>CM053586.1:135082789-135133205 GCA_028646515.1 Pseudochirops corinnae
TAACTTACACTCCTTATGCTATAGTGCCCCAGGGAAAGTCTCTAATCTGAATAAACAAAAGAAAAAAAGTTTTGAATTAAGAAGGGGAAAATGTTACCACTCTAAGCACATAGTTAAATTCAAGGGGAATAAAAAAGGGAAATAATAATAATATTATTTGGTGACTATTTCTGATATTAATCTTTTACTCTCTTTAGTGTGATTTGGTGAGAAGGTTCACTAATGTCTGACTTGCTGTGTGCAGGAGAATTCTGTGTCTTTGCCATAATCCCTTTGTATGGTGGCATACATAAAATAAAAGCAAGAATGAGTCCAGGGATGTAGATATATAAGAAGAAGGTAATGCCTTTGCCTCCTCAGTTTGGCGAATATTTTGGTACCTTTTCCTCTCCCTCATTATTTGCATGGGAGACAAAAAGAATTTTGGGGTTGAAAAATTGAAGGATCTTGTGTTTAAAGCAGTGGTTCTCAACCTTCCTAATGCTGCGACCCTTTAATATAGTTCCTCAAGTTGTGGTGACCCCCAACCATAACATTATTTTTGTTGCTACTTCATAACTGTAATTTTGCTACTGTTATGCATCGTAATGTAAATATCTGATATGCAGGATGCATTTTCATTGTTACAAATTGAACATAACCCACAGGTTGAGAACCGCTGGTCTAAAGGATCCTTGGAAGTTTGTTAGAAGGTCAGCTTCTAAAAATGCAGTTTAACAATCTATCATTATACAGGGAGTCTTACATGTGCACACACACACACATATATAATATAAAATAAAATGATATTAACACATTTTTCTCATTCAGAATAATTTGTTCCTTTTTTCCTAAAAAAAAAAATTCACAAGCCTTTCTTGAAGCCTTAGAACAAAAGAAACATTAGTTTGTTGCAGTTTTTTTTCTTTTAGCAAACTTTTATGTCATTGGCCAACATTTTTTAAATTTTATAATATCAATGAAACTTGCCAAAACATATATAATGTACACATGTAGAGTGTATGTATGAATACATATACACATATGTATGTATATATGGTTACATGTATACATAAGTTTGTAGACATTATGCAATGGGGACTGTTTGGTTTTCCAAAGCACTTGGAACTTGGGGTGAAGAATCTTCTTGTGATGGAGAGTAGTTTTTAGGGGAGGCAAGATTGCTACAGGTTTTCTTACCTATTCAGATGCCCGGGTGTGCTTGGGCTTTGTCTTTCTCAAAGAGCAGCATCTTAAGCCCTAGAATTTTAGGTAAAAGAAATGTGGGAAGACTTCAACTGTAGAAGATAGCAGGAAGCAGAGAAATGCTCCACAATTTCATGCCCTGTGGAACTATTCTGGAAAAGGACTAGAAGTGACCAGGGAACCAGTGGAATATCATCAGTCATGGCCACAATAAAATTATAGGGAGCAATGCTGAGTCGATATTATGTTTTCCCCCTCAGATATCAGATGGAAACTACATCCTATCAGAGACTGCATGCCACATGTGATCTATGGGTAAGTGTGATAGGTAATAACATTAGAAAACATTGGTTATCATGTAGTATCAGAGGAATGGGCTGCCAGACATGTGTGTATTCTGATCACACATAATCTATATGTGTGTCCTGCTCTATGCACATCCCCTGTGTTTTTCCACTCTCCCAAGTAATAGTACATGCATATGTAGGAAAGTGTGCATCAGGTATATAATAATAGTGATGATGATGATGATGATCTTTTTTTATTATTATATAATATGCTATTACTGTGTGCCAGGCCCTGTGCTAAGTGCTTTACAAATATTATCTCATTTGTATCTATGCTTTTTCACTAAAAATACCTCTGGGTGACTAGTAAACACACTGATGGGGGCTCATGAGCTAGGGTGTTGAATTGATTCAAGTTCATGGAGAACCTTTACTGTGGGATAGTCTTATCTGGAGGTCTCATATGCAAATTGGAAGATACTCCCAGGTATTATTCCTTGGACAAAAGGGTTCCAGGAGTATAATCTTTTTCTAGTTTATATTTTTCCCAAAGATTTCTTGACAAAAACAGTACTGAAAAGAATTTTTTTCTAGTTACGGGGTTGTTCATCCTTAATGAGGAGAAGAAAATACTTTCTTTTTTATTCTTACTTAATTTTTAAAATTTTAAACTTAAATACAAAATAAGGAAAAGAAACAAACTTAAATACTAAAACTTAAATGCAAAATAGGAAAAGAAAGAAACATTGCCACATACACAGCAGAACATAAGAGAGGATCCAAATAAAGAGCAATACATTTCCATTTTAAGAAAACCTATATAATAAATACTATACATTGTTGTCAGAGCTGTCCATCTGTAATGTGAAGGGAAAAAGCAGTTAATACCTTGTTTCAGCTATTTAGTTATTTAGCACCTTGTTTCAGTTCAAGTTTCTTGCCCATGAGCACATCAAGTCTTTTGTTAAGAAACAGAAGTTGTGAATCCTTCTTGCTGATAAAACAGAAAGGGGTGGAACAGGGAGGAGCTAAATGACCATGTATATGTAGAAGCCCAGGATGAGAGCAGAAACTGGGAGGAAGTGTGGCTGTAGTGTTGGTACTTTGTCTGTCTGTTTTGATGTTACATTGTCAGATTTGTGGCTAATAGAGGATGTTGCTTTTGTTACATAAGGCCTGGGACCTTACTGCTGGTTCAGAAGCCTTGAAAGAGGATTTTCTTGTTGTAAGTTTACAGAAGTCCTAGAGGAGGGTCTTACTGACATTTTCAGAGGTCCTGGGACTATACTGATGACTTATTGTTGATTCCTCAGACCTTGTTGGTGGGTCTGTGTTGATTTCACAGGCAGATAGTGAATTGGTGATGGTGCTAGCAGTGTGCATGAATGTTCATAGAAACTGTGAAGGACTTGAGGTGGATTGGAAATTGTGAGCTTCAACATCGAACAGGAACTGGACAAGTTGCTGAACAAGGAGTTGGGAGCTGCCTGCCTCTGAACCCAGGTGACAGTTGGGTGAATTTAGGTAGGAACTGGAAGAGGAACCATGGAATCTGAGAGCCAGCCTTGAGTCAAGATGAAAAGAACTCTCCTTGGGTATTTAATGCAAACTGAGAAGATCATGATTTACAATGGCCTAGGGGTGGGAGGACTTTGTCCTCTGTATCTTGTATCTCTTCAAGATGATTGAATTAAGGATGATTGGAAACTAATCTCCAATTAAGAAGAAAGAAGAGATTAAGACAATGTGACCTAGGGGTGGAGAACTTCAACCTTTGTACTTCTTGTCCCTTAAGGAGGCTTGCCTTCCTAAGGATAATTGAGTTAAGTTCTTACTGAATGATATCTTTTGCTTAAAACTATGTAACCACTTTGGTGAATACTATGTGGCCATTTTAGTGATAACTTGTCATAACATTGTGAATGCTATACTTTGGTTTCTGTTTGCTCTAATTTACTGCTGAATAAATAGAGAGTTCACTATACCATATAATCAGAACCTTGAAGCTGTTCACAGCAGCAGTCCTCTAGAAAGCTGCTCATGCTTGTTTTACACCATCTTTTCTTTACCTCCCTGTAGTTTATTTTGTTTTCTGCTGTTCACTTTTAACTTTGTTCTTTTTGTCCCCTTCCTTCCTCCTCCCCACAAGGCTACAATTAAGCCCAGATGTATTTGTGTGTGTTTATAAACACATACCCATATATAAATATACAAACATACACACATATATGCAAACACATAGACATGCATACATACACTTACATACACATACATATACAGAGATATTTATAATAATACATATATATATATATATACATATATATATATATATATATATATATATATATACACAAGAAAACATTTTAAAGGATATTAACTCTTACATTACTTGCAAGATAGGAGGGGGTGAAGTAGATTGCAGCAGAAGTTGAAAGATGAAGTCTGTATTTAAAAAACTGTGCATGACTTAAACTTTCTGTAGTCTTAACTTCTTGACTTGATTTGATTCATAGGCGGGCAGACAGGCTGAAATGAAGAAGTTCCCAAAACAGCCTGTTCAAGCATCTGGTATTCACTGGAGACTGCTATTTTTTACATACAAATATACAGAGACAGGTTGATCATGCTCATTGTGTACTTTTATAATTGGGAACCACTGCTAACAAGAAACCTAGAACTCCATCCAGAACACATGTTCACAATTATGGGTATTTAGCTGGGTAAATTAAATGCAATTATGTAAGTGGCTCAATGCAGAGAGAACATACAGAATGAAGCCCTTTGAATCTATGACCAATGCTTTAAAGTCACACCCTACTTTTTTGGGAGGTGGGATGGGAAGGTAGTGAGAGTGGGGCTGATAGAAGTCTAATGTTTTCCTTTGGTACAATATCTCAGGATACAGGAATATCCACAGTGTTTGCCTGTGAGAGTACAGAACTATCTCCTTCCAATGTACTACCATGAAAAAGATGCGATCTTTTAGACAATTCCATAAGATAACAACTTGCACAATAGGATAACATGAGATAGACTGAGGCAGAAATTGAAAGATAAAGGTTTTATTTTTAAAATTATGCATGATTTTAACCATTTGCAGACTTTTGGACTTGATTTTATTTGAAAGCAGGCTGGCAGGCTGAAGAAAATGAAAGATAATTTTGTTCCTATCCTTATTCATTTGTCAATATTTTTGGTAAATATTGACACATGTCAAGGCATCTAGTTCTCAGAGAAGACATATACACACACAGCAGAGAGAGAGACAGAGAGACAGAGAGACAGAGGGAGAGACAGAGAGAGACAGAGAAAAAGACAGAGAGATAAATACACCTCACTATAATCTGAATGCCAAATGTTCTTTCTTGAGTACCACTCAAAACAGTGCTACATCCTCCCTAACCTCCATTCTCCTCCTTCCACTTCCATGTTCACAAAGTCACATTTACATTAACCACAAAGAAAGATACAACTCTCCATTTCTTACCTGGCTATACTTCTTTGGAATCCTCCATCATAGCACCAAGAACATTATCATTAGGGACCTCATTATCCTGCAAGATTGAGTCAGTTTTGGCATTCATATCTTATCATTACCCTTTGCCCCTATGATTGGGGAATGGAGTGATGAGTTGTTCCCCACACCTCCATTTAGCCTAAGCCAGCTATCTGTTAATTTCTTAACTTGCTATACTCCTTTGGACTTCTCCATCATGTCACCTCCTCCTTTTCAGCTTCCTTTGTGTGTCATCTTTCCCATTAGATTGTATGCTCCTTGAGGGCAGGGACTATCTTTCATTTTTGTGTTTGTATCCCCAACACAGTTCGGCACATAGGGGATGTTTAATAAATTTTTATTAACTGAGTGACTAAATTGTTTATTTTGTGCTCTATTTGTTCTTTCCTTGAGTACAGCATCTATACAGAATGCCATTTTCTGGCCTCTGAAGTCATTATATGTCTTCTGGCCTCTACCTAAATTTGTCCATTCACTCTTATGTACTTGTCCAGCTAATCACAGCACTATACGTGTTGTTTTCCTCAATAAGAATGTAAGCTTCCTCAGTGCAGGAATTGCTATACTTGCTTATATTTGTGTGCCCAGTACTGAGCTGGGTCAGTACCTGGCAAAAGGCACTTAATTACAGGAGAGCTTCAGCAGAGTGGTTGGTTAAATGGAGTACATTCAATCAATAAAAGATTGCTGAAGGTAACTCATTTACTCAAAAATTCTGGGGAAAAAGGAATACATTTAATAATTATTACCCAGTTGAACTATTTATTGTAATAACATTGTAACAGGTCTTCCTTTCCTGCCTCCATTCTCTTTTCATCTCAAAGATTTCCTCAATACTGCAGCCTCAGTAATCTTTCTTGAACAAAGCTCTAATCACAGATTTCCTCAATTCAAAAAGTCAGTGGCTCTTTTTTTTTTTTTTTGGAAGGGAGAAGGCAGGGCAACTGGGGTTAAGTTACTTGCCCAAGGTCACATGGCTAGTAAGCGTGTCAAGTGTCTGAGGCCGGATTTGTACTCAGGTCCCCCTGACTCCAGGGCTGGTGCTCTGTGCCACCTAGCCACCTCGTGTCAGTGGCTCTTTAGTGGTGCTGAAAGTTCAATTCTTCACCTGGCATTAAGGGTCCATTATAGCCTGTCCTAGGATTAGAAGAGAACTTGAAGGTCATATAATCCAGCTCTGAAGCCTAGGGAGTTCAAGTGACTCAATCAGAATAATATAGATAGTATTTGAAAACAAGTCCTCTGACTCAAAACCAGCACTCTTTCACTGTACTGTGTTGCTTTCCTGTCTTTCTAGTGGATAGAGAGTTCAAATCTGTCTTCTGACACTTACTGGACGTGTGATCCTGAAAAGTCACTAAACCGCTGTTTGCCTCAGTTTCCACAACTGTAAAATGGGGATAGGAATAGCAGTTACTTTCCGGGGTGGTTAAGATCAAATGAGAAAATACTTGTAAGTCTGTTCATCCCTTCCTTCATTCTTTCCTTCCTTGCTTCCTTTCTCCCTCCCTCCCTTTCTTCCTTTCTTGCTCCCTTCCTTCCTTCCTTCCCTTTTTTCACATTATTTTCCTCTGTTGCTAGGTATACCATTTCCTGAAAAATGAGCAGAACTATCTTTTCTTTTCTCTTTTGCATATGCTGCTCTTTATACCTGGAATGCCCTCCCTTTCCATTTTCACTTGCTGAACTTCTATTCATCTTTAAAGCAAGAATTAAATGCTCCCTTCTCCATGAAGTTTTTTCCTGACCCTCTATGGTTAAAAATAACAACCTTTCCCTAAGACCTCACATTTGTTTGTAATTCTCTAATGCCCTTTATATCCTATAGCATTATATATTATCATCATGAGAATGCTAAGAACAGATTCAGAAAGATGTGAGCAGAACCTGGAGAATTACAGTTTATGCACTGGTAACAACACTGTGAAAAACAAAAAAGACTGACTGATGAATGTCATGATAAGACAGGAGTCTAGAGGACTGAAGATAAAATATGCCAGTTGCTTCTTACCAGGGTCCAGAGAAGGGAAGGACTAAAGACGCAGAATGAAATATACATTTCTGAACATGGACAAATATGTGGATTGGTTTTGCTGGGCTTTGCATATTTGTTATAGGAGTTTTATTTTTGTTTTGTTTTTATTGTTCAATGATGGAACAATAGGAGAGATAATAGATGCTTGTAAAAATAAATTAAATGGAAAGATGTATTAAATTATTAAATGTTTTATGTATTATTAAATCGATAAATATTATATTAAATTATATATAATAAAATTTAAAATATTACACATTATAGCTACCTATCTTGATATCCAATCTCTCACTCTACTGTAAATTCCTCAAGAACAGGGAGCATCTATCATCTCAATTTTGTGTCTCCCCAGCACCTGGCATAGATTTCTGACCACCATAGGCACTCAGTAAATGCTTCTGGTTGTTGTACTTTATGTGAGTGTCCTCATCTTTGAAGAACACAGATGGAGATTAGGGATATATTACGGACTAAAGTAAAAAGTATCCATCAGAATAGCAGTCTAGAGAGGATATTGTGAGGGGAAGGAGAAAAGCCAAATTCTTTTTGAATAATTTGGTGGGCTTGAACTGCCTCTGTGTGGGAGGATGGACCAGTGATTATTCTTTAGTAAATTGCCTTCAGTATGCCTTGGGGCCCTTGAAGCTCTGCCTACTGGTGGGCTGACAACATGGGAATTTGCCTAGCCTGTCTGGTGGAATAAGTCCAGCCCTATGGAAGGGGATCAGAGGAGGGGAAGAATCTGTAATGCTATTGCTCTAATTGCTAAAAGCAAAAAATACTGACTGTGCCATGGGAGAGGTGGGAAATATTAAATGTTAAAAGTTGAAAGTCTATACAAAATTGGCTGGAAATCATAGTAACCCTGAGTACAGGGAAATTAAGGAGCTGCTGATTTAAGTGATATCACAGATGGGCTTTTTATTTTGGAATTCATTAAGTTTTTACACATGAATTATTAATTTTCTCATCTTCTATGGTACTATAAAAAGAATACCACAGATTTTCAGTCAGAGAACTGAACTCTAATACTCTCAGTCTCTGTGACTATGGGCAGGTCATTTAACTTCAATTTCCTCATCTATTAAATGAGGAGGTTGGACCTCTAAGGTCCCTTATCTAAAAAGGGATAATAATAGGACAGTTAGGCGGCACAGTAGAGAGAATGTCAAGCTTGGAGTCACAAGTTCAAATCTAGCCTCAGAAACTTACTAGCTATGTGACCCTGGACAAGTCGCTTAACTCTGCCTCAATTTTCCCATCTATGAAATGAGCTGGAAAAGGAAATGGCAAACCATTCCAAGTATCTTTGCCAAGAAAACCCCAAATGGGGTCACAAAGAAATGGACACAACTGAAGAACAACAGTAATAGCACCTGCCTCCAAGGGCTGTAGGGAGGATCCTATGAAGTAATGATTGTAAAGCACTTAGCAGGATTTCTGGTACTTAGTAAGTGCTATATCAATGTTGTTATCATTACTTTAAATCTGTGATCTTATGGCTCGATTATTATAAAAGAATTGTGGGATTTGTTGGGTAAAGGTAAGTTCTGGACAAAGGCCTATTATTTCATCCTTGTAAATCTTTCCTTCCTCTAAACTTATGGAACACTTTGGACCTTTGCTCTTTATAGTATGTTTCTGCATTATATCAGTTATGTAGCTCTTGCTTATGTCTCATGCTTCATGAGCTCCATGAGGGAAGGGACAATGTCTTGATTTCTCTTGTATTCTCACTTCCTTCTACCAACCCTACTCCCCACCCTCTCCATCCTCCAGCACAGAAAACACATTGATGATTGTTAGTCTGACAGTGTTCAGCTTGGTTAAGCAAATGCAAATCATAAATGATTGGATACACAATGAACACCAAGAACTGAAAATTTCAGACCCATAATCAATCAAGAGAGATCAAAGTACTGTGTACAAAACAGAAGATGATTGGAAGTGAGGTATACTGGATGGCATATTAGATTTGGAGTCAGATTACTTATTACTCTTTCTGCTACTTACTATCTCTTATGACCTTGGCCAACTACTCAACTTCTGTAAGCCTCAATCCCTCTGTATGCTTGCCATATATATTATAGAGAGAGTTCCTTTTTAAGTATAGGTTGGACAGGATGGCTTCTCAGGACCTTTCCAAATCTCCAATTCTGCGTCCCATGCTTGATCAAGAAAACCCTCTACAACCTAATAAACATGTGATGAAGAAACCTTAAATAAAAATTGAGGGATTGGTGGTGGGGGAGGAAGAGAACCCACCATTTCCCTAGGTATCCCCTTTCACTTCTGGATGGCTCTCATAGTTAGGAAGCTTTCCTTTACCCCAAGCCTAAATTTTCAATTTTATAACTTCCACTCATTAGTTTTAGTGTTTACCTCTTGATTAAGAAGATTAAATCTAAACCCTCTTCCAGGATGTTGTTGTCGAGTCATTTTTCAATCTTGTCAAACTCTTCATGACCCCATTTGGGGTTTTCCTGGCAAAGATATTGGAGTGGTTTGCCATTTCCTTCTGCAGCTCATTTTTACAGATGAGGAAACTGAGGGAAGCAGGATTAAATTACTTGTCCAGAGTTACACAGCTAGTAATCTGAAGCAAGATTTAAACCCAAGAAGATGAGTCTTCTTGACTCCAGACCCAGCACTCTATCTACTGAGCCTCCTAGCTGCCCCATCTTCCAAGATACAGTCCTTCAAATATTTCAAGACTGATATTCTCCCTGTCTTCCCTTCTCCAGGAAAAATATCCCTAGTTCCCTCAACCATTTCTCAATTCAAGGTCCTTCATAGATAGCCTTTTCAGAAAAATCTCCAGCTTTGTAATGTTCTCCTAACTAATAGCTCTCAGAACTGAAAGTAACATTCTAGATATTGTATGGCCAGGGCAGATTACAGAAGCTCTTCCACATCCCTAGTGCTACAAAGTAAGCCTCTCTTAATATATCCTATAAATTGCATTAGTTTTCTCAACTATTCTATCATACATTGATTCATGTTGAACATGAGGTTCACTAAAACCCCTGATTTTTATCACAGAAACTGCTGTCCCTTAGGTCTTCCCTACCTTATATTTGAGAAGTGTACTTTTTGAGCCCAAGTATAAGATTTTACAGTTATCCTTAATACAGTTTATCAAGATATTTTAAATCCTGACTCTCATCCTGTGTTAGAAATCTGGCCTCCCAACTTTGTGTCATCTACAAATCTGATAAGAATACTTTCTCTGCCTTTTTTTTTTCATATTGTGATACACAATATTCTATGGTACACGGCAGGTACAGATTGCTGGAGTACTCTAAGTTGAAATTGTACCATTATTAACTACTTTGGGGGGGCCAGCAATTCAACAATTACAAATTCACCTAAATATGCTATGACCTAGCCCAAATGTTTACATTTTTTATAAGAACATAATGAGAAACTTTGTCAAATGCTTCACTAAAATCTAGGTAAACTATATTCATTTACTTGGAATATCAGTTTTTGGTCAGGAAAAAGAAATACAATTAGTCTGGCATGACTTGTTTTTCCTGAAGTAATGTTAGCTCTTTGTGATCATTACTTCCTTTTCTATTAGCTCAGTAACCAACCTTTTAATAATATATGCTAAATTTTTGCCAGGAATTGAAGTCAAACTCACTGACTAATGTTTTTAAGACACTATATCCTCTTCTTCTTCAACAAGATCAATGATTTTTCTTCTCCAATACTGAAATAGCCCTCCTTTTAGCTAGTTTTTGAAAAATCATTGACTAAAGCTCAGAGATATAACTGCTGGTTCTTTTGATATGTCTGGGTCCTAGGATATAATTCATTTGAAGCAGGTGACTTAAACTCATAGAGGCAGATAGGTGCCCTCTTAACTACTTCCTTCCTAATTTTAGGCGTCAGAGAGGGCTTTAATTACCTCTGGAGAGTTTCAGTGTGAGTATTTACACTATGGTAAGTGCTACAAATCAGGGCTTGATTTATTGTTTTGTTGACTGTCTTGACTTAAATATGTGATGGAGAAAATGTTTGTTAGTGCTGTAGATTAAACTTAAAAGTTTGTCATAGGTACAGTTCCTTCCCTGGACAGCTGACTGGTAAACATTTACCAGCACCTGGATCAGCTCCCAATTCAGTCGTGTGTGTGTGTGTGTGTGTGTGTGTGTATGTATGTATGTGAAATACCTTTACAGAACAAAAATTATTCTCCTTGACAGAGATAGCACAAGCAAAATGTGAATTGATAATTTTCTTTCCTTCATCACCTGCCATCATTTCTCCTGAACAAGCAGTCTTATTCCTTTCTCAATTCTTCTCTTTCTCCCAATATAGTTACAAAACAAACAACTTTATTTTAACTTAAGTTTTCCTCACTAACCTCAATTCACTCTGAGTTTTACAAAATTACAAGATCTCAGAGTCGTCAAGGGACCTCAGAATCTAGGAAATCTGAGAACTACCAAACCTAGGATTCATGAAATATATCTCTATCTATCTATCTATCTATCTATCTATCTATCTATCTATCTATTTATCTATCTATCTATCTATCTATCTATCTATCTGTATATATATATATATATATAGATAGATAGATATCAATAGATAGCTATTGATATAGATAAAAATACACATATATATATATATACACACATATATAGATATACACACATAGACACATATTTATACACACATCTGCATACACATAATATGTGTGTGTATATGTTTGTGTGTATATATGTTTATTATATACATATATACACACCCGTACATACACATGCTTACATATCTCTATTGATAACTTTATTTCAGTCTAATTGGTTTCCTTTGGTATTTTGTGTTTTATTTTATGCATTTTAGAACACGATTCTGGGAAGGGGTCTGTCATTTCATTATATTGGCAGAATAGTTCATGACGCTAAAAAAATTAAGAACTCTTGATTGAGTTCAATCTGTAATTGAAGAAAAATCTCCTCTACAATGTCCTAATAGGTGATCTCTTTCAATCTGTGAAGAAATCTATCCAGTAATGGCACAAGGTGACCCATTTCACTTTTGTATAGAACTTCATCACTACAGGATAAAGAGATTCAAGTGAGGCAATCTTATCTGGTAAGTCTCTATATCCTTCCCCCTTTTGCCCACCCTGTTTTTGTCAAAGGAATGCATACACAAAGATATGGAGATCAAAAAAAATGGGAGACACATTCAGGGGATGGAAAATATGCAGTCTGGTTTGGCTGCAGAGTAGGGGAAATAATATTAAGGGGAACAGTATGAGATAAGGCTGGGAAGGTAGTTTGAGGCCGTATTGCAGAGGACATTGAGTTCAGGGTCTTGGATTCTGGACTTTATTTGGAAGTCAATGAGAAGCTTTTGAAGGGCTCTGAGCAAGATACTGCTATGCTTAGATCTATGACTTAGAAAGAGTGTTCTTCAGTCCTTCAGCTGTGTCTGATTCTACATGATCCCATGGACATGTCCATGGGGTTTTCTTGGCAGATACTGGTTTGCCATTACCTTCTCTAATTTCCCCAATTTCTATATGAGGAACTGAGGCAAATACGGGTCAAGCAACTTGACCAGAGTCACACAGATAGTACGTATCTGAAGCCAAATTTCAACTCAGATCTTTCTTGACTTCAGGCCTGATGTTCTATCCACTGCACACCTAGCTGTGACTCTCACTCCCTTCAGCCGTAAAGAGATTCCTCTGGCCTAAATGCTGAAGGTGATCAAGAAAGAAGAGAGAAGAGGCAGGGAGAGAGACTCTTTTTCCCAAAGGTAGATTTATTCCTAGCATGGTACATACCTTCTTTGCAATTCTAAGTTTGCAGCTGAGAATGAAAAGCAGTTTGCAATTAATTACATTTGTTGATCGCTGGACATCATGTAGATCCTCTATAAGCTAAGCCAAATAGTATTATTTCCTCCTTGAGAGAAAAGATAATATTTCAGAGAATAACAACACAGTAGGACATCCAGATACCTTTCTTTCTCTGAAAACCGGTGACTCCCACTTGACCCTATAAAGCTTCTTTATTAAATGTATACCTTTTATGCTTTTAGAATAATTCCTCAAATAGCTACTGCTTTCCCATCCTGCTTCCCGTGGAGAGTAGTGATTATCAAATAATAAAGAGCAGCAATTCACGGGCCTGTATACTTCTAAAATATCCTAGAAAATGCACCAAAAGGAAAAGTGATGATCTTAGTTAGTAGATGAAAAATTACCTCTAAACTTGCTCTTTCCCTTGAAAGAAGGAAATATAATATGCGCAAATCTTTTACTGTTTCTCTGTTGAGTTCTTTTTCCTTACCTCTGAAAAAAATTCAAAAAAAAAACCAAAAGATTGTAATATATGATCTAATTTATACCAACTGGCACACATCATCTACAGGAGTGTGTGAGAGGGAAGGCAGACTTCACAAAATCATGGACTAATTAACTAGAGTTTTATCAGAGACAAATTTGAGATAGTTAAAATGATCTCAGTGTTTATGATAGGATTATGTAAAGGGAAATGATGTCGGGATACATATTATGACTTTGTGGTTCATAACATTAGAAGGAAATTAGATACACAAAGATTTGACTGTAAAGTATATGAAGTGTGACTAGTTATATAAGTCGACATTGAATCATAGATTTAGAGCAGTAAGGGACCACTTCAGGGGTCATTTCATCCAACTCCTTAATTTTATATTAATTAATCAACCAGCATTTGTGAAATTCTTCTGATGTGCCAGGAACTGTGCTATGTTTCCAGGGCACAAAGACAAAAAAAAAGTGAATCATGCTCTATTCTGGAGGAACTAAAATTTTATCTTTATAGGTGAAGAGCAGCCAGGCAATGCAGTGGATAGAGCACCAGGCTCTATCAGTGAAGAAGACCTGAGTTCAAATTTGACCTCAGACATTTACTAGTTGTATGACTCTGGGAAAGTCACTTAACCTTGTTTGCCTCATTTTCCTCATCTGTAAAATGAGCTAGAGTAGGAAATGATAGACCACTCAAGTATCTTTGCCAAGAAGATCCCAAACGGGGTCATGAAGAGTTGGACACACTGAACAACAACAAATAGATGATGAAAGGGAGCTACAGAGAAGATGATAGATCGAGAGGGAAAAGGAATTTCAGAGGCATCTCATCCAACCCTCTCATTTTATCTGGTGAGAAACTGAGTCTTGGGGCAGCTAGGTGGTGCAGTGAACAGAGCACCAGCCCTGGAGTCAGGAGGACTTGAGTTCAAATATGGTCTCAGAACTTAACACTTACTAGCTGTGTGACCTTGGGCAAATCACTTAACCCCAATTGCCCTCCAAAAAGCAAACAAAAAACAAAAAACAAAAAACAAAACAAACAAAAAAACTCCCTGAGTCTCAGGGAGATTAAATGAATTTCCCAAGGTCACATAGGTAGCAAGTGACAGAGGTAAAAACTGAACTCGGGTTCTCCGATTCCAAATCCAGCACCTTTTCCCTCTGTACCATGCTTCCAACCATGTTGAAAATACATTCCAACACTTTTTTTTTCATATCTCAGATGACACAAGTAGTGACAAGAGTAGCTGTGACAAAATCAAGAAAGGATAAGTTTTAATGGCTTTTTTGTTCTAAATGTAGCCCCTGGGGAGAGAGCCATTACATCTATAGTTTCCTGCCCAGAATGCTATATGGTCTTGTACACATAGTGATGTTTGTTCTTTTCATTCTATTATGTTTCATTCTTTCTTGGTCTCAGGTAAGTTAGTGTAGTAGACAGAATAGGCTACCATCTTGTGAGATTCTAAAGGTCACAAGAGTCACCAGTGAACCAGGTACAGAAGTCCAAGCTGGAATTTGCTGGAGCCTAATTTCAGTGAGGAGTGCTGGCCCTTGGAATGACC
The DNA here is from genome assembly GCA_028646515.1 of Pseudochirops corinnae. Classification (NCBI taxonomy): domain Eukaryota; kingdom Metazoa; phylum Chordata; class Mammalia; order Diprotodontia; family Pseudocheiridae; genus Pseudochirops; species Pseudochirops corinnae. Next base: position 135,097,698 of record CM053586.1, read on the forward strand.
TACCAGGTCTACCCCAGCAGTAGATGACTTGGCAGCCAAGACACCACATCCTGTAGCAAGGGAACAACTCATTCACTGACTATGCTGTACCCAGAAGGGAAAATGGTGGGGTAAATCTTTGTGGCAAACAGTTTGATTTTGAGCTCTCTCTCCCCAAGGACCAATGTGGCAGAGGGTAGTACATGTCTTGGTTTGGGGGAATATGATTGTCTTTTTGTTTATGATATGTCTTTTTTAGTAGACATCCCTTTGTAAAAGCTAATTGATGTTAGTGGTTTATCAAGGATATGTTAATTGGTACACTGACATTGGAGCACTGGTGATGATATTACACTGAACATAAGAGAATGGCAGCATTAGAAGAAAATTCCACAGCCCTTCTGGGCTACTTGTAGAACATCGAGGTGGGGAGGATGTAGCTAGCTGTTTGCTCTGGGGACCTGACATATATGGGTTGGGAAATTAAGTCTAGAGTGAGATGACGTAAGAACTGATATTTGATTAGAAGATATAGAGACTAGTCATAGACCAGCCCCCCAGTCATGTTCAATGTTGGGATGAAGAGGGACACTAGTCTAGTTCATTGAATACTTAACAAAGTAGGTTTGCTACCTACTATCTAACAAAAACAGGTTTACTTTTGTTGTTGAGTTGTTTCAGTCACAGCTCACTCTCTGTAACCTCATCTGGGATTTTCTTGGCAAAGATACTGGGAGTGGTTTGCCATTTCCTTCTCCAGCTCATTTCATAGATGAGAAACTGAGGCAAATAGGGTTCAGTGACTTGCTCAGGGTCACACAGCTAGTATACGTCTGAGAGCAGATTTGAACTCAGATCCGTCTGACTCTAGGGCCAGCTCTTTATCCACTGTGCCACCTAATTGCTCCCAGATTTATTTGGTCCTAACATAGAAAGGATATACAAAAATAGGACATGGTAGTGGTTAGCTTGGTTAGATGTGGCCTCCTCTTCTCTGTATGAAAAGGTGTCTTGTCAACAGGTGACTACAGGGTCTTAGGACATCCAACAAGTCTGAAAGGTACAGCTCCATATGGAAAGATTTTTTTGTTTTTTTATGTCAAGAAGTCACATTAATACAGTCAAAGGTTACCAAGAAGCTACTTCAAGGGAGACCAAGGCCCAAGCCTTGCCCCACCTCCAGGGCAATCAAGTACTGGCTTCATCATCTTTTTGGGACAATCTAGGTTAACCTAGGTTGTTGGAGAATTAGGGAACCCTGGTAGATATTGGTTCTGTCTTAAAGACCTACACTGGTAAAACACTGTGAGTGGTACACAGAGAGTACGATGCACACGTGCTTTGTTCATATGTTTCTTTAGTTGTGTCCCCTCAAAAGAGTATATATTCCTTGAGGGCAGGTGTTGACTTTCATTTTGTCTTTGTAACCTCTCTACCTACTACAGTGTTTTCCTTATACTAAGATACTTAACAAATAGTTATTGGAAATCCACAGGGGTGACCTTTCCTAAGACAAGCTACCTGTACCCCACCCCAAATGAGGTTGACCTTCTTGTCTCTTTCCTCACATACATAATTCCTGAATCTAATGATGGGGTGAGAGATTGGACCTGCACTGATGGAAAGAGTAGTCTCTATACCAGTGAGATCATGCATCTCATCCAAGGATTGAAACAGAACAAGTAAACAGACACCAGAGCAGAATTTGAAGGAGGAATCAAGACTAATCCCTTCTACAACAGCCTGACCTCCAACAAAGACCCACCACTATCTTTTGCTCAGGCCCTCACGATCTTTTTCCTAAAACACCACAACAGACTTCTCATTACTCTCCCTACATCTAATCTCTTCTCTTTTCCAGAACATCTTCAGAATTAAAGCCAGAATAATCTTTCCAGGGCATAGATCTAAGCATGTCATTTTCTTGTTCACAAACCTTCAAAAACTCCTCATTGACTCCCAAATAAAGTCCAGTTTTCTTAGCCCTGAACTCAAATCTGACCCTAACCTACCTTCCCAGAATTATCTCACATTATTCTCCTTCATATTATTCCCCCCTACTCTGAAACCAAACTGGACCATATATTTTCCATTCTCTGAACATATCTCCCACTTTTTTTTTTTTTGCCCCCATGTCTTTGCATAGGCTTCTCCCAGTTTCTGGAATACCTTTCCACTTATCTTTGCCTTTGGGAATCCTATGAATCCACCCTCACTTATGAGTTCAGATGACATTTCCTCCATTAAAGATGATCTCTTTAAGCTGAAAGCCAGAAGAACGAGAATCTTTCCTCTCCCAACCTCTTGTCTACTCTTCTCTCCAGGTATGCTCAGACTACTGAGTAATCTTTCTCTCTGCCAAGGAGGAGAGTCTTATGCAAAGGACTTGAACACCAGGCTATAATCCTATGATCATAATTGTGCAACGAACCCTAGATTCACATTGCTTTAGCACTTCTTGACTAATGTCTAATGCAAGTAGTGGCAGCCCAGTAGAACCGTGCTCATGCAGAAATGAACACCCCTTACCAACAACAGCAACAACAACAACATATCGATGCAGCAGACCCTCCTCTCCCAACTCTTTTCACAAAGAAAAATTACTGTAATTTAGTGATTATACTGTTATTTGCTATTGACTCTCTACTGCGTGGCATGACCTTGCACATAGTAGGCACTTAATAAATGTTTGTTGAATAAAATTGCCTCGACAAAAAGACAATTTTGGCATTTCATTTGGGCTCCAATTTATTTCAGAGTGAAGTATCATGTTCATAGAGCTGCTTTCAGGCCCAGCTGCAGCTTATACGTAGAGTTGACACTGCTCCCTGGGAAGCAGGATGATCTGCACAGGTATGATTTGAGAATTTTTAAACATTAGACAAGAGGCAGGAAAGGTACATTCTGGTTGAAGAGGGAGACAGAGACCCACTGAGGCAGAGGATGAGAGAGAGCTCACTTCTGCAGACCAGAGAGGTAGCACAGTGTATTGAATACTAGAATTGAATTTAAGAAGACCTGGGTTCAAATCTGGCCTCAAACACTTGCTGGTTGTCACTCAGTTTTTATTTGCCTCAGTTTCCTCATCTGTAAAACAAAAGCAATAAGAGCATCTACCTCCTAGGATTGTTGTGAGAATCAAGAGATAATAATTGTAAAGTGCTTGGAACAGTGCCTGGAACATATTAAGTACAATGCCGGTATTAGTTATTCTTCTTATTAATAATAGCTGTATTACCATGTGGCAACTACAGTGGATAGAGTGACAGGTCATCTTTCTGAGATCAAATCTGGCTTTAGACACTTACTAGCGGTGTGTTCCTGGGCAAGTCACTTCACCCTGTTTGTCTCAGTTTCCTCATCTCTAAAATGAGCTGGAGGAGGAAATAGCAAACTACTCCAGTATCTTTGCCAGGAAAACCCCAAACATGGTCACAAGAAGTTGGACATGACCAAAATGACTGAACAACAATAGCTCTATTACCAAGGACAAGGTACTTGACCTCTCTCAGCCTCAGTATAAATGGTGATCAAAATAGCACATTCCACATAGGGTCAACATGAGGTTCAAATGATACAATACATGGAAAGCTCTTTGCCAATCTTTAAACAAATATTTTTTATTTTGTAAATTTCAAATTGTATTTATGCATTTATTTTTATTTCATGTATTTATTTATTTAAAACTTAAATACAAAATGAGAAAAGAAAAAAAATTTCCATGCAGAACATTAGAGGATTCAATATAAAACAATAAATTTCCATTTCAGGAAAATCTATGTAATAAATACTACGCATTGTTTTCAAAGTTGTCCATCTTTTCTTCCTTGTAGGTTTTCTTTTGTTCTCTGCTGTGCACTTTTTACTCTTTTATTTTTCACCCTCTACCCCACCTTGCCCTAAAGAATGCTATAATCAAGAGCAGATACACACATACACATGTATATGTTTATATATATACATATATGCAAATATATACATAGAGATCTATAAACATACACATATATATATATATATATACATATACATGCACATATATGTAAGACCATACTATACAAATTTCCACTTGTCATCTGTTTCTCTGAAGGTAGATAGAATATTGTTTCCTGTTCAAATCTTTCCACGTTTTCTAAATCAACAGCTCATCATTTCCTACACCACAGCAATATTCCAACCCAATCACAACTTTTCTGAGGGATTGTTTATGAAAGTTTTCCTCCCCCCCTTTTTCTGCATTCCTTCTATTCTTGGTTGCATAGGTTTTATTTATATAAGAAAAATTTAATTTAAAATAATCAAAATTATCCATTTTTTACTTCAACAATGTTCTTGCCTTATAATATAGTTTAAGGTCTGATACTACTGAATCTGCTCCTTTTATATCTTTTCCCCCTGGTTTCTTTGAAGTTCCTGACTTTTAGTTCTTTCAAATAAACGTTGTTATTATTTTTCTAACTCAGTAAGATTTCTTTAGTAGTTTAATTGGGATGGCATTAAATAAATAGATCAGTTAGGTAAAATTGTCTTTTTTTTTTTTTGCTATGTAGGTTTTATCTATCATGAGCAATAAATATTACTTCAGTTACTGAGATCTGATTTTATTTGTATAAAAAGTATTTTATATTTACATTTATATAGTTCTGCATTTGTTTTGACAGGTATACTCTCAGGTGTTTTAAACTGTCTAGTTATTTTAAATAGTCTAAAATGATGTTGAATAATATTATTACAAGGGACTCAAGAAGGTCAAATTGTCCCTTATAATTGGTCTTTAATGTTTACCTTAGATTTCTCCTGGATGGTACATGCCAAATTTTCCCTTAAGTTCTGTTGTTTTTGTCATAAATACCTGAAAGTCTTTAAGTTCATTAAACATCCTTCCTCCCTGCCCCCCCCCCCCCCCATTCTGGATTATACTTAACTTTGCTGGGTAAGTAATCCTTGATTATATCCCCAGCTCTTTTGTTCTATGGAATATAGTATTCCAAGACTTATGGTCCTTCAGTGTTGTAGCTGCTATCTCTTGTGTAATTCTTATTGTAGTTCCATAATATTTAAATTGTTTTTTTTCTCTTGTTCCTTCTAATATTTTCTCCTTAACCTGGGACCTTTGAAACTTGGCTATGATATTCCTGTAAGTTTTCCTCTAGGGTTCTCTTTCAGGTGGTGATGGGTGGCTTTTTTTTGTTCTTGCTTTGCCTTCTTGTTCTAGAATTTCAGGACAATTTTCTTTGATAATTTCTTGTAATATTATATCAAGATGCTTTTTTTTTAATCATAATTTTCTGGTAGTTCAACTATTCTTTTATTATTTCTTCTTGATCTGTTCTCCAGATCAGTTGTTTTTCTGATGAGATGTTTCACATGTCCTTCTATTTTTTCATTCTTTTGACTTTGCATTATTATTCTTGGTATCTTAGAATGTCCTTAGCTTCCCTTTGACCAATTCTAGTTTTCAAGGAGTTGTTTTTCTTAAGTTTTTGATTCTCTTTTTCAAGTTGGTTGACTTTCTTTAGATGATTTTCTTTGATTTGTCTTATTTTTTTCCCTAATTTTTACTTAATTTCTCTTATTTGATTTTTAAAGTCCTTTTAAAGTTCTTCCCAGAACTCCTTTTGTGCCTGGGACCAGTTGACATTTCTCACTAAATGGAGTGGTTGGGTTCTTTCTCCTTTGCTTACTCATTTTTTATTTTTTAGCAGCTATTAGTGTAATCAAGCTCTAATTCTGAGGCAAAAGGAATAATACCCCAAGCCTCAGGTCCTTCTTAATGTTATTTTCTAAGGTCTGTCCTTGGGCTCAACCTAGGAGTCTCTTTTCTACTCCTAAGACATGGTTGGGTGTCCCAGCCACACTGGCCTGCAAATGATCTTGCTCCCCATGGTCCCTCTGGTGGCTACAAACTACAGCTGTCCTCTCTGCCCTGAAACTGAAAACAGGGACTCAACAATTCTACAAGTGCCCACAGCCAGCAGGTCCCCACCCCTCTGCTACTGCCCTCCCCAAACAAAAGGAAAAATAACAAGAGGAAAAACAGTCCCTTTCTTCAAGGCCCTTATATTTTACTGTAGAATACAACACATAAACATGTCATTTGGATCACGGGATCCTAGATTTAGACATGGAATTTCAGAGAAGTTAAGTGACTTGCTTTGATATGTAAATAGATCATTTGAAGGGGAGATAGCTAACAATTAAGGGAACCAGGGAAGGCCTTGTATATATGGGAAGTAATACCAGAGTAAGGAAGCTAGGAATTCAAAAAAGCTGAAGGGGGGAGGGAAAGACATTTTAGGCAGAGAAGACAACAAAGGTAAAAAAGTAGGGGAAAAATGACTAGCTGGAAAATAGCAAGCAAGCAAATGTGGCTGGAATCTGGAGTAATGAAAGGTAGAAATGTGAAATGAGTCTCAAAAGGGAAGCCAGAGTCAGATTATAAGGGGATTTGAATGCCAAACTGAGTTTTTTTTAAAATGTATTTTAATTTTATCCTAGAAGCGATAGGGAGTCAATGAGGGTTCTTTAATGGGAGAGTAGAATTAGCCAGACACGTTTTGGGAGGAAAATTTTGGCAGTTCTGTGGAGAATGGGTCAACAAAAGAAGAGAAGGGAGGAAAGCAGTCCAATTAAGAGACTTGCAATAGTTCATGTGAGAGGTGATGGATTTGGGTTGTGATTGGGTAAGGGCAGCTAGGTGGCAAAGTGAATAGAACGCCTGCTCTAGAGTCAATGAAGACTCATCTTCCTGAGTTCAAATCTGGCTTCAGACAGCTGTGTGACCCTGAACAAGTCGCTTAACCCTGTTTGTTTTACTTTATTTATCTGTAAAATGAGCTGGAGAAGGAAATGACAAACCACTTTAGTGTCTTGGTCAAGAAAACCCTAAATGTGGTCACAAAGAGTTGGACAAGACTGAAAAATGACTGAACAGGGGTAAGTGAAAAGGAAATGATGAATGTAAGAGATGTTATAGAATTAGAACTGACAATTGATTCAATGTGGGAATTGAAGTTACAGGAAATCAACAAAAATTTATTAAGCACCTACTATATGATAGGGACTGTCCTAAATGTTGTGGATACAAAGAAAGGTAAAAGATAATCCCTGTTCTCAGTCAAACCTGGAGAAAGTAAGTCAACTATGGACAAACAAGTTATGTACAGGATAAATTGCGGGGTGGAGAAAGGAAATCTCAGAAAGAAGATTCTACAATTAAAAGAGATCAGGAAAATCTTCCTGTAGAAGGTGAACTTTTAATTGACTTTTCAAAGAAGGAAGCCAAGGAAGTCAGGGGATGGAGATGAAGAGGGAGAATATTTCTCCTGATATTATTAGGCAGTTAAGAGGAACAGTGAAAAGAAAGGATCAAACGGGAAAATATTTGTCAAGTACTTAGCAGTGTCTGTTATGTAGAAGGCACTATATAAATGCTAGTTATCACCATCAGCAGCAGCAGCATTAATATTATAATTATAATATTTCAGGCTCTGGGGACAGCCAGTGAAAATGATAAGAGTTTGGATATGGAGAGTCTTATTCCATTAATACTGAGGAAGCCCATGTCAATGGATTAGAATTGGCCTTGGTTTTAAGGTAGAGGGAGATCTGGAAGGTAATGGTGGGTGCCAAGTTATGAAAGACTTTTATTTGTTCCTGGAGATGATTTATTGAGTTTCTTGAGGTGAGTTTATTGAGGAGTGGGCTGACATGGTTAGACCTGCACTTTTGGAAAAGCAATTTGACAGATGAGTGGAGGATGACAGACTGGAGAGGAGAGAGAGATGAGGCAGAGAGATCAACAAGGTGGCTACTGCCACAGTCCAGGGATGAGGTGTTGAGGTCTTGAACCAGGGTGATTGCAGTATCAGAGGAGAGGAGGGCACATACAAAAGATATGGTGAAGCAAAATGGAAAGGAGTGGACAGAAGATTGGATATAAAGGGTGTGAGAGAATGAGGAGTCCGTAATGACATCTAGATGGGGAGCCTGAAAGGTGGAAGTGGTGTTAGTTCCATCAATTCCTTCATGAACCCTCCAATGCAACCTTATTTCAAAGATCTATCTTTAAAAGTTGCTTTTATTTTGGTGTGGGAGAATTGGGCCCAGAAGAGGAGGACAAAAGACACTGGGTTTTATTTCCAGAAAGTTTTCAAATCGGGAGAAGTTCCATAAAAAATACAGCAGCACACATCATTTAGGGCAAGAGGGTAGGACTTTTTTTGTTTTTTTTACCATGTTTATAGCATTCAAAGGAAAATAGACTTTGTGGCAATTAAAACCCTGCATCTGGATCTACTTCCTACTGTGGAATACTTCACATACAATCCCTTAGCACTTCCCAGCAGCTGGAAAACCCGATACCCATGCCTAGATCTTTAATAACCATTAAATTCTGATAGAGACTTGGAACTTTGTCCTTCCAATTTACTGCAGTCAAGAATAGGATGTTAAGAACACCCATCAGGGGAGTCATGCATCCCTACATTCCTCTAAAGTGCTACGTTGAGGTCTCATTTTGGCATGGGGAGGGGGGGGGTCTTCTTCTAAGACCCTGGGTCTTAGAAAACTATGAAAGCCACATATAAACTCTGTCACATCCTCTAAAGGTGTGATAATTTCAAGCATGCACTGAGTGATGGGTTGTGGCTCAGCTGCCATCTTGAAACCACCATAAGTTCAGAAAGACTTCTCAACAGAAGATGAGCTGAACTTTTAGATAATGACACTTTTTCTAAGTTTAATTGATTTCTTTTGTTTTTGCATTACAAACATTACCAGATTGCTCCCTTTCCATGAGATTGCTCTTGTAGAAAAGTAAACTAAATTAAAAAACTCTAACAATACAGTGACCTCATTTGAAATTGAAAGCAATATTCCATACCTACAGCCCCCCACTCTGACTTTTCATTTTCTAAAGCATTTGTAATTAATATAATTCTATTTTCTCTCCTTCCTATTCTCCACTCCATTAGGAAGAAAAAGAGAAAAGGAAAACAAATTCCTTGTATCAAATATGCATAGTCGGGCAAAACATATTTCCTCTTAGGCAATGACATTTAGGGGCTACTCCAAAAGGAGCTGTTCATGGAGACCTATTGTATGGAGAGGTTGTTCTCTGTGCCAGTGGAAGGACTACTTCCCCTGAGAAAATCTCACAAATCTTTTGAAGAATGGAAATATATCCTAGCATATGGTTTAGGAGTAAACATCTAACAGTTTATTTTTATAGATTTCTCAGTCTTTAGAGTATTTATAGCTTTACTCCTTCCTTCACAGATTTTGGGGTTTGTTTAATTCATGGAAACAAAAAAATCCCTTTCATAGCTGAACTCCTCATCCATTCAACAGCATGTGTGAGCCATGTCTAGCTGTCAACCCAGATATTGTTTACTCTTGAAACATTAGTTTATGGTTTCTTTTGAACAATTTGCATTCTGCTTCATTGCCTCATGTGCTCACCAAGGTATCTGTCTCTTCTGACTGAGATGTGGTAGTTCAATGATGGAAATGGCAATAATCTATCTAAAAAGTGCTTACCTTTTAAAGTGTGATTCGTAGATGCTTTTGGATGTCAGTGGGGATGATGAATAAATATAAAAGCATTGGTTAAGCACTTCTTATGTCCCAGTCGCTATGTCAAGTATTTGGAAGGAAGGAAGGAAGGAAGGAAGGAAGGAAGGAAGGGAGGGAGGGAGGAAAGAAATAATTATTAAATGACTTCTATGTGCCAGACTGTTATGGGAATCTGAAGATCTTCCCTGCCCCTAGGCCCTCTGATAGGCTTAAGTGGCTCTAAGAACCTTCCCTGATTTGAAAGTATACTCTGCCCCCTAATAGGCTCAATGTGGTCACATGGAGCCTATGGCAGGAGGCTTATTCTTCAGGAATGCCCACACCTTATTACTTTGTGATTGGGCGGTGGGTCAAGAGGGTTGTGACATTTTCTGATCCAGGAGAAGGCTATATGTACCCTGATGTGAGTTTTTGCTTTGGGGCTCACTTGGGAAAGAGTTGTGTGATTTGGCCAGATGAGACTTTAGCCAGCTGTTGAGCCCCCCAGCTTTGAAAACCCACATGTTGGTGCTTCCCTCTCTGGTAACTAACTAGGTATGGATGTAATGGTCAGATGGCTGGAAGTTGGTCTGATGATCTGTTTCTTTGTCTGCTTGTAACTTCTGTTTGTATTCTCTGAAGTTCAGGGTGTTGACTTTCCCCCCCAGAACTAAGTAAATGATATATGTTTGATTGATTAAAATAAGATTGTTAACCCTTTTTGAGTTGCTTTCCTTTAGAAAAGCAGATCTAAGAACCTGTGATAGCAGCCATCCTGGATATGCTGGGGTACTTGCTACTACACAGACACTACACTGTTATAAATATTTTCTCATTGCATCTTCACAACAATCCTGTGAGGTAGGTATTATTATAGCCTTTGTTTTATATTTGAGGAAACTGAGGCAAACAGAAGTTAGTTGACTTGCCTAGGGTCACAAAGCTAGTGAGTGTATGAGGTCAGATTTGAACTCAGTGCTTCCTGGCTCCAAGCCCAGCCCCCAGGGAAATCAATAGAAGAACAAGTCAATCCCTGGTCTTAAGGAGTTCCCATTCTCATGAGAGTGGACAACATCTAGGTGGGTTCCCTGATGGCAAGACCTCAGGGTCAGGAGAGTGCAGCAGCAATGATTGAGATAATGAGAATTGATGATGAAGCACTTCAATGCTCCTATTTCAGAAACTTATTGGGGGGGGGGGCTACCATAACAACCGTTTTTGTTTTATTTTGTTTTGAATGAAGTAGTAGCATTCTTCCTATGCATCTCTCCAGTGAGAGAGTCCCCCCATATGGGGACAGCTTCTTTTGATGAGAAAACATTCCTAAGCCTGGAAGAATACACAATCAACAGCATATTGTAGGGGAAAAATCATTAAGTATGGGCATCTAGAAACTTCAATTTTAGCCACAGCTTTTCCACTAAGTCACTGTGTGACTTTGGGGCCTATCTGGTCCTCAGTTTCCTCATCTGTAAAATGAGAGGCTTGCATAAGAGTCTTCCCAGTTTGGAAATACTATGATTCTATGAATTAAATGGAACACTCTTTCAGTGCTGGAGTAAGGTGATAGACTACTTGAGGCTGAACTGAATTTCAAAACCAGGCTGAGGGATGAAGGTTTAAATAGTGAAGTAGCATTTAGGAAAGGGTGGAGTGGCTTCCTCCTCACCACTACCAACATCTCCTTTCTTCCTAGCTCCAGCTCCTTTGATGTTACTCTCACCCCTTGTTTTAAACCATTGTACTGCAAATGAGTACTGGGATAAGGGACTGAGATTGGGGGGGAATAGGGAGAAAGTGTCCTATTGGGTTTTATAAACAGTTCACTCTGATTCTACATGATATTCCCTCTGAATTCTATCATTAGGAGTACTTTGGCTGTTTTGTTTTCTCATGGGGGCTGAGGGGGAGGGCAGTTGGTAGAGGGAAGGGAAAAATCTAAGCTGTACATTAACCCTTTAGAAGGGCACATCTCCATCTCCTTTCTTTTCTTTTAAGAAACCAGTGTTGCAATAATTGTGTTTTTCAGATTCTTTTTTTTTTCACTTGGATAATAGGTCTCCAAGAAGAGATGGTTGAAGATTTTAATTCCTTAATTATTGCATAGTAATGTTCTGTATTAAAAAGTGACAGATTTGCAGATTACTAAGGGCCATAGGCATAGAGCCTATTGGTCAGGTCTAAGGAAATCAGGCTATATAAATGTGGGCAAACTCTTACCCACTCATATGTGGAAGACTCATAGGAGCTTTGGAGGTAGTGCAGTGCACTGATGAGATTGGAGGAACAGGGAGCACTGACTTCAATTCTTGGCTCTATTTGATCTTGGGCAAGACATTGACCTCTTTGGATTTCAGTTTTCTCATTTGAGTTGGGATAATTATGGCATCTCCTTCATAATATTGCTATGATGATCAAGCTAAGTCTACAAGCATTTACTAAATGCTTACTATGTTCAAAACATTTACTAAGCACTGAAGATGAAGATACAAACACAAGGAAGAAGAACTACAACCCCTGCTTTCAAGGAGCTTATGTTCTTATTGGAGAAGACAACCCAGGAAAGAAACTGAAAAAGGGAAGGAAATATCAATATAGGGCCATGGTGACTAAGTCCAGAGACAATGGATTGCTGTTCTGCACCATTCCTCAAAATGGAGGTTACAAATCAAATAAGCTAGTGGTACAATGGACAGAGCACTGGAACCAGAGTCAGGAAGACCTGAGTTCAAATCCAGTCTAAGACACTACCTAGCCAAGTGACGCTGAGTAAGTCACTTCACTTTTGTTTGCCTCAGTTTCCTTAACTGTAAAATGGGAATAATAATAATAGCACCTACCTCCCAGAGTTGTTGTGCTGCTCAGATGAGTATATTTGTAAAATGCTTAGCACAGTGCCTCACACATAGTAAACACTGTATAAGTACTAGTTGTAATTCTTCTCAAATGAAGATGAAATTAGATAATACATATAAAGTGCTTCATAAACCTTAAAATACTACATAAATATTTTTAAAAAATTTATAAAAGGATGAAACAACCCCCAGAAGGAAGGGGTTAGAACAGATGACTTTCCATTTCTAGATTTATGTTGTAATTATTTGCTGCAGTATAAACATAGACATTGTGTGCTTGTATTTGAGTAATTCAAAGAATTTGTGACACTCTATTTAATTTCTCTGCAGCATTTGATCCATTGATCCCTTCAGTCTTGAGTCTATTCTCCTGACTTGGCTTCCAGATCACTGCTTCCTTCTCATTCTCCTCCCACCTATCCAGTCAATTCTCCTTAGCCTCATTTCCTGGATCTTCATCTTCCTTCTGTCCATTTAATGAGGGCTTCTTTGAAGGCTCTTCCTTAGGCTTTTTTCTCTTTTCTTTCTATATGCTCTCCCTCAATTTGCAATATCATCAATTTCCATTGTTTCCATAATCATATGTATGCAGATGATACCCATATCTACACATCCAGCCCGAAACTTTCTCAAGCTCCATTCCCATGTTACCAACTGCCTGCAAGACATTTGCACCTCCAGATGTCTCTGTATAAGCATTGCAAACTCAACACGTCCAAAATGAAATTCATTATATTTTCACCCAAACTATCCCTCTTCTAATCTGCCCTATTTCTGCATTGGTACTACTATCCTTCTAAGCACCGAAGTTCACATTCTCAAAGTGCTACTTGACTTTTCCTTCTCTCTAAATTTCCTGAATCCAGTTAGTTGCCAAATACTATAAATAGTACCTTCAAAACACTTCTCATATCTATCCCTTTCTCTCTGCCCAAATAGCTTCAACAATTTCCCACTGGACCATTGTATTAGATTCCTAACTGATCTCTCTACTTCATGTCTCTCCCCTTTCCAGTTCATCATCTATACAGGTGCTGAATTAACATTTCTAAATTTAGATCTGATCTGATCAGCCCTCTATTCATAATTTTTTCAATGCTTCTTTATTTCTTCTACAATCAAATACAAACTCCTAAACCTGGCACTTAAAGCCTCCCATAAAATAGCTTTCTCCTGCTTTCCCAGTCTTATGTCATATTATTCCTATTCACATACTCTCTTCCAGGCAAACTGGCCTGCCAGATTTTTCCATAAACAGCATTCCATCTCCCTTCTGGACCTGTGCATAAGTGATCCCCTATGTTTGAAATAGACTGTCTTCTCCCTCTGCTTCATAGACTCTCAGAAGCTCTAACTTATTTTTTCAAAGCCCAGTTGATACACCACGACTTAGGCAAGGCCTTTCTCACTCTCTCATTTATTAGCACTCTTTCCTTCTTGAAATTACTTTTTATAATATTATAAAACTGGAGGAATTTTCTGAGCATCACCTTCCACTCTGTGTCCAGGTTCAAATGTCAAGAGGAACATTCCTTTGCTAGAGTTATATAAATAAACCCTTGGACTGGAAATGTTCAGCTGTGAGTAAAAGGAAGGAAGCAGGTAAATGGTTTAATTTGGACAGATTGTTAGGTTTGAGAGCCTCTTATGGGCCTTATTTTTCTAATCTGTAAATATCTAAGGTCCCTTCCAGATTTAATGCAACGTGGATTTCTGAGTCCATGAGAACTAGTTGCAAAATATTTTGCAAGACTCTTACATGACATTATGGTTCTGAGGCTCCACCTGTCCCTACTCTCATGACGCCACACCTAGGCATTAAAATATTTCCTTAGAGGCACAGTGGAATAAGATTGGCTGTGGAGTCAGAGGAGCTGGGGTCAAGTTTTGCCTTGGGCAAGTCACTTCACCAACTTGTCATCAGTTACTTAATTTGTAAGGTGAGGTAGCTGGGCTTGGCTTTAGAGTTTCCTTCTAGCTTTGAGATTTTTGATCCTATGATCATGAAATTTGTAGGTTAGGGAGTGAGGGTCTGGATTAATATGGTGGCAGTAGGAATGTAAGAAAAGGAACAGAGGTTATACAGAATCAAAGAGACTTGGTCATTGATGACATTAAGGAGAAAAAGGAGCAGGAAAGAGTCAAGGTGACTCCAAGGTATTGGGATTTGGTAACTGTGAGGATGGATGGTGGTGCCATTGATAGAGATAAAGAATGTGGAGGGGGAATCTGCTTTAGGGTTGAAGTTCTTCTTTGAAGAGAGAGGGGAAGAGAGAGGGAGACAGAGATAGAGAGGGAGACAGAGAGACAAAGAGAGATAGAAACAGAGAAGGGACAGAGACAGACAGAAGCAGGGAGACATACAGAAAGAGACAGAAACAGAGACAGATTTAGAGAGAGACAGAGACTGAAAGACAGAGATAGAGAAAGAGAGAGACAGAGAGATAGAGACGGAGACAGAGAGACAGAGAGAGATAGCACACTTCAATATAGACTTCCCCATTTAGGTGTTTTACTCTTCTCTCAGAATGGGATGAAAAACACCTGATGTTTACCTGGGGAGAAAAGCCATAATAAAAGTACATAAAGCAAATGAACAAATTTTAAAGAGAACAGGAGACTTGAGGATAAATTATTCCAATCTATCAGGCAACAATGAAACAGGGAAAAGGAAGGAAATGGAGAACAGATAAATTCACCAGATCCCATTAGCAGTGACAGTCAGTGAAATTGTGAAATTCTGTCCAGGTAGATCACTCTTTATTTGGGTCAGTGAGTCAGACAAGACTCTAATGTCACATTCATTTCAGAATAACAGTACCATTCACTTGTAATCAAATCAGCCGGCCACTGGAGCTGTCCATCCCACACCCCTAGGTTCCTCTACTTTTCTTGGGGATTAAAGTTCAAACTTCTCCTGATTTAAGAAATTTAAGTCTCCTATGATGCTTCTCTCCTCCCAGATGAGAACTACATGTTCCCTCAATCTCATTTTCCCCAACAAAGAAAGTTGCTGGATTCCAGTTTCTGACATGTTGAATTTGAGTTGAATTCATAGAGAAAAAAAAAATTCTACCTCTCTCCCATCTGGTGTGCATTTTCCATCCATTTTCTACCGAACTATAGCTAAAAAGATGTTGTTTTGAACTTTACTCCCAGTGAGGAAATGTAATGTTAGTGGCAACTGTTGATATGAGTTACTCTTCTCTTAAGGATGGGATGCCACTGAGATGAGGTGCTCATTTCAGCTTTTGTGGTGTTCCATCCCATTCCCTTTCGGTGAAGTCAGTAATTGGGAATTCCACAAACTGGCTCCTATGTCATCATCTTCTTACTGGGAAACAGAACAGCCACTTGAAAAAGCAGACAGTGTAAGAGAGAAAAGAGAACAACAAATGAAAGAGAAAGAGTGACAGAAAGGGTCACTGACTTTATTTTTTTCTGAGGTTAAAATTCCTCAGCCTGTTTATCTGGTTTTTATATTGAGACTGTATAAAGTACAAACTCCTTCACCTGGCATTCAAAACCCATCCCTGTGTAGGTCCAATTAATCTTTCCAGGCTTTTCTTCTCATACTGCCCTTTATTTATATACCCCGTGTTACAACCAAACTGGTCTATTCAACAATACCCAAACTCTACAAAACACTAGGCCTTAGTTCAGGCTGTTTACTCCATCAGAATTGTCCTCTCCTGCCCCAGTTCCCTCTGTCCATTTTTTATCTAGGAGCCTTTAAGACTCAGCTCAGATACCATGAGACCTTCACTGTTTCTCCAGCTGGAAATGATTCTTCTCTCTTTTGACCTAATATAGTCCTATTTTCCCAATATAAACTTCTCTAAGCCTTGGTTTCCTCATCAGTAAAAACAGGATAACAACAGCATTTACTTCACAAGGTTATGATGAAGATAAAATGTGATACCATATGTAAAATGTTTTGAAATCATAATGATCACATAACTTCATTAAATACTATTATTTTGCTGCTATTATTATTTTTGCCATCATTATTCCTCACTGCACTTTTACATTGCGCCAGATAGTAATTATAGACTTTACATTCTAGACAAGTTTGTCTGCTGATCATTCCTCCCATATCCCATCTTGTTTCTTGTCTCGCTGTCTTCACAAAGATTCTCCATTTATTCCCCATGCCTAGAAAACTCCTCCCACTTCAGCCTCCCTAAGTCCCTTCAAGCCCCAGCCCACGTGCTATTTCTTTTGAGGTCTTTATTGATTTCTCCAGTTAGTGTCATCTCTCCATCCCTCCTCAGAATAACCTGTCTATGTGTCTCCTTTATTTTTTTGTCTGTGTATGAGCCATAGAATATCCTTTATTTGAGGGCAGGAATTATTTCACTTTTGTTTTTATACCACTGTTACCTATTACAATGGTTGCTCCATAGTAGATGCTTGCCAAATTGAATTGAACTTGAGTCATGTTTATTTTCTCCATTGTAAGGAGGCAAGAATGGTGTCATTTTTTTCTTCTGTATCACATTCTGAAAATTGCATACAGTATATACTCAATAAATATTTGTTGCATAAATGAATAATTGCCAGGTTAAATCATTCTTCTTACCTGAAGGAGCAGCACAGTACTAAAAGATTTATAATGGGAAACCTCCGATTAGGATTAGGACAACAGGATTTCTTTCAGTAATTGGCCAATAAGAAACAGCTGCAGTTCACAGGCAGTTATATTTGATTTTTTGGCCGCTTGCTATTTAAAAGAAAAACATGTGCACAAAATACCACCACCCAGAAAAGATCAAATTAGTGTCAAAAGTAATGAAAACCATTTTTTTCTAGCTATTTGAGGTGAATGAATGCTTTTTCTCCCATCAACAAATTATCTCATTAACAATCTGAAAAATTCAATTCCAGATTGACCTATAATGGGACTTGTGTTTGGGTGACTGGTTAAGATATTGTGGAGAAGAATGTGGGGACGTGATTGGTAAATCTGTGCCTTGCTTAGTGGACAGTAGAAACTCTAGTATATTTTCTGGTAGACACTGAGTTGCTTTCATAACTCTTTGTCAGGTTTCATCTTAGTCCACATCCCTTTAGAACTCAAGGGTGGTTGAGCATGGTGGGGGAGGGGAGAGTGACATTCTAAGTGGGGAATTTCTTCGTGGCAATGTGGAGGGGAGAAAGGAAATCTGTACCAAACTCTGACCTCTGAAATTGTCTGAATTCATATCGGATCAAAATCTTAGTACGTTAATCCCCAAAAAGTAGGATCAGAGCCAAAGGTTAAAGCATCACTGGGGAACATTTGTTCAGACTTACATCCTGCTCTGAGCAATGTGGCAAAATGGCTAACGAGCTGACTGATCATGAAGACAGGAAGATTTGAGATCAAAGTCTACCCTTGACACATATTGGCTGTGTTACCCCAAGTCAGTTTGTGACTCTAAATTGCAGAATGTGGCACTCTACATAGCAATGAAATCACATCTTTGTTTTTTTTTTAAATGGTTAGCTGTAGTACAGTTAGCTGTATATATTCTAATTACTAGCTGTGAAACAGTACAGTTTCTGGCAGGGTTTGTCAAGTTGTTCAGATAAATAAATTTTATTCCATTTCTACTCTAAGTTGGGTTGTTCCTCTTGTATGGAGTAGTCTGTTCAACCCTTTCAATGCTCAGTTTAAATTCTATTTCCTTCAAGGAACTTGTCATTCTGCCTTTGTTCTTTTTTTTTTCTCTCTCTCTCTCTGATATTCTACAGTATCTAGAGTCAGTACCACACCATTTAGCACTTAATTTTATCTGTTTTTTATTGTTTGCAGTTGTTTCATATGCATGTGTCTTTTTCTCTGTCAAGAATGTTAAATGCTCGTGAGATGGAAGGAATATGTAAACAGTTCTAGAAGAAGTGGACGGTTCCTCGACAGTACTGAGAGGTTCAATGTCTTGGTGAGGATGGCGATAGCCCTTCTGGACTATGCCTTATCCTGTGTCTGGAGTGTAGTCAGTCTTGGGAACCTCATATGAAGAAGAACACTGACTAGCTGGAGTGTAGTCAGAGAAGTCTGCTGCTCTAAGAAATTAGGTGACTTGCCCAGATAAGCATCAAAAGAAGGATTCAACGCCAAGTTTTCTGATTCTGAATCCAGTACTCTAGCTACATCATGCTGCTTTTATACATTAAATTTAAAAAATTAAAAAAATTTTCTTGAAGAACTTAACAAACATAAACATCTCAATATCCAAAAACAGAAAAAAAAAAGAATCTATCAATATTTGCTACTATTTCATACAGCTCGGTTTCAACTCTTAGGAACACCATGTCCCTCCCAGAATAAGCTCCCACGTCTACTCTCACCACCATGCTGGTAACTCAGTCTTGTCTGACACTCCCTCCCTTAACCACCTCTCCCCTCTGATTGGAGAGCTAGAGGGTGGTGTTCCAAACTCCTCCCAATGCCTGCCTTTATAGAGACTGGACTCAGCTCATTCCACTTTGCACCTGCTGCTCTGCCTGGTTTCAATTCCACCAAACAAGATGCCTTTATACTTGATGCCCTCCTGGCTCCCCCCCTCTATTTCTTGCCTCCTCTTATGTGTTGTCTTCCCCTTTAGACTGTTAGCTTGTTCAGGGCAGGGATTGTCTTTCTTTTTATTCCCGGTACTAATCTTGGTGCCTGGCACATAGTAGGTACCTAATAAATATTTATTGGATTGGAAATTTAATGTGATAGTGTCAACACTGTCTGCTTGTTTATATCACCTTCAGAAGTTCCTTCTCTTTTGTGTATTTTTATTTTTTTAAACTTTTTTTTTGCTTTTTTTTGGAGGGCAACTGGGGTTAAGTGACTTGCCCAAAGTCACACAGCTAGTAAATGTGTCAAGTGTCTGAGGTCGGATTTGAACTCAGATCCTTCTGACTCCAGGGCCAGTGCTCTATTCACTGCACCACCTAACCGCCCCTCTGTTGTGTATTTTTAAATGATTCATTTCTGCTCTTTAAAATATTATCATTTTTCCCCCAAATCATTCTTACTACTCATCTACTGTCTCTGATCACTCCCTTTCCCTAAATAAAAGCCCTCTCATCATGCCTTTCTATACAAAAATACAGAAAGTATAGTATTTAAAAGTCCCAGAAGTCTTAGTGCAACATTAAGTTATTAAAACACAAAATTGCCTTAACGTTGGGGATACTGTGTCTTAAAAGCCTATAAACTAGAATATATTTTCTTCTGCTAATATCCATTTCCAGTTCACTTGTTATCTCAGTAAACATTTTAATCTTTTGTTTTTAGTGTGCCCATTCTCAGTTTTTTTTTTTTTCCCCAAATGGGATTCCTGATTGTGTTCAAAGATTACGAAGCATCAGCTCCATGACATCCAGTCCTACATGAGCTCTTGATGAATGGGGACACTTGAGGCTATTTATTCTAGGCATATTGATAACACTTCTGATGTGAACAGAAAACTATAATTGTAAATTCCGTAAGCAATATTAACCTCTTTAAAGCCAGACATATTCCATGTAAACCATGTGACATCATTGTGGGACGAATATAGGATATTACTGTATATGCAATAAATTTATTTTAAGGGGCATCTAGGTGGTGCAGTGGATAGAGCACTGACTCTGGAATCAGGAGGACACAAGTTTAAATCTGATCTTAGACACTTGACATTTACTAACTGTGTGACCCTGGGCAAGTCACTTAACCCTGATTGCTTTACCAAAAAAATTTAATTTATATGTATACATATATATGTTTATATATACATATATACATACATATATGTATATGTGTGTGTTTACAGAAGATGAATTATACTTATTCTGCTTGGCCTCAGAAAGCAGAACTAGGAACAAAGGGATGAAGTTGTTGTAGAGGCACATTTCAGTTTGATATAAGGAAAAACTTCCTACTAATCAGAACTGCCTAGTGAAATGAAATGCTTAAAATGGTAGTAGGTTTCCCCCTCCCTGGAAAATAATAATAATAATAATAATGATAAGTATTTATATCATATTTTAAGGTTTGAAAAGCCCTTTACAAATATTATCTAGTTTTATCTTCATAATAACCCTAGTAGGTGATGTTATTATTCCCATTTTAGAGATGAGGAAACTAAGGTGGACAGGTTAAATGACTTGTACAAGGTCACAAGTATTGAATAAATTTTTTTAAAAGGATATTGTCACTTTCTTAGTAGAAAGTTAATTACAAGTCTACTCTATAGAAACCAGGAATTCTTACCCCAAATTCCACTGTTAATGATGAGTCAGGTCACCAGAACTTGGCTAGCTTCATCTTTCTTTCAGAGTTCTAGGAGTATCCCTGAGAGTTACGAGATTTCTATTTCTAATGCCATCCACTCAAGTCACGTTTCTGGTGTGTTCTCTCCAATGTTAACTGACGGTATCTTATTAATATTAACTTACAGTTAGTATGTGGAGACAGCTAGGTGGCACAGTGGATAGAATCTGGGTCTAAAGTCAGGAGGACTCATATTGTGTGACCCTGGGAAAATAACATTTTTTGCCTGAGTTTCTTCATTTGTAAAATGAGCTAGAGAAGGAAATGGCAAACCACACTAGTATCTTTGCCAAGAAAATCCCAAATGGAGTCACAAAGATTTGGACATGAATGAAAAACTATTGAACAAACAGTTAATATCTCTTATATTATTGATACCCTACAACAATTAGTGCATTTAACCATTTAGCATTAATTACTTTGTACAAAAGGGCATTAGCTGAGAAGATATAGAAAGCACAGAAGTTACAAAGTACAGAGATAACCAATAGCAGCAGGTTGTTGGCCAGAACCCATTGGAGCTGCCTAAGCCATCATGTGAGATTATTCCTGACCTCATCAATATATTGGATCTGCCAGATGGCAGTGATGTCACAGCTTGTATAGTGGGCAGCAGAGAAGGGCAGGGGAGCCTTGGTATAGGAGGAGTGCTCAAACCTGGCAGAAGAGGACATCAGTAGCCCAGCACGGTGGGGCAACTGGGAACCCCAAAGCAATGCAACTGGAAGTAGTGTGGTCCCCAGAGGTAATGGCGGTGGGCAGAATTGTAGGCCCTAGGAGCATCAAGTAGCAAGTGAGCTCTAGTAACAGCAAACTGGACATAGACATATGGCCTAACAGTACCATGAATGATGGCAAAGACAAGCCCATTGGACCTCTTGGTTTACTGAAATCTAGAACCAAAGGATCCCTTCCACATTGCTACCAGTAAGGTACTCAATAGTCATTGGACAATTATTCTCTCGTGGTAGGCTTTGAAGACCCAGAGGGTGGTGCTATTGGAATATGGCTTGCTGAAGTTGTCTGTGCAGTGTCAGATGAAGGGGAGCAATACTTTAGAAGATGCCTTTAAAAGAGCTAAGAGTTGCTATTTCACCTTTTCCACACCCATTGAGTGTCTTCTAGAGCTGGTAGGCCAGGGAATATTAAGTGGGTGGTGACACTCTGGCATTAGAACAGGCAGCATGGGAGGGGGCAATGCTCTCTTAGCTACTTTACTACAGATGGCCCTATTCTATGACGAATGTTATGCAGGAAGTTTCATCATCTGCGGTGTAACCATGGTATTATTTATTCTGCTCTCATTCATCATCATTGCCATGTACCAATGCTATGATTCATCCATTGTGAATCACAGATTTGACCTTACCCCCTCCATTAAATTCAGGACTCAGTCCTTCTGGAGAGAGATTTCTGGTTTTTGTTCTTCCATTATCTGATCACTACTTCAGGAAGCTGTTACATTGTTCTGATTTTGCTTTCTTTTCCATTTTTTCCTTCTTTTTTAGGATCATGGTCCATAAGACCTCCAAAACCGTTCAATCTAATGTACTCATTTTACAGGCCTTAGGAAACTAAGACCTGCTTCAAACGTGTGTCTTTGAGGTAAGAGTTGTCTGTAACATGACTAAAATCATTTAAATTGGAGAAGATCCTTTAAAAGAACTTTATGGCCTTTCTACCAAGGAGTGGGATGTGGTAGGAGCAGTAGTAGGTCTTGGTCCATGCTGATTAGTCTAGCAAAGTTATTCAAACTCTTCAAGATTTCATTGGCTCAGAGGACTAAGACTGCAGTCATTTGTGTAGCTTCCTAGTCACTTGAAGATAAAAACAGCCTGGATGTGAAGCACTAGCATTCCTTCCTCAGGTTTCTGACTGGGCACCAGAAGAATGACCAATACCAACACAGGAGTTCTGTGCTTAGCTGGATAGAATGATATATTGCTGATGAATATTCCTTCCTTGCTCCCAATGTCCTTCCCCTGGTATGGCTACTAAAATTTTTGTTAACTTTTGAATGACTCTGGAGCGTCTCATTTCATTCTAGTCTCAGATTTGAACCACAAGACAGATTTGCCCAGCTCTGGTCCGTCATAGATGCGATTACAGAGTCCACATCTATGAAGACTGAAAAACCATGGAGAATGGGAAAGGTACTACAAGAATTGACTGTAAAATATTATTTAACTTTAAAAAAAAAGTAAAGAGAATAGAGTTAAAATAGAACTATTAAGATCGGCTTTGATTACTTGTCAAATTCTAGTATTATTAAAGGCTTTTGAGGTTTGAATGGATTCTGAACATTTAGTAGTAGTAATTAGAAGCAAGCATGATTTCATTAAGGATGATCATGTCAGAATAATCTCAGTTATAGTGTCTTTATTTTTACAAAGTATTTTATTTATTTATTTATCTTTTTATTCACCTATTTATCTGTTTATTCATCTATTTATCTATCTATTCATTCATTTATTTATTTGTTTATTTATTTATGCTTTTTGGAGGGGGGAAGGCAGGGCAGTTGGGGTTAAGTGACTTGCCCAAGATCACATGGCTAGTTGTTTGTGTTAAGTATCTGAGGCTGGATTTGAACTCAGGTCCCCCTGACTCCAGGGCTGGTACTCTATTCACTGTGTCACCTAGCTGCCCCTAAAGTATTTACTTTTAGCAAATTCACATTCATGTTGTCATTTTAGATATGATGAATAAATGTGGTCTCCCAGTGTTTCTTAAACTATGGGTCATGACTACATATTGGGTTGCGAAAATTTGCAAACAGTAAAAGTTGTCTGAACGCACAACAACCAAAAATTAATTAAAATTCAAATATGCAATGAATCTGAGGTGTTTCTGGCAGAGCTTGCCCATGTTGCATTTCAACTTCACTGCAGCCTTGGCTCTGAACACTTTGCATTGTGCATGCCCTCCATCCATGCAATGCCCATGAAAGTGGCTGAAATGTGAAAAGGTAGGGGGGGAGGAAGGCGAGGTCTCGAGTGGAAAAAGTTTAAGAAGCCCTGGTCTAGTTGACAGATAACAAGGTAAATTAAATGATAATTGAATGATTGGGTCCAGTCATTCCTTTCTATATTCTATGATTCAGCCTAATTGCCCTTTCAGGTTCTCACACACTCCTATTTCTACATTTTTGTGTTGCTTGTTACCTACTGGAGTGGCAGTGGGGGAGTTGGAGAGGGGTTGGGAAACTTCATGGCTACCTTTTAGAATCCCTTATTTCCTTCAAAACTCTGCTCAAACATTTTTTACATGAAGACTTTCCCAAATTCCCTAGCTATTAATGCTCTCTCGTCAATTTACCACGTTTTTATTTTGCATATACTGATTTACGTGTACATTATCTCCCCTCGTAGATGGCAAATTCCTCGAGGGCAAAGACTATTTCATTTTTGTCTTTGTAATCTCAGTTCCAAGTACAATTCCAGGCACATAATAAGGACTTCATAAGTGTTTATTGATTGATTAATTAAAGTAGTATCTATTAATATAGACTTTTTTTTGTAGCAATCTGTGCTTGGGCTACTGGGTAACATTTTTCTAAATTTCATGGATGAAAGAAGGTGAAGAGAAGGAAGGCTCAGCACAAAGAAAACCTTCTAGAGTATGAACTGTCCAAGAGCAGAATGGGCTCTTTCAGGGAGTTCTCCCACAGAGGTCTTCACACAAAGGCTAGTTAACTACTTTTGGAGATGTTACAGTAATGACACTTGTTTGGATGGCTTCTGAGGCCCCTACCAGCTCTGGAGTCTGTGTCTGAGGCTAATGAAGAAGGAAAAGAGAGGGAGAAGCATGGAACCTATTGAAAGGTGGCTCAGATTTGGAAACTGACCACCTGTTCTTGATGCAGAGCTCATCTGCATTTCAAATGGTCAGTGGAAAGGAAGACAAGGATTGAGTGTGGAGATGGCAAAGCCGTGGAGGCAGCTCACAAGTGAAGTCTTCACAGTATACTGCTCTGTTCAGACACATTGTGTTGATGGAAATGACACAAAAGACTTGTAAGTTGCATTAAACTCTACATGTAGGAACATAATAATAAGAACAAACCCTTTTTGCTTCAAGGTCCACCATAGTTCCCTATGTACAGAGTAACTTTATTGCTTGGTATGTAAGCCACTGAAGGAAGGGGTCAGTACTACATCAATTCCAACTCAATTTTGTGACTTAGATAACTTTGGGCACTTACCCCCTAGCACTTATCATGAGATACAGTGGAAATAAAGCTAGATTTGGAGTTACTAAAATGAGGGGGTGGGGCTGGAGGAATTTCCAGCACTAATGGATATTAACATGTCTTGTCTGTGTTTGAAGTCTGTTTTTGCTATTCCCTGTCCGACTCTGAGCAAGTCACATATAGGCTTTAATTTCTTCATCTATAATATCATGGGATTTAACTACATAACCTCTAAGTTCTCTTTCAGTTCCAAGTCTACCCCTTTGTCTCAGTTAACTCTGGAGAAAATCTAGCTTCTTCATAGACTAAAATTCTTTTAGCAAAAATGCAGCTTCCAACTCATCAGTGATTGCTACCTATCTATAGGATTCTTAAGCTTAAGCTTCCCTGTAAAAAGGCAGGAAAGATAAACTCTGTGTGCTGCTAGCTTATCTCTTGTCTTAGTTAAATCTGCTTTACACTGAAGACCATTCCTTTCTCTCTCTCACTGCCACTCCCCTGCCTTCCATCTTTTGGAACTTGTGCTAAAATTGAATATCATTTTAAGCTACATTAATAGAAGTCCAAAGTATAGATCAAAGGACCAGAAAAATGACCCAAACTAACATATGGGAGCTGTACTCAGCTGAATCAATGTCATATCACTGATATCTTATATGGAGTCCTTATCCCATACATCCCATACTATCTGTACACATAGACACAAACAGAATTCACTGATGTAAGGACAACGTCATAAACCTGACCTGGCATCTTTAAAAAGGGGAAGATATCTGGAACTGCCGTACAGCAGATCATCTCATATATGTCCAGACTGACAGTGTTTTTAAACTCTTAGCTTGAAATTTTAGAAAAGAAGGCATTGTCCAAAAATGCAGTATCCAGACTACTTAGATTCTCCTAAGGATGGCATGTCAAACTTCATTGTTGGTTGCTTTTCTTATGCGTGGTGATCAACCCAGAAGGCAAGAAAAAAAGAAAAAAAAGACATATGGCTACCTAACCATGCTGTTTAAAATATGTATGATAGTCATATGTGTATGATCACACACGCATGCATGCATATGTATATGTAAATACAAATGTGTTTCCTGCATTACATTTATGTAAACATGGATATACATACATACATATATATTTGTAAAACACTTTGCAGAAACCTCTTTACTACTTTTGTTTTGGTTTGGTTTTTTGCTTTTTTTTTGGAGGGGGGAAGGCAGGGCAATTGGGGTTAAGTGACTTGCCCAAGGTCACAGGGCTGGTAAGTGTTAAGTGTCTAAGGCTGGATTTGAACTCAGGTCCTCCTGACTCCAGGGCCCGTGCTCTATTCACTGCGTGACCTAGCCATCCCCTCTTTACTGTTTTTACAGACAGTTGCTGTAATGGAATATCCAAATAGAAAGGATATCCAGTTAAAAACAACTGGGTCAGACTCTATCTCTCCTTACCTCTTAGTTTGTCTACTTTCAGATCTATTGACTTCCCCAGGATTTGAGGCTGAACCTTGCAATATTTATTGAATACCAAATGGGGGGAAAAACAACAACGACCCCAAAACCTCATTTGAACAGAATCACAGAATCTCAGAGTTGGAAAGTTCATTGGAGGCCCTTCAGTCCAATCATTGGCTGACTAAAAATCCTTTTGATCTCATACTTGACAAGTGATTATTCAACCTCTACTAGAAGATACTGGGTTAGTGGGAATGTACTACCTCTAAAGAGAGCCAGTCCCTGGTAAAGAGAATTCTAATTGTTAGAAATTTTTTTTCTTTATATGGAGATGGCCTCTCTAAAGCCATCTACTTAATAATCCTAATTGTGCCCTTAGGAACTAAGCAGAGCAAGGACACCTGTATTCTACATTATTGCCACATTATTGCCCTTCAAATACTTTTTGGCTATTATCATGTTTTACCTAAATCAGATAATCCCATCAATACAGAGGGATAAGAAACCAGAGGCCATCTTATCTAACCCATTGCTGACAAATAATCATCTAGACTTTATTAGAGGACTTATATTGAGAAGACCTCCCAAGGTAGCCCATTTCACTTTTGTAAGTTTTAATTATAAGGAGGTTTGGTTTTTTTCGCCTTAGATTAAGCCTAAATTTGTTTATTTTTCATTTTCCCACCTAGTTCTGCCTTTTGGGTTCAGAGTCTGGCGTTTGGGAAAATAAACTCAATCCTTTTTCTGGGTGACAGGTCTTTAATAAGTAAAACCTTGTCCAGGCTGATGCTATTTGAGGTTCTTTCTTTTTTTCTTTCTTTCAATTAATTAATTTATTTTCTTGTTTATATCATTTACTTCCACGAAATTTTGAGTTATAAATTTTCTCCCCATCTTTCCCCCACCCACCACTCCAAAACAGCCATCCCACTGTATAACCCCTCCCCCAATCTGTTCTCTCCTATGTCCTCCCCCATCGCCCCTCTGACTTTCAGGTAGGACAGGATGGCTTATTTGAGGTTCTTTCAACCAGTCCTTTCACAGCACAGAGTTCAAGTTCTTTGAGGATCCAGACTGCTTAACTTTTGTTTTTGTATCATTAGTGCTTCGTATGTTGCTTGGCACATAGTACAGCAATCCAAATGTGGCTAAGAACAGCAGGATTACTAGTGTTAACTTTGTTGGCTTCCAAACTGAAATTAAACTTGCCGTTCACTAAATCCTTTGGATCTTTCTCACAAGATAATTTTTCCCTCTGGTTTTCAGCAGAAATAAGCTTTCGGGAACTCAAAAAAATAATAAAATTGTAGAATTGTTGCTCACTAATACAACATTAACATGTCTAGCCACAGAGTGGTTTGGTTGGTGAGATGTATGTGACACCCGATAAGTAGCCCCTTTCCTGCACCTCAGCCCTTTCTAGAGAACCTGATCATAACAGCCTCTTGTTCAATTTCAATTTTCCTCTTTTCTCTTGCTTTTATCTTTATCATATCAAAGGAAGAGATCTGGTTGGAATTCCAGTCAATTAATTTAGTTAATTCCGGAGAGAGAGCAGGTTTTCCCAATGTGAATGTATTGATTTGCCCTGACCTTTTCTTCCTCTGCTCACACTGCTCCTTCCTTTCCTCACTGGAGAAAAAAACTCAACCAACCAACCAAACAACAAGGCCTTTGCACTTAGATAGCTGGATATCGTCATATCGCAATCAGATCCAGGTGAGGTATTCAGTGATGGTAGAAGGTTAAATATAAATCTGGAAGTCATGTTCAGAGTCATCTAGTCCAGCCCTCTCATTTTTGCTGTTGTCATTATTCAGTCATGTTAGTCGTGTCCTACTCTTCATGACCCTATTTGGGGTTTCCTTGGCAAATATTGGAGTGGATTGCCATGTCCCTTTCCAGTGTGCCCCCATTTTCCAGATGAGGAACCTGAGGCAAACAGGGTTAAGTGACTTGCCTAGGGTCACACAGCTAGTAAGTTTCTGAGGCCAGATTTGAATTCAGAAAGATGAAGCTTCCTCGCTACAGCACTCTATCCAATGTGCCATCTAGTTTTCTCTTAGTTTACATGTGAGGATACTGAAACCCAGATGAATGAAATGAGTTGTCCAAGGTCATATAGTGTGATTGATAGAAATCCAGGTCTAGAGCTTAGGTCTCTTGGTCTCTTTAGTCCTATTATCTCTCCTATCCTCTATAGTGCCAATGTGATATTCATAGCACCAATGGCAACTATGAATATGGTCTGAATCACAAAATATAACATACAGAATATATATCCATATATATCCAAAATATATCCATACAGAAGACAGAAGCAAAACATTTATTCAGCAACCAGAGAGCCAAATCCTGACACCAGAAAAGCAAATCCATCATAGGAACGAAGAAGTTGCTACACCATAACACATCAGGGGGCAACACCATCCCAAGGCCTTCCCACAAACAAACACTCACAAGCCTAGCTGTCTCCTTGTCTGTGTTCTCTCTCCCACCATACTAACTGCTCTGACTCCCAGCTTCTTCTGGGCTCTGTTCTACCTGTTCAGCAAGCTCCTCCCATCATAGGCTCCATGTAATTCCATTCAACCTATTAAAGGGCAGGGAAGATACTCAAAATCCCATTACCATTATATCCTCCTCTCATATTTATCACTTTATTACTTTATTTCTGAATATACCACACCTTCTACCATCCCCAAAGAGCCAGAACCATTTCTGTAGGGGGTGAGGTAAAGGGGAGATGGGAAGTTGGTTAACCTAACTAATATAAACACAGAGTAGATAACAGAAGTAATGTAGTATTGTATGGCAAACTATGTACAACATGGTATCTATGCCATATTATCCATTTATAAAGAAAAAAAATTGGAAGGGGAGCTTGACATTCAGTGGATCAAAGATTGGCCACACACCTGGTGGCCTTTAAAAAAATCTACCTGAAATAGCTGAACTGGAATACCTGTACCCGTGAGAGAGACAAAGATGTTGGAAGAACAAGAAGCAGTACAGCCAGATGCTTCCTCATAAAACTCCAAACAGATATAGAATTAGGCCAGCTATCTTTCTGAAGGTAGCTGACCTGCATTCAGAAAGTAGCAGATCTAGGGAGCCCACCTGATTGATCCACTCAATTCCCCACCAGATAGGGAGGAAAACAGAGAGAGGAGAGGGAGGGAGACAATGACAGAGAGAGAGGAACGGAGGGAGAAGGGATAAAGAGAGAAAGAAAGGAAGAAATAGAAGGGGAGAAAGAAGGAAAAAGAGAGAGGAGAGGAGATAGAGGGAGAGGGAGAGAGAGATAAGACCAGCTGCAGATGCTGAACAGTTGCCACTCCCTAGGTTAAGTTAAAGAAGCTTGCCTGACCTCCAGGGTACCCTCATGTGTTCTATCTTTTAACAGTTCTTTAAATGATCCCAAGCCTACTTTGAAATTTCTGCCTCTGAGCTTTTTGCCTGGCTCATCCAAAGCCTCCAATGACATTCTGCTCTGGGTTAAGCAAGTCTGAATTTAGTAAGTGTGATCCCCAAGGTAATGGGAAAATAGGTTTTCAGTATGATTTGACAGTTCATGAAAATAGAGTTACACATTTTATTGAGAGTCATAAATAGAGTTGCTTACATGCAAAGCAGCCAGGAATTTAGTATAAAATGCCTCAGCTGAAGCCGAGTCTGACCTTGGAGAAAGTCCAGTGTAACTCCCATTCTGATTTTTTTTTCACATTGTCTAAATCTTTTTTTTTAAGTTAAAGCTTCCCAGACATTAGGAATATGACTCAGCACTCTCTCATTCCCTTTTGCAGACACCTTCCCATTAATCTATTCAATGGCTTTGGTTAAAGAGTTCAATAAATGACATAAAGAACTAAAGATTGTGATGGATAAGAAATAGCGTGGTGCTGATGATTTTTCATGTTCCTGATGGGCTGTCAGAATAAAGAGCCAGCATTAATAACGTGCACTTTCAATATGACTATGGGGGATCGGGCGATAGGGACTGAATGTTAGGACGTGAACCTGGCAGGCTTCAACCCCACTTCTGAGTACTTGGGCTGGGTTTTGTTTTTCCTGCAATGTTTTTCTGACACCAAGCCTGTCAGAGGTTGGAGTTACTGAGGCCACCAGCCGCTGGTAGAGGGTGGGTAAGTGTGTGCTCTGGGCCTCTGACAGCACAGGTCTGGATTATATTTTAGGGCACAAATCCCAAATCCAGATGATAGGTCAAAGTTTTGAGTATGGGGTTTGGGTAGATATCAATCAAACACTGTACCATTAGAAAAGTCAATCTCAGGGGAAAACATAGTACATTTGGGGTTCTAGATTTGGGGTGTCTATAAATATTCCAAATCTACAAGATCTCTTAAATGCAGGTAAGACTTTCTATTCTTTCTCTTGCTTCACAAATAAAAGGTTTTAAAATCAACTGGAGAGGATTCGGGAAAGATACTAGAGTGGTTCAAAACAATTTTAAGCTCTCAATATTTTCCTTCACAAAAGAGATAAAATAATGCCCTCTGGGCAAACATAGAGCAGTGAAAACAAATAAGAGAAGGGGCAGAACAGGAGTCCTTTTGGGAAGATCAGAGAAGACCTGAAGAAAAATCGCAGGACAAGATGTCCTCCCAATGGTGACAAGCAAACACCTCCAGGCTAGGTCCACTTTAACAACTAGAGACAAGCTACTTAAACAACAAGCAGCAGGCCCTAGGGTTAGCTGGTTTGAGAGGTGGTCTCCACCCCAGTTGAGGGACTTTTACCCCTCCCACCCATTCCCACCTCCCCAGTGACAGGAGTTGGTCACCTAACCTTGGGAAGATCTAGGGAATGTCTGCTGACAAGGAATGCTAGACTCAGTTGTGCTGTGGAGAGCTGTGGGGGTGGAGAAGGAAGCAGCACACACCTGGAGAGTGTAGAAGCAGTGGAGCAGAAACCCCCTGGCTATGGGCATTTTATAGGAGGCTGGAGGTCTTGATTTGAAATCAAAATCAGAAGGGAGAACTAAAGAGTATCACAGGTTAGAGGAACACCCCCACCCACCCCTCATACTAGAGGTGATTGTAAAAACAATGATTACAATACAATTATAATACAATACAAAACAATTATTACAATACAAAAAACAATTATAAAAACAATTATTGCCAAAAGAAAATGCACAGGCAAAGGAGAAAGAACCCAACCATAGAGAGCTTCTATGGGAACAGAGAAGATCAGAGTTTGTCTTCAGGGGAGGATACTGAAGCAAAAAAAAAACCCTCTTCTACTCCAAAGAGTAATGTCAAATGATCACCTGCCCAAAAAGAAGAACACAAAAAAGACTTTACAAATCAAATGAGAGAGATGGAGGAAAAATTAAAAAGAAAAATAAGAATAATACACAAAACCTAAGAAGATTATGAAAAGAAAGTCAATCAGAAAAGGAGATGCAGAATCTTAAGGAAGAAAATAACTCCTTGAAAATCAGAATTGGGCAAGGGGAAACCAGCAAAGTTATAAGAGATAAAGAAATTTTAAAAAATATATAGAGAATGAAAAAAATAGAAGAGAATGTGAAGCATCTCTTAAGATAAAACAATCCATACATTCTACTGGGATTTTAGTAAAGCAAAAAGTTTGACATTTCTAATCATGTTATTTTGACCAGAGTATAGAAATATAATGGTAGTTCAATGATAAGGATTTGAAAATAATTGAAGGACATGAAGAATCAGTCTCACTGGGTGGAAATAATTGTGGAGGGTGAACTTTTTAGAATTTCCTGGTGATTTGTTCTCATGTCTAAAGTAATCAATGTCTTCATCAGTGAATATATGAAAGCATATATGACATTATTTTCTTGTTTTCAGAAGACACAAATCTAAATTAGGGTAACATATGGGATGATGTCATTACAATAAAAAAAATCTTTGACAAGATAAAAAAAAGAAACATCTTATAAGAAAGACAATGGATCTAGAAAACAAATCATGAAGAGAAAACACAAGAACAACTGAACTACCAAAAGTTCTGATAAAAAAAAGAATATTGATACAATAATACAAGAAATAATTAAAGAAAATTGTCCTAAAGCATTAGAACAAGTCTGGAAAGTAGAAATAGAAAAAAAAATGCACTGATCACCACTTGAAATAGATCCTATAAGCAAAACTCACAGAAATATTATAGTTAAATCCTGAAACTCCTAGATCAAGGCCAAAATATTATGAGCAAAAAGAAAAAAACCAATTTACATGTGATGGTACCCCAATTAGAATCACACAAGAGCTAGCATTGGCAACATTAAAATACTGCAGAACTTGGAAAACTATATAACAAAGAGAAAAAGAACTCCAACTGAAAATATCATATCCAGCAAAGCTAAGCATAATTCTGAATGAAAAAAAATGGACATTTGATTAACTGTCAGACTTTTAGGACTTTGTTTAAAAAAACCCCAAACTCAGGGGCAGCTAGGTGGCACAGTGAGTACAGCACTGGCCCTGGAGTCAGGAGGACATAAATTCAAATCCAGCCTCAGACACTTAACAGTTACTAGCTGTGTGACCTTGGGTAAGTTACTTAATCCCAATTGCCCTACCTTCCCCCCTCCAAAAAGACCAAAAGGAAAAAAAAAATCCAAAAGCAATGGAAGATTTGACATACAAGAGCCAAAAGAAACATAAAGTACTACCAATGATTGATTATAAGGGACTAATAAGGATAGAATGTTTATCTTTTATGTATGGAAAATTAAAAACCTATATCTAAGATTGTCACTAGTAATTACATAACTTATAAGAAAGATCAGGGTAGATCTGAGCACGATATGACTTCAAAAAGTGAAACCAATAAAGAACAGATAGAAGAGTAATTATCTTATACAAATGAGGTGTAAGAGGAAGAATCAATACAGAGGACTCAGATGGGGGAGACGGGAATGTTGGTTCTGGAGATCTACTTTTGTTGGAATGTGTTTAAGAGAGGAATATACATATACATCTAGAAGAGTATAAAAGTCTCTAAATTTAGGAAAAAGTAAAACTCATGTGGAGTGAGGAGGGAACTTTTTGTAAGTCTCACAAATTCCCCTACAAACAACTACAAAACTGCCTCAGAATTGATCTAGGAGCAGGGAAGCAGCTTACTAGCTTGGCAGGAAACAGTCTATCTCACTCAGGTGGGAGGGGAGTGAAGAGTAGTAGCAGCAGCAATCAGTCTCACAACATGGGGCTTGTAGCAAGGCTCCATACTTGCAGCAATCCATGAGTAAGGCCCTATCATCCTGCAAACTAGAAGCTACATAGTCAAGTGAGCAGTCTGTACAGCAAAGCAAAGCCTCACTCTAGCAACTCTACCCCAGCACAAGCCTCTAGCCACGTCTTCACCTCACTGCTGACCAGTAGTGAAGCCCTGCCCTAAGGTTTGCCAACAGTGAGACCCCAACCCTGGGGCCTGCCAGCAGAGATATCCTGTTTCCATAGCAACCCAGCAGCAAGGCCCCATCCCTGGAGCAGGCCATTAGCTAAACCTCACACCCAGGGGAAGCCAACAGGGAGACCCCACCCCCCAATACAAGCCATAAGTGAAATCTAAGACCTGAAGCCCAGTGAATGCCAGCAGTAAGATCCAGAGCCCTAACACAAAAAAATTGGGACAGTATAGGACCAGATCACAAGTCACAAAAAAAGACAGAAAAAAAAAGAACAAAACAGCAACAAAAAAAGAGCTTGATTTTAGAAAGTTACTATGGTGATAAGGAAGATTAAGACACAAACTTATAAGAGGACAATAGTGTCAAAATGGCTATATGTGGAGCAGCAAAGAAAAATATAACATGGTTTCAGGCCCAAAAAGTAATGGAATTTGAAGATCTCCTTGTATTTCCAATCAAATAGGGACTTAGCACTTATTTCCAAGTTCATGGTTGTGTTAAGTATTAAGAACCAAAACTTGTGAATCCCACAGTGGGATGGACTTGTTGATGTCACAGGAAGGGGCTGGAACAGGGAGGAGCTAATATCTTACATAAAGAAAAGCCCAAACTAGAGAGCCAGAAATTCTGGGAGCAAAAATTGTGGAGGTAGAGCAGCTACTGATGGAGAGAGAGAGAGAGAGAGAGAGAACTGAGAACTGAACTGAGAACTGAGAAGAACAGAGAAGAGAAATGAGAACTGTGGACTGAACTGAGAATTGAAAAGAATCGAGAAATGAGAAGAAAGGAGAACTGGGAGGAGGCATGGCTGTGGTGTCAGTACTTTGTCTGTTTTGATGTTACTTTTTCAGATTTCTCTGCTGTTAGAGGACAGTGTTGTTGTTACAGAAGCCCTGGAACTTTGCTGCTGGTTCAGAAGCCCTGAAAGAGGATTTTCTTGTTGTATGTTTACAGAAATCCTGTAGGAGGGTCTTGCTGACAATTTCAGAGGCCCTGGGATTATACTGGTGATTTGTATTGAGTTCTCAGACCTTGTTGTGGGTCTGAGTTGATTTTACAGGCAGAAAGTGAATTGATGAGGATGCCAGGACCGTGGATGAATGCTATTGTGGCTTTGTTAAGCTTTGTCTTCCCGGGAACAGAAACTGTGATGGACTTGAGGTGGACCAGACACTGTGAACTTCAGTGTGGAATGGGAACTGGATGAAGAACTGCACAAGAAGATTGACAAAGAACTGAGAGATGTCTGCCTTTGAACTCAGGTTCAAAGTGGGCTAGATTACAGGCAGGAGCTTGGACCATGGAAGAGGAACCATGGAAACTGAGAACCTGCCTCCAGTCAAGATGAAAAACCCCTCCTTGGGTATTTAATGCAAACTGAGAAGATCATGATTTACTAGGGGTGATGAACTTTGATCTTTACATTTAGATGATTGAGTTAAGGACTTGCTAATTAAAGCTGATTGGAAACTAATTTCTTTTTTTTTAAATTAAATTTTTTATTTTATTTTAGTTTACATCATTCATTTCCACGAATCCTTGAGTTACAAATTTTCTCCCCATCTTTCCCCTACCCACTGCCCCAAAACAGCCATCCCAGTGTATTCCCCCTCCCCCAATCTATTCTCTCCTATGTCTTCCCCCCTCACCCCTCTTACTTTTTGGTAGGGCAGGATGGATCTCCCAACCACAGTGCCTGTGTATCTCAAGTTCCAGTTGGATGTAGATAATGATAATGATAATAATAATAATAATAATTGTATATATATATACAT
>CM053586.1:135133705-135173982 GCA_028646515.1 Pseudochirops corinnae
ATATCATATCATATTATATATACATATACATATATATTCCACAATTTCCTGGACACAACAATGATATGCACAAATTTGAGTGCAATGTTTTCTAATAGATAACCCCAAAGCAAAAGGGACTTAAAGGTGGCTCAGTGGGCAGAACACTGGTCTTGGAGGCAGGGAGAACCTGTGTTCAAATATTGCCTCAGATACTTACTAGTCAGGTGACACTGGGCAAGTTACTTAACCCTGTTTGCCTCAGTCTCCTTATCTGTAAAATGAACTAAAGAAGGAAACAATAAAGCACTCCAGTATCTTTGCCAAGAAAACCACATATGGGGTCACAGGGAGTCAGACGACTGAAATGATGAAACAACAACCTAAAGCAAATGCCCATAATCTTCAAGTTGCATGGAACAAGAAGCTTTTACATTATAAAGACCCAGCAGGGGAGATCAGGGTGTTGTCGCATCCCTGATGGCTTTCTTGCTATTAGAAATGTCTTAAAGATGCTCTCAGTGAGCCTCCAGAGGATGAGCTTATATCTTAATACTTTTATTCAACTACAAAAAGCAGGTATTTTCTCCACCTATGTAATTGTCTGTAGAAAAATAGAGATAAGGTCTAGATATAATTTTTTCTTACATAAATAATTTATAATTTTATTAAATGCAAACTAATTTTAAATATGACATTTTAAAATGGAACATGAAAATAATAATAATACATTGTGTGGGGGGAGTCATGAAAAATTTCTCAGAATGTAGTCTCTGGTAACACTGCTATTCATAATTGTTTTTCAATTATTTTTTTAAATTTTTATTTAATTAATCTGACCTTCTCCTTATCCTCTTTAACCCCAAATGAGCAATTAAAAAAAAAAAGAATCAAGCCTGCAACACATATATGCATAGTCCTGTAAAATAAGTTCACTCAGTACCTGCATTTAAATATCTATATCTCTCCATCCATCCATCCATCCATCCATCCATCCATCCATCCATCCATTCATCTATCTGTCCATCCATCTATCTATCTATCTATCTATCTATCTATCTATCTATCTATCTATCTATCTGTCTGTCTGTCTGTCTATCAGTCTGTCTGTCTGTCTATCTGTCTATCTATCTATCTGTGTTTTAAGTTAATCATCACTCTGATAGGAGGTAGGTGGCATTTTTCATCATCATTCTCTTGGAATCATGGTGTATCATTCTTCCCTACAATACTGTTGTCATTGTGTTAATTGTTTTCTTACTTCAACTCCGCATCAGCTCACACAAGTTTTTGGAGTGTTTCTGAAATTGTTTGCTTCATCATTTCTTATGGTACAATAATACTCCATTACATTTGTAACATACATATTTTAGCCATTACTCCACAGGAAAACAATCCCTTAGTTTTCAACTTCTGACTACCACAAAAAGAGATACTGTGAGTATTTTTGTGTATATAAGTCCTTGGTGTCTGTCCTTGACTTCTTCAGGGCATAGGTCTAGTAGTAGTATGTTTGGGCCAAAGGTATTCACAGGTTAGTAACTTTTAGACCATAATTCTGAATTGCTTTCCAGAATGGTTGAATCATTTTGTGATTTCATTTATACAAGCAATTTCCAGGTGAGTAAACTCCCTCTACCAATGTAGATCAATACATTCTTTGTAACTTGTAGTTTTAGAAGGCTGCCCAGATCACTGAGAGATCATGCGACCTGTCCAGGGTCATGTAGCCAGCATGCGTCAGGCTTCCTAGTCACCCTCAGAACATTAAAAGAATAATAGTGGGATAGCTACTCATTCCAGGATCATTTTTATTTGATCCTTACTGAATTAGATGAGAATAAGATAATGGGAATAATAACTGGTATTTATATTATGTTGTAAAATTTGCAAAGCAGTTTATGTTATCTTATTTGAGACCCAATCAGCAACAACCCTCAGAAGCAGGTGCAAGATGTGAGATATGGAAGCCTGTGAAAACATTACAGACCTGTTCTGAAAGCTTCATCCAATGTCATAGAACTCATCTGGATCGCCAAACAGCATAAAGAACTGCCACCAAGGGTGCCTTCCTATCTTGCCTTTCCCTTTCACCCAGGTGCTAGATTATTCCCATTTCTTTTAACGAGTTAGAGGACCACCAGGCCTTACCATATGGCCTGCTGCCTTTCAAACCCTTATCATCTGTCTTACATCTATGTCCTTCCATTCCTGGGCACTGTTATCTCCACTACCTTATATAACCCAAGAGCCTTTGGGTCTTGTCATCCAACTGCCACTGAGCTCTTAGAACTTCTGGACTTTTCCACTTGCTCTTAGGTTTCACTTTATGTGTTGTCTCCCTCCAGTCAGAGTGCTCATTGATGGCAAGGACCATCTTGATTTTTCTTTGTGCATTTGGCACAAAGTAGGTGCTTAATAACTGTTTATTGATTAATGATTGATTGACTGCTTAACACAATGCTTGAAACATAGTTAGCAATTAATAAATTCTTTTTAATTTATTTATTCAATTAATTTCATGATGGGCATTTATCAAAGGCTTGTCAAAATAAAAATATTTCTTTTTTATGATTTTTTAAAGTTTTTTAATTTTTTAAAAATTTTTTTAGTTTTCATTAATAAAAGTATTTCTAAAGAAAGTAGAGGAGCAAGGAGGAACTATCATGTTTGTTGCATTATATGGTATAATGGAAGAACTTTGGGTTAGGAGTCAAGCGAACTTGGTTCTAATTTTGGCTCTGCTACTAACTATATGGTTGATTCTGGGCAAGTCACTTGCTCTGTCTGGGCCTCAGTTTTCTCACCTATAAATTGAGTTGGATGGACTAGATGACCTACAGCTTGAACATTCTATGTGATCCTATCTTCAGAATGGGAAACTACAACCTTATTATACACTGTTCCTTTTCTTATACTCTCCCTTCCACCCACTATATATTTCAATTAAAAGGTACTGATAGATACTTGAACCTTAACATGCTTTCTTTTGCTTCTGGGCATTCATGCAAGTAATCTCCCTTGCCTGGAATCTTCTTTATCTTCATCTCTATCTTTCAGAATCCTTTACTTCCTCCCTGTAGGAAATCTGAGTTTCATGTTACATCTCTCTTCTTAAATTTTCTTACATCACTTTGTCTCTTTTGCCTCAGTTACTCCCTATCTGCATCATCTGTGGATATGTTGTACTTCATATAAACCAGTGGCTCTCAACCTTCCTGATGCCATGACCTTTAATACAGTTCCTCATGTTGTGGTGACCCCCAACCATAAAATTATTTTTGTTGCTACTTCATAACTGTAATTTTGCTACTATTATGAATTGTAATGTAAATATCTGATATGCAGGATGTATTTCCATTGTTACAAATTGAACATAACCCACAGGTGGAGAACTGCTGATATAAAAGAGTGTAAACCCTTGAAGGTAGAAAATATGTCCTTTAAAATCTTTCTATATCTAGGACTGAGCACAGTGCCTTGTATAAAGGTCCTTGGATATTAGACAATATTTGCTAATTCTAATTGAATTGAATTTTGTTTACAAGCTTCTTAAAGAATAATAATGATACTCGTATGTTAACCGCAAAGTAGAACATATTTCTGGAACTGAACATTTTCTATTACTTTCTCTAAAGGGACTTGATTAATATTCTGTTCTTCCCCTTCCCACTCTTTCATTTGTCACGGTTTTAAACTCAAATAGTTTTATTGAAAAAACTTGATAACGGTGATAATTCATAATACTGCTGAATTAATAACAATAAAAATTTAAATGAATTTTCTAGCAGATCCCTGTTATTTTGATAGATTATCAGATAACCTTTGCTCTGAAGTCTTCATTTGTTGTTATAGGTTGGTCACTTAAATTTTCTTTAACAATGTTTTTCTGACGTCATGAAGAATAGCAAAATGCTAAGCTTTCTTTCTTTGCAATCAGACTCTCAAAGCTGTTAACTATTACCTTTGTGTATATTACTTCTATGTCCAAAACTTTCCTCTATTTCCAAAATAGTCCTTATTGCCCCTTTCACTCCTGGCCCAGAATACCAGGTTCTCTTGCTTCATCTTCCTTCCTACTCCAAGCTGTCTTTCATATTTACACTGGACTGATTTTCCTCACTCATTACACTCTACCTTAATTAGTAACTATCTGTATACTTGTATTCTGCTTCTACTAGATTATACATTCCCTACAAACAAAGGTAGTATCTTATTTATCTATCCATTAAATTCAACAAATAAATTTAACAAGTATTTAATAAGCACCTAGAACGTACAAATAACTTTGCTATGCTGGGGAAGATAAGAAACTTAAACAAGGCTGAATTCCCCTCGTCCCAAATTTATAAAAATAAGAGTCATTGATAAATGATTAAAGGATATGAATAGGCATTTCTCAAATGTAGAAACCAAATCTATCAACAGTCATTGTAAAAATGTTTTGAATCACTAATAATTAAAGAAATACAAATTAAAGCAACTCTGAGGCTCTACTGCAAACCAATTAGATGGACAAAATTGGCACAAAAAAAGGAAAATAGTAAATGCTACAGGAGCTGCAGCTCAACAGGCATAGTAAAACTATGAATGTGTCCAGCCATTCTAGAAAGCAATTTCAGCTGTGCCCCCAAAGCTACTAAACTCTGTGTCCTCTTTGACCCAGTGATATCATTAGTAGGTCTATACTTGGTGGATCCAGAGCTACTCTATTTTGAGAATCACTCTGTTTTGTTCAAACATATATGTCTGTGCTTTCTCATTAGTGTTTGCAATGTAAGTAATCCAAAATAGGACATGCTGTGGTATACTGTTGTGTAACCTGTTCAAGGAAAATGTTTAGGTTACCCTACCTCCCATCTTGTTATACAGAAACCCCTAACCATGCCCCTGAGTAATAAGGTTATTACATCAGATCAACCACAAGCCCTAGCAATAAGGACCTTGACCAGTTAAGTTTTACCCCATCCGTACTACTTTCTGGTCCAATTAAAAAATTGCTTCCTTCCTGGATGGTGTGATTCTACCAAAGAGAGAGAGCTACCTTTGCTGATGAACTCAATAAATCTAACTGGTTTACAAAGTTCTGGTCCAGTACTTGATTATTTCCATCCTTCCACAACCCCAAAGAGATCAAAAAAAGAGGAAAAGGATCTATATGCACAAAATAATCATAGCAGTTCTTTTTGTGGTAGCAAAGAACTGGACATGAAAGAGATAACCTAAAATCTGGAGTAAGGTCAAATAAATTGTGGTAGATAAATATTATGGAATACTGCTGTACAATAAGACATGATGAAAGGGATGGTTTTGGAGAAAGCTGGGAAGACTGACATGAACTGGTGCAGCATGAAGTGAGAAGAACCAGGAGAATAATTTATAGGATGATTACAACATTGTAAAATCAAGCAACTTTGAAAGAATTAAGAACTCTGATCAGTGTAATGATCAGTCAAGATTCCAGAGGACCAATTATGAAGAATATTACTCATCCCCTGAAAGAGAGGTGATGGACTCAATATGCAGAATGAGACATATTGTTTTGGACACAGCCAATGTGGGAATTTATTTTACTAGTTTATGTGTATTTGTTACAAAGACATTGTTTTATCTTTAGTTGCTTTTTGTTTTTGTTTCTTTTCCTTTTTTGGTACAAGGAGGGAGGAGAAGTAAGAGGGAAAGAAATTAAATGCTTATCAATTTTTTAAAATGACATGTCTCTTCTGTTTCACACAAGGTCTGCATTTATGACCTATATTTTCCAATTTTTACTTGTCTTCTTTATCAATTTCTCATCCTTTAAAATCTTATTCAAATGACACTGTAGTGTCAGTGGTTCCTCCAATAGGCAATAGAATTTCCAAACTAAGATCCCACTCAACACTTTGATTGTACCTCTCTTAAAATAAGATGCAATATGATATGTGTTTATTAGATTGTATGGGTAGTTTATTCACTGAACTCTAAGTTCCATGAATGTAGAGAATGTCTTACTCCTGAATTTAGATTGTATGGGTAGTTTATTCACTGAACTCTAAGTTCCATGAATGTAGAGAATGTCTTACTCCTGAATTTAGACCCCCAGTGCCAGCTCAGTGTCTTGCCTAAAATAGGTGCCTGAAAATTCTTGTTGATGACTTATCTGTTGTAACTTTAGGATTAAGGATGTTCTTAACCAAGCAGGAGTTACCTGTTAAGAGAGGAGGTGGGCAAGATGGGTCTCATTGACTCACTATAGTGTAAAGCCAAGCACAAGCAGCTCTCCAGAGGACTGCTGCTGTGAATAGCTTTAAGATTCCGATCACATAGTATAGTGAACTCTCTATTCAGTAGTAAACTAAAGCAAAATATTCACAAAAACCAAAGCACAGCATTTGCAATGATATAACAACAACTTATCACTAAAGTGGCTACTTAGTTTTAAACAAAAGAGATCATTCAGAATACAAAACACGAAGGTCTCCCACCCCTAGGTCACAGTGTCTTAATCTCTCAGTCAGAAAGTCTTCTTTTTTCTTGATTGGAAACTAGCTTCCAATCATCCTTAACTCAATCATCCTTAAGGGGTACAAGTTACAAAGTATAAAGTTCTCCCACCCCTAGGTCACAGTAAATCATGATCTTGTCAGTCAGCACTAAGTACCCAAGGAGAGGTCCTTTCATCTTGGCTCTAGGCTGACTTCCAGATTACATGGTTCCTCTTCCACGATCCCAGCTTTTGCCTGAATTTATCCATCACCTGGATTCACTGGTAGGCAGCTCTCAGTTCTTCAACCAGCTCCTTGTCCAGTTCCCATTCAATACTAAAGTTCATAGTGTCCAGTACACCTCAAGTCCTTTGCAGTTTCTGTTTCTGTGAAGACAAAGCTTAACAGAGCCAAAACAATATTCATACACCTTGCTGACACCATCATCAATTCACTATTTCTGCCTGTGAAATCAACACAGACAAACAGAGTGACAGAGACTACAAGTTTTCTACTTCTCAGCTCTGCTTTGTCCCAATTTGTGCTCCTGCTTTTATATGGTCTTTAGCTTCTCCCTGTTCCACCCATCTCTTACATCCTTCCTGTTCCTGTCTTTGGCAAGTCCCTCCCATTGTGGGTTTCACAGGTTCTGTTTCTTACCAAAGACTTGATATAATCACGGGCAAGGCTGAAAGACACTTGAGCTGAAACAAAGTGCTAAGTACTCATTAGCTTGCCATTACATACAGTCCATAGCAGACTGTCTATTATAATAGGTTGCAGGGAAGAGTGGTCACCATTGAGTCATGGATTGGGGAGGGGAACTTTTTGTGAATAGAATAGAACTCCTCTGACTTAAAACTATGGTTGTCAGTGAGTCATGTGGATTGGATTGAGGAGATATCTTTGTATTTATTAATGGATCAGGACCCCTTGATTCAGAACTGACTGTTACTTTGGAAAATGGGTACCATTTCCCTTGACCTTCAGAGCTAGCAGTGATGGGAATACAGATGATAGTGCCTTGTTTCCCCCTCAATGGAGAAGCCCTACATCTTAGCAAGATAGAACTTTTGACTTGATTCTATTAACAGTAGTAGGCAAGACTTCAAAACCTAGATCTTCTTGTTTCTTTCTCTTGACTATGCTCTTTTTTTTGTCAGGTTGAATAAAGAAACAGAAGCTTTTTGGTTTTCCTTTTTGTGTCCTGCTTCCTTTTCCTTTTAGAGGATGGAGCAGTAGAGAATATAATAACTTCTTTGTGAGTAGAGGTAGATAGAAAGCTATTCTTTTGAATAGAGGAGGAACCAACAGAAAATTTCTTTTCTCCTCCTTTTTTCCTCTCACTCCACTAAGAGCTGAGAAATTCATGAGGGCTTCTGTAAAGGCAGACTCAACCAGGCCTGAAAGGAATAGTCCTTTTCAGAAATAATAAATGTATTATTGTAAATGATATTCATGTATGTGTAATATTCTTTAAAATTACTAAAGAATCTTTTGTTAGGGAATGGCTAGATGGTGCAGTGAATAGAGCACTGGCCCTGGAGTCAGGAGGACCTGAGTTCAAATCCAGCTTCAGACACTTAACACAAAAACTAGCTGTGTGACCTTGGGCAAGTCACTTAACCCCAATTGCCCTCCAAAAAGCAAAAAACCAAACCAAACAAACAAACAAAAAATAAACAAAGAATCTATTGTTCTGCCATTAATCATTTTGATAGATGTCTATACTTGTATTGAGGAAGGAATTTTCCATGATTGTTCCTTGCTGCTGAACTTTCGGTTGTCCTAATGATTTTTGCCTAGAAGACCCTAAGAGTCTTGACCCTCAACAGATTTGAGATATAACAGACTTGAAAAAAGTTGCTGGAGAATACAGGCCATCAAGATTATTCTTTTAGCAGGATGAATAATAGGTGAAAATTGAGGGCTTGAGAAGAAAGGAAAAGTTTCTGTGAGGAATGAAATAGGGCCTTTGATACAGTTGATGTACAATAAACATCTTTTGAATAAATGAATGAAAAGATTGCAGTATGGATGTAAGTTGCTGCTATTATAATATCTAATGCATAAGTTGCTGTTCCTTGATCCATGTAAATTTATGCTTTTGACGTCTCTTGCTTGGAAAAAATGTGTTATAATTTGCATATGAACCATCCACTGAGATTCTCCGAGAAACATCCTGACTGTAGACGTTTTGTTCTGGCTCTGAA
The DNA here is from genome assembly GCA_028646515.1 of Pseudochirops corinnae. Classification (NCBI taxonomy): domain Eukaryota; kingdom Metazoa; phylum Chordata; class Mammalia; order Diprotodontia; family Pseudocheiridae; genus Pseudochirops; species Pseudochirops corinnae. Next base: position 135,142,365 of record CM053586.1, read on the forward strand.
ATGAAATACAAATTCCCCATTAAGAGAAAAACATTTCTCTTAAAAAGATGAGTAAGATGCCACTTTTGAAAGCCTAAATTTAGGCTTATTCAAGTAAATTCTCTGGCTCTGTACCTATTGCATTTTCATTTATTGTCACTTGGTGCATTTTGATTCATTTTAAATTCTTGCTTCTCGGTATTTTGTTCATTTGGCATTGTGCCAATCCCTCTAACAGTCTCAGTCAGTTTTGTCTTCCTTACGTAAATGATCTATTTTGCCTTTCCTATAACCAATTAAAGATGCGCTTGTACCTTTTGATTAGGTCCAGTGAATGGTTGGGTAAGACATATTTACCTAGGCTTCTGTACTTTGTGTCCTTATCTCTTATTTAGGCAGCAAAACATTTACACCTCGAATTTCTGTGATCACTTAGACCTCCCTTCTTAAAAAAAAATCTACATTTTGGGGGTGTTGTTGGTCTCTTTCTCCATCTCATATTAATTATACATCAACTGGATGCATCTGGGAGCCCATCAGCAAAAAGCAATGATTCGTTTTCCTCTCAGTTTTAGTATTTAGTGTTCTCTCAGTGCAGAGACCTTCATCCTTAACCTCGCATCTACTAAGTATCTGTATCCCCACTAAGACCTCTATTCTCAAAATCTCAGGCACTTCTCAAAGGCTGGAGCTGCTGCCTTTCCTGATCAAGCTGAATTCCCTGATCATTCCAGACCTCAATGTCTGATTTTTCTTTTTTGCTCTTTATTCATCCATTTCCCTATGACCACAATTTCATCTCTATACAAGAGACAGCTTAGAATAGTAGAGAGAGATTAGCATCCAAGTCAGAGGACCTGAGTTCAAGTTCTGGGTCTATTCTTGTTAGTTTTGTGACTTTGATCAAATTACTTTACCTCTTTCAGGTTCAGTTTTCTAACATGGAAAATAAGTAAATTAAATGAGATAGTCTTCCTTCTCTAAAGTTATTGTCACCGATCACCACTAGGCAATGTTGTTATCCCCTCTGAACTTACTACCTTGCATGGAATCCTTTTATTTTCTTAAAAAAGAACCAAGAACAGGATTTATAGCTGTAAGCTGCCTTAGGAATCATATTGATCACTGGTATTATTTTTATAGGTTAGGAAGTTATAGTCCAGAATGTAAAAAGACTTACCAAAGGAAATACCAGCAGTGAGACAGCCAGAGCTCAAACCCAAATCTTCTTCCTCCAAATCCTGTGATCATTCCATTATATCATTTTACCTCATTCCAGCTATTTCAAAATTTTGGCCTTCATCTAAACTCCATTTTTTCTTTCTTTTCTCTCTGTAACAACTCATGACTAGGCTTATTATTTAGGGGGAACTAATATGAAATTAAATACAAGCTCCCTTCTTTTGTATTCATCCTTTCTACTCCAGCAGGTTCAGAAGAATATATATTCCTTCTCTTCTATAATAGCTAGCTCTTTACAAGTACTCCAGATACCCTTCTTTTTCTTCATGCAATTTTCCCCATATGTTGGGGGAAAAGCACTGGCTTTTTTTGGAAACCATATCACCAAATTGACTAATATTGGGGCAAGTGAGTCCAAGTGATCTAAAAACAGAAGCAACTACTCAAATTAGTCCTGCTCATTCATCCATCATCCATCATATTGAGATGGGGCCTTAGTAATACTCACTACCACTGACATGGACTACCTATCAACTGTCGCTGATGAATAAGCATGTAAGCTAGGGTATGTTGGAGACACAAATGGAAGAAAGAATAAACCAAATTCTTATAATTTAAATATGAATGGATTAAACAATTCAATGGAATCTAAAGTGAGAGATTAGATAAGAAAACATGATCTGTTGCTTATAAGAAACATATCTAAAAAGCAAAGGTATACATAGAATAAAAATAATAGGCTGATAATATTTACTATGTATTAGATAAATAAAAAAGTTAGGGTTGCAATCATGCTATCTGACAAACACAAAATTTTACAACATAAATAGAGAAAAATAAATTACATGTGGATAAAGGGATCGTAAGCAACAGACCACTATCTGAATTGAACTTATATGCTCTAAATGGCATGGCATCTAAATTCATAAAGGAAAAATTAATTGACAAAAAAGACATAAATAGAAACACAATAATTATGGGAGATTTTAATATCCCTTTCTCAGAATTGACCAAATCTAAATGAAATATAAGTAAAAAAATAAAGTAGAATTGAATAAATTGTTGGAGAAATCAAAGCTAAACAACTTATAGCACCTTCTGAATGTGACCCCTAAAAGATATACAAATTACTCAGCATCATATGCCACTTTTATTAAAAGTTGTCCATGTATTAAGCAATATAAAAATTGCAAATAAATATAAAAATATGTATAAATATAAAATATAAAAAGAAATAAATATTTTGTCAGTGTAAATGATACAAAAGAAGATTTGTTATCACCTCCCTTATTCACTGTACACTATGGATTACTGAGCTTTTCCATGTGCCCCTGTATCTGAAACTTCCCTTACCTGTTGTCTCTCCCATTAGAATATGAGTTTCATGAGTTTCTATTTGTATCCTCAGTCTAATACAGTTTTTCGTTTTGTTTTGTTTTTTTGCACAGAGTAAGTACAATAATGTATTTTTTCATTCATTCATTTTCCTCACTATAATTAAATCCCTAGGTAGTCTTCACTTCAATTACAATCTGTCCTCATTCCCTCCATTCTGTATTTGTATGATTTTTTTCTAAGCCTAAATACCTAAATGTATCATTGTATATTTAAACCTTTTAAATATCTTTGTGTTACTAGTTTCAATCTGTCTCAAACTGAGCTTTTCATTGGCTTTGGAATGCCAATCTCAGGCTGAGTTGTCCTGATTGGAAACTTACCTAATTCTCTATATCTAACCAATGACATAAGTCACTTAACTTTTCTCAGTCTCAGTTTCTCTATCTGTAAAATGGGCATAATAATAGCATGAACTTTGGAAGTTTATTCTGAAGATCCAATAGCATTAAAGCATTATATAATTGCAAGTTTATAAATAAGAGAAGTAGTTTGTTTAAATCCCTAAAGTAAAAAACCCATTTTTGGGGAGGGGGATTTTTTGTTCCCCACCTTTCCCCTCTAGGGAGATGCTTCTCTACAAACCATTTGGTCCTTTCCACACTGCAAGAGGAAAATTTAATCCATATGTTGATTAATTGTAAGAGAAAATCATGATAAGTGCCTAAGATATTTATATAGCTTCTACTCATCAGTGTTGACATTCCTATTGTGTGAGTCACATCTGCACATTTGGGCTGCACTCTTGGACTGTGATTCCCTGTCATTTAGTTCTTTTTCTTTCTGCTTGAAGTTGGGTGACATCTTCTTTCCCCTTAGTATGTTTCCAATTAATCAATGAAGAGGGCCTTGCTATATGGCCAGTGCTGCGGTAGGCAATGTGGAAGATATTGAAGAGATATGATACCATTCTTGCCCTCAAAGTTTACAGAGGAATCATATCAATAGTAACATAAATATTGGGGTGGGGAGGGGAGATTAATAAGTATTAAGCACCTATTCCATGCCACACACTATGCTAAGAACTTTACAAATATTATTTCCATTGATCTTCACAATCCTGGGAGTTATATGCTACTATTATCCCCATTTTACAAAGAAACTGAGACAGAGAGAGACAGAGATAAAGAGGGGGTGAAGGAGGGGGGGGAAGGGAGGGAGACAGACAGACAGAGACAGAGAGACAAAAGGAGAGAGAGAAAGGGGGAGGGAGAGAGACAGACAGACAGAGACAGAGAGACAGAGAGAGAGAGAGAAAGGGGAGAAAAGAGACAGAGATATTTGTTCATGGTCACATAGTTACAAATTATCTGAATGTAGATAGATCTTCCTGACTACAGACCTAGCACTCTATCCACTGTGCCACCTAGCTAATTCTAGGCAGCTAATTTACACATGAAATAATTAATGAAGAATATGACAGAACCATTTTATAATGAAGCAACAATAACACGGGAAAGTCGTTGCTAATGTCCTCTGATGTCTCATCATAGTGTGGTGGTAACTAACTTGAAGACTGTGCTGGAAAATCACAACCTCTGGAACACGTTAGCAAGCTAGAAAGACTTTGCAGGTCAGTCCGACAATGTCCCATATGTCTTTATTTGTAAGACCAGCCTGGTTAGACCCAGAGATTTTCACTACTGTAAGGGTGAACACATTGATACCATCAGATGATAGGCTTTTCCTTCATAGAGACACATGGAGACCTTGTAATAAGTCAGCAAGCATTTATTAATCACTTACTTTGTTGTTCCAGGAATTATATTTATGCATTGAGGATACAAAGAAAGGGGGGGAAATCCCTGCTGGATTTTAGCTGAAATTTGAAGGAAACTGGGGAAGCCAGAAGAGAGATGTGGAAGGAGGGAATTCTAGGCATAGAGAACAGTGAAAATGCATGGAGTTGGGTGATTGGATCATAGATGAATTAATTCAACTACACATGGGTGAAAGGAATCCCACATGAATAAATGAATGAAAATATAGAAGCAAGTATAAGAAATATACTATATGTGCTAAAGAAGTGTAGAAAAGGGGAATATCATTGTGGACTAAGAAGGCTTTGTAAAGGAGATGGGTCTGACATAGGCCTGAAAAATGAATAGAATTTGGATAGTGACTAAAGAGAGAGAAGGGTTTTCTGGGCTTGAATATTTCTGCTAGTATGACCCTGGGGAAGTCATTTCACTTTTTTTTGTACTGATTTTTCCTCATCTCTAAAATGGGGAAATTGTATTAGATTGTCTTTAAGGTCTCATCTGGCTCTAAATCCATTATCTTCTGATTTTCTAAGCTATACAAGGAATAGACTAGAGCTGAGAAGCAATATATTTTAATGTTCTTGCTTGATTTCTGCATTGCTACATTCATCTGAAAAGGATGGACTAGATTATGAGTTAATTAAAAGTCCACTTTCCCTCTACCACCATCCTTTTAGCTTCCTTTTGAATGTTATCTTCCTACATTAGATTGTAAACTCCTTGAGGGTAGAGATTGTCTTTCTTTTTCTTATTTGTATCCCCAGTGCTTAGCACAGTTCCTGGTATATAATAGACATTTAATAAATGCTAATTGAATTGAATTGGATGAAATTTTGAACTCAATCATCTCTTGGTTGGTTGGTTGTTCTTCATGCTCTAAGAGGATCAAAATGTTATCATTATGTTGGAACCAAGGTACAATATGTCTGACTGTGGTTGACCAGACTGATATGATCTTAGAAGGCTTCACCACATGAACATTTGGAGTGGAACTGTTTCTAAATTTGTAAATCTCATGTTTCTTTTGAGCTACTGAAATTCTGTTTTGCTTATAGAGCACAGCACTTTCCTTCTTTTTTTTTTCTTTTTTTTGGAGGGGGGAAGGCAGGGCAATTGGGGGTAAGTGCTTTGCCCAAGGTCACAGGACTAGTAAGAGTTAAGTGTCTGAGACCGTATTTGAACTCAGGTCCTCCTGACTCCAGGGCCTGTGCTCTATTCACTGTGCCACCTAGCCACCCCCATCACAGCTCTTTCTTTGATGGGGGCATGACATGCTGAGCAGTTTTGTGCCAATCTCCCATGTCTCAATTGATTCCAAAGTTTTTCAGAGAGACCTTGAGAGTGTCCTTGTATCTCTTCTTCTGACCTTCATGTGAACTCTTGCCTTGTATGATTTCATTATAGAATAGTATTTAGGCAAAGGCACATTTGGCATTTGAACAACATGGTTAACCTATCAGAGTTTCACTCTCTGCAGTAGAGTTTGAATGGTTGGCAGTTCCACTCAAGAAAGGACCTCAGTGGCTGGTACTGGGTAATCTTCAGAATCTTCCTAAGACAATGCAAATGGGAGCAATTCAGTTTCCCGACATGGCACTGTTATACTGTCCAGGCTTCATAGGTATACAATAATAAAAACATCTCTAGAGGCTCTTTCAAGTCTATTATTCTTTGCAAGCAACACGTTGATTTGGCTAGAAACCTGAACTTTCCTAAGTGCCTTCTACACTCAACAAACAAATTAAATTTAGTTAAACAAATATTTATTAAGTCTACTATGTGCAACACAGTGCTAGCTCAGTCCTAGTAAAGCAGGGACAAAAATAAAATAGTCCCTGACTCAAAAATTTACATTCTATTGTAAAATCAAAGTCATACAAATGTTCATGTAAGAAGGTGAAGAAAATTAATTTTAGTGCTATACCACTTAATTATTAATATTAATTAATCCTTAAGAAAGAAATCTAGCCCATAAACCCCAAGATATTTTGTAAGGTTTCAGTGATCAAAATGTATATTCCTTTGGACAGAGCACCTGCATGTAAGGGTATGATACCCTATGTGGACAGAGGGAAGGGAAAGAAAAAAGAAAGGAAGGAAGAGACAGAGAAAAGAGAAAGAAAGAGAGAGAGAGAGAGAGAGAGAGAGAGAGAGAGAGAGAAAGGAAGGAAGGAAGAAAGGAAGGATGGAAGGAAGGAAGGAAGAAAAAAGAAAGGAAGGAAGGAAGAAGGAAGGAAGGAAGAAAAAAGGAAGGAAGGAAGAAGGAAGAAAGAAGGAAGGAAGGAAAGAAAGAAAGAAAGAAAGAAAGAAAAAGAAGGAAAGAAAGAAAGAAGGAAAAGAAGGCAGGCAGGCAGAAAAGAAGGAAGGAAGGAAGAAAAGAAGAGAAGAAGACTGCTGTGTTACTCAGCTGGCCTGTTCCATGCTAGATTTCTTTTTTAAGGACCATGCCTTAAACCACTCTACAACCAGGGCCATATCCAGTCATCCTGATCTATATCTATCTATATCTATATCATCTATATCTATCTATATCTATATGCATATCATCTATATCTATGTCTATGTCTATGTCTATATCTATATCTATCTTGTCATTGGGCCCAGATGGCACCAAAGAAGGAAGTGAGGCTGGTAACTTTGCACAGTCCTGCCTCACTTAAATCCAATTCATTTGCTTGTAATGGCATCACCTCCCCAACGTCATGGTCCTCTTCAAGAACCAAGGGCAAACAATAACAATTAATTAGTAATATTCCCTTCTCTGTTCAGCTTTGCCACCCCCAACTCTTAAGTGTAGTTTAAAGAGAGACCTCTCTCATTCTAGCTAAGGAATGTGATCACATTCTAGCCCCTCCCAAGGCCTGGGCTGAACCTCTCTGTTTACCCCCTGAGCACAGAAGCCAATCTGAGCTCATCTGTGCTACCAAGAGGTGAGTCTTGTGTCGCTGCTTTTGTCGGGGTCCAAGACCACCCTTCTGTTTTCACTCCTCTCTTTTTTTACCATTAGGAGACACCCCGTGTTCTAGAGCTAAGGCCCAGCAAGTAGGCTGCGCCCTGACCTTGGCATAACAACAATCCTTTGCATACCCACTCTGGAATTTATGGTCCCTGAGCTTGGGTAAGTACCAACAGGCCCAGACGTGAAGCCCTGCTACAAACGGACTTTTTGTCACTAGACAACCTTGCCTCACTGTTGCTTTTGGGCCTTACTAATGTTGTTACACTACATTGTTTCTTTATCCAGTTACAAATAAATAAATTGGGTCCCCTACTAGAAGAGGTCCCAACACATCTGTCTAATTTCTCTCCTCGAACGGAATAAAGAAAGCTTTTTGCTTTTAACCCGTGTGACTCTTTGGTATTTTTAAAGTTAACAGTGGTTGCAAAACCTCTATGACTCTTTGGTAATTTGTTTCCAGAGTTGATGCTTTCTAACTAAAGTTGGGGTGACCTGGTTTACAAAGAGGAAACTAAGCCAGAGAGATCCTGATTAGGGTGGTTTTCTTAGCCCAGATTGCTGGAGGCATCTAAATCTCATGACCAGACTACTTCTCCAGCTGACTCTCCTCCCCAAAATGAAGTAATAGGGAGGAGGTGAGAACTCTTAGCCAATTTCCTCATTAAATGTCCGCCAATCAGGGTTGCCTTTTGCTTGTGGGGAGGTCCCAATGATGTCCTGGCAGAAGGAAAACATCTGGATTTTAAAAGGTTTGGGATGCTCAGTTGGTGTCTTTGATCACCAAGAGAGATTAGTAACCTCAATTTATTGGTTAAATACTAATAAGTCTGGAATTCTGTCTCTTGCAATTTCGTTTGTGACAAAGAGAGATCAATAGCTATCTAGTTCAAATATTGAGTGAAGAAGAATCACCTCTATGCACTCATGGCAATTGGTCACCTTTCCTTTCTTGAAGAACTCCAGTGACAGGAATCTAGTATGTCCTGAGATAGAACATTCCACTTTGGAAGATTGTAAGAAGTTTCCCTTTACATTGGGCCTAAGTGTGTGTGTGTGTGTGTGTGTGTGTGTGTGTGTGTGTGTGTGTGTGTGTGTGTTTTAATAGCCATTCCTTGTTCCTGTTTGCCCTCCAAGGTCAACCCAGTCAAGTCTCATCTGTTTTCTACATGACCATTTTTCCAGTACTTGAGAACAGCTATCATGTGCCCCTAATCCTTCTTTTCTCCAGCCTGAACATCCCCAGTTCAGCCGATTCTTGTATGGGGAGGAGGGGCAGGACTCAAGGGCCTTCTGTTGTGGATGCCTTCCTCTGGATGTTCTCCAGATGATTAATATACTTCCTAAAATATGACATCCATAATAAAACATATTACTCCAAAGGTATTTTAACTAGGGCAGGGTACAGCTTTAACATCCTCACCTTCTTATTTCTGGAAGCACTGCTTCTCTTAATGACATTGACTTCCTTGTTGCTCAGTTGTTTTCAGTATGTCTGACTCTTTGTGACTGCATTTGGGTTTTCTTGGCAAAGATACTGAAGTTGTTTGTCATTTCCTTCTCCAGCTCATTTTACTGATAAGAAAACTGAGACAAACGGGGTTAATGACTTGCTTAGCACACAGCTGGTAAGGGTCTGAAGTCAGATTTGTACTCAGGAATCTGACTCTTCCTGACTCCAGGCCTGGCACTCTAACCACTGCATCACCTTGCTGCTCTGCCCATTCACTTCATTACCTGCCATTATACTTGCATTGGCATTGCTTTCTGAAAAAAACTCTTCATCTTTTTCTTTTTCTAGACAAACTGCTGCCTAGCCACATCTGCCCTATAGTTAAGGATATATGTATTTAAATAGATTTTTTAAAAAATCCAAGTGTAAGATTTTACATTTATCCCAATTAAGTCTAATCTGATTTAGTTCATTCTAATGTTTTAGCCTGTCAAGATCTTTTTGGATTCCGTTCATCCAAAGCACTAGCTATGCCATCCATTTTGGTGTCAGGTTTAAATCTAATAAGTCTTTATCCACATTATTGATAAAACAGTTTCATACCATAGAGCCAGTCATAGGTCCCTAGAGTAGGAGAGCTCCTGCCAACCTGACAGGGAACCACTACTGACTACCTTCTCAGTCCATCCATTCAACCAGTTCTATATCCCTCTTACTGTGTTATCACTCAGCCCATATTTTCCTTAAGAATAGTACAAGATATCATCACAATGTTTTGCTCAAATCTAAGTGAACCCTATCAGCAGTATTCCCCTGATCCATCAGTTTAGTAATCTTTTGAAAAAAGGAAATAAGATTAATCTGGCATGAACCGTTCTTGATAGATAGAAATTACATTTGCAAGTCATTCTTCTACAGTTGCTTCACTGATAACCTTCCCATGTGGAAACCATAAGTGGAATGAAGAACGGTATGTACAGAGATAAATAAATATGGGCTAATTTTAATAAGGAGAGAACACTAAGAACCAGGGGTTGGCACCTAAGATGGATATTGAAGGAACCTGGAGATTCTAAGATGTTGAAGAGAGGATGAATTACATTCTGGGATTGGGGAGTGACTAACTTATGGTTTTTGTTGTTCAGTCATTTATCAGTTGTGACTAACTTTTCATGGCCCCATTTTGGGGTTCTCTTGGCAAAGGTGAGAAAACTGAGTCCAACAGGGTTAAGTGACTTTCCCAGGGTCACACAGCTAGTCTGTGTCTAAGGCTGAATTTGAATTCAGGTCCTCTTGACTCCAGGACCAGCACTCTATCCACTGGGCCACCATTTATTCTGGTACTTGAGGGCAAATTCATCCAATTTGTTCTCCACACCCAGGAAAACCTAGGCTGGTAGAAGATTATGAGGTGCAAATATCAGTCTTTGAACCACAGTATGTAAAAAAAGCTATCTGTCCCATGTTGGTGCTATGGTGATGAAGGGAAGTCCTGGCTGTCTCACTTTGGGAAGAGTTCTGCACAGGGGCTGCATATGCAAAGTCATGGAAGCTGAAGATGGGGTGTTGAGTTGAGGGAGTAGCTGGCATTATAGTTTATCTAGAAGCATGTAAGGGAGAGTAATATGAACTAAGCATGGAAAGGTAGATGGACAAAAGTGTGTGGAGGGTTTAAAACATAAAAGGAAAAAGTTTGCATTTTATCCTAGATGCAATAGAGAGAGAGTCACTGAGGATATTTGAGATGGAGAGTGACATGATCAGACCTGAATTTTAGCAACATTAATTTGGCAGCTATATGGAGGCTGGACTAGAGAGGAGAAAGAATGGTTACCTGGAAACCAAAGAACGGGAAATAAGGAGCAGGAGAAATGATGAGGGCGTTCTCACGCTAGAAATGACCGATTTCCTAGAGATCTGGCATGCTAAAATTATTGTCCTAATGCAGGAAACCATGGACATCTGAGGATTAGGAAAGAGAAGGCGATGTTTGCCGGTGTTGCTTAGCTGCCTCAGCCAATCTCCTTAGTGCTTTAGGCTTTATCTTATCACCTCCCTTTGTAAAGGCAGGAGTAGGGAGAGTGACAGCTGATCCTAGAAGCCTTCATAGCTCTCAACAACTCTGATTTGTGTGTGGGGAGAGGGGGAAATGGTAGTATACCTGGATGGATATCAAAGGTAAGAAGTGACCACTTGGGGAAAGGATTTATACACACTATAAAGAGACTGATTATTCAGCCACTGAGTTCCTGTAGAACTGAGGTTAGCTATGAAAGATCTGGGAGTAGAAGATCAGTCTCTCTCCTAAGTCTTATCTGTAAATGTGTTGACAGGTTTGGAATTCTAGCTTCAGTCCCATTTCCTGAGTTAGGGCTCAAGTCACACAAATCGCAAATGCTTAAATCATGCCTTACCCAGTAGCTAGGAAATGAACACTTACTGGATTTTGAAGAGCATCACTTAGCATAGTTACGCACACATGTAAGTTAATAGATGACTAAATGATCGTTTAATATTATGGAAGAAGATAGTTCTGCAGAACGTAATTTTTTCCATTAGTGATTGCTTCCACTAGCAACCTAGTAAGATAGGACAATTAATTGTATATAATTAATTCATTTTCACAAATAAGGAAGCTAAGGTGCTGAGAGGCTGACCATATGGCCCAAGGTCACACAGGAGGTTTCAAAATTTCTCAATCTGAATATAATGACTTATAATGGTGTGATGTCGTTGGCCACCTTTCCTGGTCCCTGCTGAGATAGAGGAGGGGGTGGGGCAGACTAGGAACAGCAGGCACTTCCTTCCTCTCCTCAGGCCCTGCTGAAGGAGTTGTAGCTAGAGGCCAATAAAGATCCACTTAGCTTGGATGGATGCCTGGCAGAAGCATGCTTTCATTTCTGCTACAGACTACCAGAGCAAGTCTCTTCTTTCTCTTGCCACGTTGACTAAAAGCCTCATCCATGTATGAGCAGGGTTCTGTTTGACTTGTTTATTGCTAAAGCCACATGTGACAGGTGTGTGTCTTCTTATGGAATAGATGCTTCCTCTCCAGCATCTGCTATCTCTTCTCAGCTTGTTCTCAGAAGCTGACTTTGCCAATTTCCCCAAGTTCTGATCCCATTGTGAATTAAGGTTTTATTGGGCATATTGGTCCTTGACTTCTAGGTGTGAATTCAAAGCAATTATGTTCACTAAATGTCCTCTAAGGGTTCCACTCTAATTTGGTGATTCCTGGCAGCTGATCCCAACTTTTTTTAATGAGGATTTTTTTTTTTTCTCTGAGGTCTACTAGCCCTTGGTCTCAGGCTTCCTGGTTCCCTCCTGTCTCATATACTTGGTTTTCCCGGCACACAGAGTTCAAGGCTTAATTAGGGTAAGACCAAATGTCTCATTTTCCCAATCCATTGCTTGAAGGTGCTTTATCACCAGTTCCTCAAGAATTCTCTTGGCACTTTTTCCTGTAAACCTGTGAATAACTGGATATCGACTATATCTTTGTCTACTTGGTTGAGACTACTAGTTCTTTGCAATGTTGGAGTCTGTTCTATGGGGCCAGGGACAAAGTAAGGTATTTTAGAGGAACTGTAATTTATAAGACTGTTCATTTCCTTTCTGCTTATGATTTTCTCATCTTCCCTCAATAATTAATGTTTTAAAAGCATTTGAATAATCCCATAGTTGGAATTCTCATCTGAAATGATCAAATAATTAATGCAGCATGATTAATGAAATTGGCAATAACAGGAAAAGGAATGAGGTTCAAACTTCTAGTCCTATTTGTGAGTCTGGGAACACTTCATGAAGACAATTCCATGATGAAAATGAAGTATGTTTGTCTTTATATTTTGCTTAGAAAGTAAGAGAGAACCTTTTTATTTTTTTATTTTTATTCATTTATTTATTTTCTTGTTTACATCATTAATTTCCATGAGATTTTGAGTTACAAATTTTCTCCCCATCTTCCCCCCACCCACCACCCCAAAACAGCCATCCCACCATATGACCCCTTCCCAAATCTATTATCTCCTATTTCCTCCCCCATCACCCTCTGATTTTCCAGTAGGGCAAGATGGATCTCCCTACCCCAGTCAGTGCCTGTATATCTTTTATTTTATTTTAGTTCTGTGGAACTCTGTTTCCAGAGGAGAAAGCTCTGTCCCAAATCACTGGGGTTTTCACAGCTGCTGGGGCTATTAGGAGGCTGCTGCAGCTGCCACCAGCTTTGGCTCACTGAAAACACACCTCAGAACCACCACTGAAGACCACGATCCTGATTCAAGCCAGTTAAGGCAAGAGCACTTAGCCCCTGAATGATCGCTTGCCCCCCCTGCAATCTGCAGACCAGAAGCTCTGAAGCAGCCACATAGAGGTGGCTGAGCTGCTTCTTCTGCTTCCTTGCCCTGGGGGGCAGTTTGGTCATACCCTCTCCCCTGAATTTAGCTGAGTTCCACTAACCTTTCACTTAGTCCTTATTTCTTATGGCTTGATAATTCTGAAAATTGACACAGCTGCCACTGATCCACTCTTCTGAAGGCTCCAGTTGTGGCTTGTCCTGGCCCTATAGCCACCTCAAATACCCATAAAATATGACTCTAAACAAATTTTAGGGCTCCAGAACTCACAAAAGTACAGAAAAACACATATCCCTCTGAAGGCAGTTCAGCAGGCAGGATAGGAAGGGCTCATTGCAGCACCCTGGGAGCCAAAACCAGCCTGGCCTGAAACTGCAGCTTGGCTATGTGGGAGCTATGGAGTTTTCCTGCTTTTACACAGCCATCTTGGCTCTGCCCCTTTGCTGAGAGAACTTTAAAAAAATATATATTTCTGTGTCTTTCTGAAGTTGTATTTCTGTGTTAAACAAGCATGAGGAGATTTTGTACCTCAAATGCTTTTGGATTTTTCTGCAGTATATATGACCCTATGTGTGCTGGTCCAGGGATTACTCTTAGAATAAGTGGGGACTCAGCAGGTCTAATGATAGATGAAGTATATTGTGGGTTCAGTTCCAGAACACCACAATAAAGCAAATATTGCAATAAAGTGAGTCACATGAATTTTTTTGGTTTTCCAATGTATATAAAAGTAATGTTTACACTGTACTGTACTCTATTAAGAGTGCAATATAATTATATCTAAAAATGTACACACTTTAAAATATGTAAAAACGCTGTCATCTGAGCCTTCAGAGTTGTAATTTTTTTTTTCCTAGCAGAGGGTCTTGCCTTGATGTTGATGGCTGCTGACTGATGGTGGTTGCTAAAGTTTGGGGTGGCTGTGGCAATTTTAAAAATTCCATCAATGGAATTTGCCATATTGATTAACTCTTCCTTGCATTTGGACACTTAGAGGCCAATAAAGGGTTATTAATTGTCCTAATTTTAATATTGCATCGCAGGGAATAGGGAGGTTAGAGGGGGGAGGAGGAGAAGAGAATGATGGCTGGTTAGTGAAGCAGTCAGAACATACACAACATTTATTGATTAAGTTTGCTGTCTTATTTAAATGCAGTTCATGGTGCCCTGAAACAACAGTAATATTAAAGATCCCTGATCACAGATCACCTTAACAGACATAATAATAATGAAAAAGTTTGAAATACTGGGAGAATTACCAAAATGTGACACAGAGACGTAATGTGAGCACATGTTGGTGGAAAAGTATCACTGATAGACTTGCTTGATGCACGTGTTATGATGTCACAAACCTTCAATTTATAAAAAAAAAATTAAAATAATTGCAATATCTGTGAAATCCCATAAAATGAAGCCCAATAAAATGAGGTATGCCTGTAGCATCCTCCAATGGAGAGGTGACTGCCAGTTAGTATTAGAAAAAAAAACAACTCAAATGAGGATAGAACATAAGCCCTTTGAGGCTAGGGGGTGTTTCATTTTGTCTTTGTATCCCCAGCTCAGTGGTTTGTATATAGTAAGTGATTAATAAAAAGTTGTTAAATTGAATTATTAAATGGGGCATAAATGGACTATCTCCAAAATGAATGAATCAGTCAGAAAATACATACTGTGAGCCTGCTGTGCACTAGGATTTTCCAAGGTGAAATGGGGGCTGCAGAGGATAGGTAAGATGTTACCCCTCCATAGGGCTGGATTTAGGGTGAAGACAAGATTCATGTGAAGTAGCAAGCACTGATTATTAAGTGACTACTGTTTCTGGAAATACAAAGACAAAAATTGAAATAATTTCTGTTCCCAAAAAGCTTACAGGGTTGCTTGTTAGTTAATATTTTTTAAATTAAAGTTTCAATTACGAAGTGGTTTTTTTTTTTTATCCTTCCCACATTCCCTTCCTAACAAAAAGTTCCTTATCATAACGTCAAGCAAAATGTATGGCAATATTTATCAAGTTTAAAAATAATTATTTCATTCTGTATATTTAGTTGATCACTTCTCCATCAGGAAATGGATAGTTGATAGTTGCTAGCTAATTTTCACAACATCCCATTGAGTCACAGAGAGGAAAGACATTGCTCTCTTTCTTTCTATAGGAGAGGAAAAGTACAAACAAAAGGACAGGAAGTAATCAAGGACACACGGACTCAGACCATGGTGGATATAAAGAGTGAAAGAAACCTTATTTTCTGATTCTCAGAGTGATCCCTAGTCTCCTCAGAAGCCTATGCCTCAGATGGGTTAAGGGATAATGGCCTTTCACAAACAAGTGTATATTAGTCAGACGTGGAAATAATTACGTCCTTTTTACATTCTGCAGAGAGCCAGCTCTAAAGGATGCTGGCATAAGCAAGCCAAAGATTCTCCAAGACTGTTTTATTTTTCTTTTTGAGTCACAGATGGTCAGTCTGGAAATGAGAAAAAACTTTCCCTTGTCTTCTTCTCTGGCCTGGCCTCATGTAATCCCCCTACCACACCCCTGCAGCGAGAAGGACTGCTTTTTTCACTATTCCCTAGGGTCAGTTTGGCTGTTTTAAAAATAAATAAATACTTGAAAATTCTTTTTTTTTCTTCTAATATTGGCTTTGGTCTGAAACCAGAACTCTGGTTTGAGGATGGGTAACTTGAAAGGGAAAATCATGTTCTCCTTGGGGTGGGGGGGAGAGAGGGGGGTAGAGAAGATTTTCTTCCAACAGTGTCTTTCAGATGGATTCTTTGAGGTAAAGAAAAGGTGAGAGTGAATTCTGGGAAGGAGCTGAATTTGACCCTGAAAGTCAACTATTTTCCCCTACAGAAAGCAAATTCCTGCAGCAGTCCAGAGGACTATTTCTTGGTCTCAGAATTGTCTCAGGAAAACACTTCTAAAGATCAACAACCCTCACATAAAAACAAATAATGTGTGGAGAACTCAGACCCAAGTGCTGAAAAGAGAAATAGAGATATGTCCTAGACTCCAGGTTCTTAAGTTTACTTCATGGTGCCTGTTTTGAATTCTGGGGGGTGAAGGGGTAAACGTGGAGTAGGGGGCAGGGGGAAATGTGCTCCTTTGGAACATTTGTTTTTGGAGAAGGTGAGGAGTTTAAATATGTCTCTAGGGGTGGCCACAGAAATGCTTTGGCAACTGAGAAAGCATTGGATTTTGTTAGAAAATTAGGTTTAAATCCTAGTTTTCCTGCTTATGTGTTCTTGGGCAAGATACTTGCCATCAGGTATATAACACCATGGTATGGTAGAAAAAAGCCTAGACTCCAGGTTCCTAAGAGGTGTGCCACCTATGTGATGTTGAATAAGCCACAACTTCCTGGCCCTCACTTTCCTCATCTGTAAAATGAAGGGGTTGGATTAGCCATTCTTTGAGTCCCCTCCCAGTTATAAAGTGATGATCCTAGGATAACAATAGCATTTTCACACTTCCAGAATATCCCTCTATTGTAGGTGGCACCATTTTGCCTCAGATATGTGATAAGCAGCAAATATAATGGACAGTTCTAATGTTTACAAAATGGCAAAGGGTAGAATCTGGTGAGTCAGAGGGCCAGAAAGCAAGAACATGCTGCTGCAGCTGTGAGTGGCTACACTTATATTTCCTTATTTCCTACCCTGTAATGAGAATGACAAAACCAAAAGCCCTGGTAGGTGGCTTTAATATTGAGAAATATTGAGAAGGAACAAGGTCGGGTCAGACCAACACCTGCATTGATGGTCATTTGGCCTATATAGCTAATCACAAGCCATCACTATGAGATTAATTTATCTAAGCCAGAAATCTTTGGTGTTTTCTTGCCCCCAAGTGGTGTAGGGTAGGATTGAGGCAATCTGAAAGGGTGAGGGCAGTGATGGGAGGGACTGAGAGGAAGATAGGCACAAAAAAATAACTTCTCCTAGAGGTAGTGGTGCAGTAGAGAGAGTGCAGGCCTACAGTCAGGAAGATCTGAGTTCAAATCTAGCCTGAGGCACTGATCAGCTGTATGACCCTGTCTACCTCAGTTTCTACACCTGTAAAATAGGGATAATAATTGCATCTACCTCCCAGGGTTGTGTAATGCTAATGGGAATTTGAAGATCTTCCTTGGCCCTTAATAAGCCTAAAGGAATTTGAAGATCTTCCCCACTTTGAAAATAAACCCTGCCCTTTAATAGACTGAATGTAATCACTTGGAGCCTGTGGTGGAAGGAGTTTGCTGAAGGGTGGAACAGAGCCCACAGGAAGCTGGGAGTCAGAGCAAGCTAGATGTTTGGGGGGAGAGGACACTTGTGAGGGAGACAGGCTGGTGTGTAAATATTGGTCTTATATTGGTTTGTAGGAAGGCTAATGTACGCTGTGGCTCTCTGTGCTGTTATGGCTTATTAACTTCTTTGCTACTATGATGGAACTGGCCTACTGGTTTTGGTTTTCTGGTATCTGCATAAATGTTTTGCTTCTGTCTTCTATATGGAGAGTCTGTTATATTTTGTGATTGAGCACCATGCAGGTATATTTATGGTGACCGTGGGCACTGTGAATATTGCAAGGGCACGACAGGTTGTTGTGAAGGTCAAATGAGATAATATTTACAAAGTATTTAGTATAGTATCTGGTACATCGTAGGTGCTTGATAAATGCTTGTTTCTTTCCATTTCTGTGGGCAGTTCTTGTCTTCTGTAATAAATTTTCAGGGTTAATTCTTAGGTCATGAATACAACATCAAATGGTCTTGGTCCCCAGATTGAAGCAAAGTAATTTTCCCATCCTCTGTTCTGGGGGTTCTTAACTTTTTGTGTTTATGCATGTCACTGACCCTATTGACAATCTGGTGAAACCTATTCTGAGGAGGGTGAACATCTTCTTAGAATAATGCTTTTAAATTCATAAAATAAAGTATGGAGTATATAAAATAAAGCACATAATTCATAAAATAAAGTATATAAGATGTACATAAATGTATGTAAAATACATAAGTACAAATTCACAAAATACATAAAGTACATGCAAAAGGAAAATAATCATATTTAAATTTGGTTAATAAAATATTTAAAAAGAAAACAAACAAATAATAAGACAAATTTGAGGACCCCAGGTTAAGAACTCCTTCTTAAAAAAACCTTCTTAGGTTTCTGTAGACTTCTATTTTTGCTAATCCCTCTGCCTCCCTCTTTTTCTACCACTATGTTCTCCTCTCTCATCTTACTGGCTTTGTCCCCTGCTTCTCCCAGCTCAAGGCTGGGCCTTCACATATTTACATAGTATGAGTTTAGCTTTTTGTTTAGTACATTGATGTCTTCTTTTTTTAATCTCTTAAGTACTTGGAAGAGCAAACATCACTTGCATATGTGGTAACATAGGGTAGGGAGCCCTAAATCTTCCATTCTTTGATATTAATAGCTCCATTGCAATTTAGATGGGCAGTTTCATACACCTCCTATGACACACACTGGCTATATGACCCTGGATTAAGTCTCAACTGATAAATGCTTCAGGCAAGTACCTATGTCTTTTAAATTGAAAAGAAGTTTCCATCATGCCCTGGTAGAGTAAGTTCATCAGTAGGAGCTCCTTAAAGAGTGGACCTATGATTGAACCTATGGTTTCTTTAGTACAGGGAACTTCCAGGTGAGGAAACTTCTTCTATCAATGTAGGTTGGTACTCTTCTCTCTATCTTGGATCTGCATCTGCTGCCATGAGGGTCTTTTGGCATTCAAGTGTGCCACTTACCTCTTTTTATTAAATTGCTGGCACTATTAATAAAATGACTAACTACCAAGAAATTATGCCTCCCAAACTTATTAAATATTACAATATGTAGCCTTCAGGGATCCCTATGTATAGGTAAGGGACTCCTGTTTTTATCTGAATTTGATACCATTGGCTAAAGCACTGAGAAGTTAAGTGACTTACTTGCCCAGGGTCATATATCCCTGGTGTGAATAAGGTATAGGACTTGAACCCAGGTCTTTAATCAATCAATAAGCATTTATTGAGCACTCATTATATGTCAAACATTGTGCTACTCATTGGGTATGCAAAAAGAGGCAAAAGACAGTCCCTACCCTCAAGGAGCTCACAATCTAATGGAGGAGACAATGTGCAAACAAATATATACAAATGATATGCAGGATGAATAGGAAAAAAATAAGAGAGGTAAAGCATTAGAAGTAAGAAGGATTGTGAAAGGCTTCCTGTACAAGTTGGCATCTTAGTTAGAACTTGAAAGGAAACCAGAGAAGTCAGGAGGTAAAATTGAGTAGAGAGAGCATTTGAGAAAGGGAGGACAGTCAGAGAAGACATCTGGAGCCCAGAGCTGGAGTGCCTTCTGGTTTCAAGGCTTGCACTATACATACAGTATATCTTTGGGAACTTCCTATGGCAATAAAATAAGCATGTCGTAGTCCCTTTTCCTATATGCCCCAATTCTCATTCAAGGCCAGACCAAAGGGAAAGTCTACTTGGTCTTCCATTTGGAGAACAATGACAGACTAGAAAATTCTTTAGAACAAAGCTGTCTCCAAGGTCAGTGACTGATTGTAAAAGAATATGACTAAATAATTTTTGTGTGTTATACATACCTATTAGAAATGGCACGTACTCAGAAACCCTCTTTTCTAAAAAGATTTCCCTTCCTTATGGGACAACAGATGCTCATTCACACTGTGGCTTAAAATATGAATGAAATTGAGGTTTTTTTATTGACTTGTGTTCTAAATTTTAAGTCATAAACTTCCTTACTATGATACCCAGAACCCTCATCAACCCTTTATAGAAGGTGAAGGTAATAATGGTGACCTGAGCTCTAGTCTTATCTCTATCATTGACTTTTAGGCAGCCCCTACCTCAGAAGGAATATAAGAAGTAACAAACAAGCCTAAAATGTGCTGTGAATTCCTTGAAAAAAAAAGTTGCTTATTGGCTATTAGTTGACATTGTTGTAATAGACTTGTACTAGGGCTGTAATATGAAATGTCTTTAATACTCATTTTTTCCAAGGGAACTCTACCAAGGTTATGAAGAATTGGAGCAAAGATTCCACAGACCAGAGTGTGATGAAATGATTCTCTGATGTCAAACAATCTTGGCCATACTCATGGTATTTCTTTAAAGATGGTATGTGATAAGAAGTACTATATTAGATTGGAAAGGAATTAATACGGCAACTTGGCGGGCTCAAGAGACTGCATCACATTTGTTTGTTTCAACAGAATTCCCCAGTGACTTCTTGTTGTACCTAGGAATGTGGAGAGTGTTCTCTTAATGGTGATTCATATAGGAAAAAGCTCGGGCTTTTAGGGTCATTCAAAGGGCAGCATTTCACCATTCTGGACATTCTGATGTGGTGGATTTGGGGGTTTGGATTTCAGAGAAAAAAAAGTGATAGCAACCCATCACTAAGTTCTAAGAGTGAAAAATATCACAGTTTCCTTGGCTTGAAATAGTGAAATTTCTTTGTGATTCTTGCTTCCTCTGAGTGGGGTGCAAGTTATGAATGCCTTTTATTTCATCTAAAATCAACTGAAAATGTTAAAGGAAAATCCCCATTTGAGCATTTCAAGTCTCTCAAAGTGGATGCTACTTTAGTTGTCAGACAGGTTGCAAGAATGTTTTTGTACTAAAGTAAAGCATCTCTCATAACATCTCAGATGTCAGCAAATATAAAGAACCTGGAGCTCCAGCTCATTGTGATAAATAAAGAGACCTCCTTCTCTGAGATTAGTTAGAAAAACAAATGCAGACCAGGGGAATATGGGGCATTGAACATGGAATTTTGCTTAAATCACATCATGATATTCTGTTCTTTTCCTTCACTCTTGTCATTTTTAAAAGTTTGTTATGCACATGTATTTTCCTAATGTTGTTTTGGATCCCGAGTTACTCAGCAGAAAGGGTCAGACTTTTTACATTCTCTATAACCTCCTGCCCCAATCCTGGTGATACACAACACTAAATGCTAAATAAAATTTCTATGATCATGATGAGAAGAATGAAGATGAAAAAGGAAATGGGAAAAGAAGAAAAAGATAAGAAAGAAAATCATCAACAAATTGAATTTTTTGAAGCATTTATATCTTTTTAGAAATTTTGTATTGATATCATTTATTTTATATTAATTTCCTTTCCAAATCCTTCTCTCCTTCTTTCCTTTCCCAGAAAGAAAAAAAAAAGATTAAAAAGAAAAAAAAAAGCAGAGTAAATCTTACATAAGAATCTGATAATCAAGTCTCCTACTTCTGCAAAGAAATGAGGGGGATACATTTTATTGTCTCTCTTTTTAGGATCCAAGCATTAATGACCATTTATTAAGCACCCAGTACACCCAACAGAAGCTGATGTCATAGTAGAAAGAGTGTTAAGATTAGGTCAGGAAGCCTGGTGATAATCCCACTTCCAACACACAATAATAGCTAGCATTTCTTTAGTGCTTTAAGGTTTACAAAGAGTCTTATAAATATTATTACATATTTTTTCTCATAATCCTGGGAGATAATTTTAATTATTTTTTTTGAAGGGGGAAGGCTGGGCAATTGGGGTTAAGTTACTAGCCCAAGGTCACATGGCTAGTAAGTGTTAAGTGTCTGAGACCAGATTTGAACTCAGATCCTCCTGACTCCAGAGCCAGTGCTCTATTCATTGTGCCATCTACCCACCCCCTGTAGGTGCTATTATTATAGCTTTGGGAGTCAGGCAAATCACTTTGTAACTATGTACCTGGGGTAGTTCCCTAGGATTTATCTATTAAGGGGATAAGGAGAGTTCTCACACTGGGAATTCCTTGTAACAATGATTCAGATTCCCAGTTTATTCTGGGTATTTAGAACTCCAGGTTAGGAGTTAGGGAAGAAAAAAAGGTAAATTAAATGTGATCCTTGCTGTGGAAGAGCTTGCAATCTATTGGAGGAATATGAAGGCCTCTGGGAGGAGAATTTCCAACCAGTTACTAACAAAGGGATGAGAACCTGTATTATTTTACCTTTGGACAAGTAGATACATAAGATGAGGTCGGTAGCTATTACAAGGGCAGCCAGTTCCCCATGTAGTCACAGAAGTCACACTGGGAACAATTGCTGCACTTTCAAAGTTTGCTGGTTCTCTATACAAGAATGGTTTTCCAATCCTGTAACTACTTGGCAAAGAAGTTGTTCCTCCCATTCAGAAGAGATAGGGCCATAGTACTTCTGAGAGCCAGAGAAAGACTGCTTTCTGTGCTCTTTTGAAAAACAGATGGATAGTCAGTCATTGTATAGCCACATCTGAGGTCAAAAATGTGCCCAAGAGACTCAAATTTAGGCATGGTATTGTTTGCCCTTCATTCTCAAAGAGGACTCTGACATCAGGAAGGTGATGCCATGACCTGTACGTTAACTGGTTTTAAGTAAAGGAGGGCTATGCAAAGTCACCAGCCTCGCTCTCTCCTCTGAAGCCATTTTGGTCCAGTGGCAAAATATAGATTGGGACAACTAGAGATAGCCCCAAATACGGGGGGAGAATTTAGATCCATTCATAGCAGAACTCCATGCCCATTTTTATCATCTGGTCACCACTTTTCCTCTTGTGTCATGTCTTCCCATTTCTTCTTGGAAGAATGTCTTGAAATCCCATGTTAATAAGTCTCACCTAATCTTGATGTCTTTGGGATGGTGTAGTTTTTCAGCAGGTTTTTGTAAGCCTAGGGACCATAGACAAATTTTAAGGTATCAGGGAACTTGGATGTGCCAAAACAAATGATATCTTTATTTTGACTAATCTCTAATTTAAATCTATAATTTTCTTCAAATATGAATGTGGGCAACAGAGAATTAACAGACCTTATTTCCTGAAGGGGTCTATAGACTTCACCACACTGCCTTAGGAGTTTATGACACAATAAAGTTAAGATCCCCAGAATGGAGAAAGCTAGAGGAAGGTTGTGAGGCAGTCAACTTATCACCTGCTGCTAAGAATGGACCTTAGCTCAGTCTATAGACCTTTGCAGAAGAGAACACCTCAGGGCCCCCCACCTGTATCAAGCAGCAGCAGAAACAATCAAGGTATAGCCTTATAAAGCCTTAGCAATAACAATATAAGAGGCTGCTAGAGAGCATTGTAACTGTAGTTAGAAAGACCTCAGTTTGAATTTAAACTTAGACACTTCTTAGCTGTGTGAGGTCACTTAACCTCTGTTGGTCTCATCTATAAAATGGGAATAATGATAGCATTGACTTCTCAGGGTTGTGGTGGGGATAGAATGAGATAATCATTGTAAAGCACTTAGCATGGGCTCTGGCACATATAAATGCCTGATTATATGATAATGATGATTTCCAAAGTCTCCCTGCTATCTTTGAGTCTTCCTTTGCCTCTCACATATGTTATTTCCCCTGCCAAATGTTAAGTTCTATCAACATAAGGGCCCTTGCTTACCTCAACATTGTATCTTTCCCAGTATCTAGTGCCGTGCTCTCCAGTCAACCCACACTTAATAAATCCTTGTTGAATTAGAATTTAAATGTACCAAGCTTTTTGCTTAGCCAAACCTTATTAACTGCAAGTTCTGTAGAGGAAGCATAATAGGAAGTATAATTTTCCTATAACATCCTTGGATCAGAAAGTCAAGGAAAACCTGGGCTGAAATACTGACTCTGGTACTAGTTGCACAACTTTGGGCAAGTGTTCAGTGACATTATGTGGGACCTAATGAACTTATCCTAAAATCAGAATACTAAAAACTAGATTGCCTACCTGGGTATTGTGAGAACATTTACTTTTTCAATCAATTGACAAGAACTTATTAAACTTCCACTATGTGCCAGGGACTCTGCTAAGTGCAGAAGATGAAGATAAAGACAAACGTGAACAGTCCCCACTCCTAAAGAATTTACAACCTATCTGGAGGAAACAGCAACCTATATGAATATGATCAGATGTGAAATAGAAAAAGACAATAGTACCTAGAGCAGTGGTTCTCAACCTTCCTAATGCTGCGACCCTTTAATACAGTTCCTCATGTTGTGATGACCCCCAACCATAAAATTATTTTCGTTGCTACTTCATAACTGTAATTTTGCTACTGTTATGAATCAGAATGTAAATATCTGATATGTAGAATGTATTTTCATTGTTACAAATTGAACACAACCCACAGGTTGAGAACTGCTGAGCTAGAGGAAAAGGCAGATCAGGAAAACCTTGGTGTAGCAAGCTGGCGTTATCTGAGCTGAGACTTCAAGGAAACTAGGGATTCTAAGAAGCTAAGGTAAGGATAGAATGAATTTCAGGCAGGGGGGTAACTGTTACAAAGGCACAGAAAAGGAAAATACAGTGAACATTAAGGCAATATATAAATGTGAAGCATTTACAAAAAAAAAAATAATTTCCTTTCATAGCTATATATATTGAATTGCTCCCAAGGAACCTCTCAAGTCATCAAATAAAGATTAAATTATATTCAATATAGTTTCAGTGCTTTGTATTTTATTGTGTTCAAATTATCTGAGAATTGCTTATCCATGTATCATATAATATATACATATATGTATATGTGTGTATGTGTGTGTTTATAAAAATATATATATAAAGAGAGAGTGAATGTGAGAGAGAAAACACACTCAATACTTTATCTGACCATGATCAATAATAGAATTCTCTGAAGAAATTAAGGTTTTGAAAGCAGCTCCTCTAGATTACCTGAAATATTCATGTTTTCGCTATATTTGAAGGTTAATAGAAGTCGTAGCCTTGCAAACACCATGTGGGGTCACAGGGCAATATTTTGGGTAACAACTTGGTCTATGGCTACACAGTAATTAAGGAAAATTAAAGGCCTGACCAAGGTGCAGAGAATCCTGAGAGTGTTGGTAATGGTAATACAAGAGCAGTTTAATCCAAACTGGCAGAAGATGTTAGGAATTTTGGAAGACTATGGAGATAATTAGCTAATGGACAATATCGTGTCAGCATGGTGTTTAATCATAGAAGAACCAAAAAAGTCATTCTGAGAGGGTCATTTTGACCCAAACATCATGTAGTAATCAAGTTCTGTT
Organism: Pseudochirops corinnae; assembly: GCA_028646515.1. Lineage (NCBI taxonomy): Eukaryota > Metazoa > Chordata > Mammalia > Diprotodontia > Pseudocheiridae > Pseudochirops > Pseudochirops corinnae. Next base: position 135,167,494 of record CM053586.1, read on the forward strand.
GGTTTTTTTTTCAACTTTTTTTCAAACATAGAAAGCCTTAAATCTAGGAGTTGGCAAATAACCTGATTTTCTAACATTACAAGAACTTGGAGACTAGCGAAGGATTTAACTGTGCCCCCAATCACTGAAAATTAAATTCTCAGTGGCATTATGGACTATCAGACTTAGTGTAATGATGACCTAGGTTTGAAGCCCTCTTTTAATACTTATAAGCTATGTGACCATGGGCAAGTGCTTTCTGAACCTCAGTTTCCTCATCTGTAAAGTGAGGATAATAATATTTGTAGTACTGGCTTCAGCAGGCTCTTCTGAGTTTCAAATGAGTTAATATATATAAGCACTTTGTACACTTTAAACCACCATGTAAGTACCAGGGATTTCCTCAAATATTCCAGTGGATCTGTGATCTTATTTCCTTTAGTGTTCCATCCAACAAGGATTCTGCCAATCCACCCATGTCTGCCCATTTCTCACAACTCTTCTCCCTATTCTCCAAAAATTGGCCATAACACAGTGTCCATTCAATGTGGGACCTTTCTCTCTTTCTTTTGATGTGAGGATGTTAGAGGAAAACACTGGCTTGTTTATCTCTAATTCTTACTGTGTGACCAGTCCATCTTTTTAAATCAATGAATTAATCCACAAATATTCATTATGCACTTATTATGTATCAGGTACTGACAAAAAAATAGCATAGTTCTTGCTTTCAAAAAGCTTATATTTATTTCTCGGTCATCTTCAGTCATGTCATTTTTCATGCAGATCATCATTTCCAGCCTCAACTCAGCCCCTAGAACTACTCTTCATTAGCTAGCTTTGGACTTATTTTGCTCAGTTCTAGGTCTCCACAATACTTACCAACCATCTCCAGCTAAGCCACTGCTATGTAACTCCCCCACCTCCCTTTCTAGTTCTTCATTAGAATGTAAGCTCCTTGAGGGCAGGCACTGCCTTATCTGCTTTAATTTTTATTTCCAATGCTTGATACAGTGCCTGGCAAAAAAGAAAATGTTACTTAATAAATTCTCTCTCTCTCTCTCTCTCTCTCTCTCTCTCTCTCTCTCTCTCTCTCTCTCTCTCTCCCTCCCTCTTTCTCCCCTAGCAGGGGAGGTAACAAATTCTTATATAGTGTAGAGAACAAATATAAAGAGAATAAATACAAATAGAAAGTAAAATACAAGATAATTTGGAAGGAAGGAAGAGATGAGCAGTTAGAAGGATCAGGGAGGGCTTTATGTAGAAGATGGTGCTCCAGTTGCATCTTGAAAGAAGATGGGGATTCTCTAAGTCAGCAGTAAAGAAGGGAGTATATTCCAGGCATGAGGGACATCTATTATAAGAGCATGGAAGTGAGACATTGAGTATCATGTGTGGGAAACAGAAAGAAGGTCAGTTTAACTGAATCACATAGTGCTAGAGGAGGAATAATATTTAATGATTCTGGAAACATGCTCAAAGTAAGTTGTGAAAGGCTGCAAAAGCTAAATAGAGAAATTTGTATATGATTCTAGAGATGAGAGGAAGCCACTGGCACTTATTGATTAGGAGGGTACCTGCTCAGATTCGCATTTAAGGAAAATTACTTTGGTAACAGTACGAAGTATGGCTTCGAGTGGGGAAAAGTTTGAAGCAAGGAGACCCAATTAGGAGGTTATTACAGAGGTGATGAAGACATGAACTAACATGTTGTCTATGAATATAGAGAAGTCAGATATGAGATGTTCTAGAGGTAGAAATGGCAAGATTTGCCAACTGTTCAGACATATGGAATTGAGAAAGAGTGGACAAAACCAATTAAATGACACAATGGATAGAACACTACTTGCAGTCAAGTACCTGAATTTGAATCTTGAATCAGACATTTACTAACTGTGTGGCCCTGGGCAGGTCTCTTAACCTCAATATTTTAATCTGTATAATGGGATATTAATAGCAACTACTACACAGGATTGTTGTGAATCAAATGAGATAAAAAATGTAAATCACTTTGCAAAACTTGAAGTGCTTTAGAAATACTATCATTCTTATTACATTTTACATAAATAGGAAGGTAGGTTTATAGATCTGTAGTTACAGATGTTCTATTGGTCCCTATCATCTGATATTAATCAGGTTAAAATTTAAAAAATTTTTCTTCTGTGCTTTGGTACATTACCCTTCTTCAAATACCCTGTGAATCAAACTTCAATGCTCTTATCATTGTGATGTTCTTAGTCCATATCTTTTCTATGTATGTATGCTTGGTTTAATCTAGATATTTTCCCTAGGGTTTTTTCTTCATTAGAGACATTTCTGTCTCCTCTGTAAGCATAAAAAAAAAGCTGTGTAGTATAGTGGATAATGAGCTGGTTTGGGAGTCAGGAAGAGCTCTTTTCAAGTCTTCTCTTTGCACAAACTGGCAACGTGACTCTTAGCAAGTCGCTTAACCAACTCTACATTGGTAGAGGGAGTTTCCTTTATGAATGAAATCATAGATCCAGTTTTGCATCTATAGACATAATCATTTAGGTTAGGCTATTTAAAAATAGGATTATGTTCATTTATTCCTTATGTTGAACCATCCTTGTATCCCTGGTATAAATTCAATAATAATCTAATTCCCATAATTTTTCCAATATATTGCTACAGGATTGTACTGAAAATTTTTACATTGATATTCATTTTTGTATTGATGCTACTCTATAGTTCTATGTCTTGATTTTATTCTTCAGTGGTTTAGCTATCAGTTTATATTTGTCTCAGTAATTCCATTTGGCAGAAGGTTTTCTTTTCTACTCATAGTGAGATATTATTTTGTAAATCTTTTATAAAATGCATTAGAATGGGGAGAGATTTGAGGCAGGGAGGCAAGTTGGAAGGTTATCACAATAGTCCAAGTAAGAGATGAAGAATTCCTGCACCAAAATGATAGTTGTGTGAGTAGAGAGAAGGGGATGTATAGAGGAGATGTTGTGACGGAGTGAGCAACAGATTGGATATATGCAGCTTGTATGCATAAGACTCCTCCTCTAATTCAGTTGAGACAAGGTCAAAGTTTAAAAACTTTACCAAGCCACGAGAGGGGTAAGTCAGCTCAAATAATACAAGGAAGAAAGATCTGGATGGCCAAGTTTACAATAGCAGGGAGGCAATATGGTAATAGGATGCAAAAAGTAATACTGGCTCTGGAGGCTAGAAGACTGGGATTCATGACCTTGGGCAAGTCACTTAACCTCCCTGTGCCTCAGTTTCTTTCTCCACAAAATGAGGGGTTGGGACTGGTTGGAATTTAAAACCCCTTCCAGTTCTAAATCTATGGTACTATGTTAATCCATGTAACTATGTTTGACCTAGCTTTGCTGACTAATTATTATCCATGACTCATCTAGATCTGGGCCAATAACCTAAAATGTTTTAGAGATCAAGCCAAGTTTTTCTTGTTCCCCATTTTCAGTGAATCTTAGGTCTCCTTTCTCTAGTTAGATTCTCAGCTTTACAGACTACAAATTCCCACAAGTCTAAATAGTTTACCACTGGAAAAATATGGTACCAGTCCTTAAAGTAGGCATTATTAACGTGTGTGTGTGTGTGTGTGTGTGTGTGTGTGTGTGTGTGTGTGTAATGGACCCCTTTTGACAATCTGCTGAAGTCTATGGACCCTTTCTCAGATTTATATTTTTAAATCCATATAATAAAATGCATAAAATTACAAAGGAAACCAATTATTATGAAATACAGTTTCCAAAATATTAAAAAAAGTTCATGGACCCAAATTAAGAACCCCTGCCTTAAAGTCTTTATCTTCCTCGCTCCTAGAAACTCAGGTCTGTGTTCTGATAGAATGGTGCCTTATTTGTATTTTTCATATGTATTTAGAATGATGAGGTTTTAGTATTAAAAGGGACCTCAGAGTTTTAATACTATGGTGAAAGAAAATTCACAGAAGAGTTTGCATATATTAAGGCAGGTTGACCAAGGGGTCTTTCTTAATTCTGGACTTGTAGTGAACTCTGCCTAAATGCAGCCCACAGAATTCCCTTATTTGTCCTCCTGAATTGTAAAACTCGCAAGAGCTAATCTATTGAATGACCTTCATTGTACAAGATCCAACTGCTCATGTGACTCCCACACTAATAACTCAATTTCATCTAAAAAAGCATTGCTTTGCAGCATTTTCTGTGGTAGCTAAGAAATGGAAACAAAGTAGATGCCTATCAACCAAGGAATGGCTAGACAAAATATGGTATATGAAGGTATTGGAGTATTGCTGTGCTATAAGAAATGATGTGTATGATGGATACAGAGAAGAGAGGAAGGAAAGATCTATGTGAACTGATGCAGAGTTAAGTAATTAGAGTTCTCTAAAAATGGGATCTTTCTCTGGCAGGCGGAAGGATACATGAGATACTATGGTTTTTGTTGTTCATCCATTGTTTTCAAAGAGGACCAATGACATCACAATGTTAGAGTATGGGTGATGTCTTACCTTGCTTGTAAATTAGATTTAAGTGAGGCAGAGTTGCAAGAAGTAATTAGCCTCACTTTCTCTTCCAAAGTCATCAAAGTCTAGTGGCAGAACAGAAGTCAAGAAGTCATTCTTCTTGCCAAGATGGTGGAGTAAAAGCAGGGATTTGCTTGAGATCTCCCTCAAACTCCTCCAAACACCTGTAAAGAATTATTAAACAAATTCTAGAGCAGCAGAACCCACAAAGTGACAGAGTGAAACAGATTTCCATCCCAAGACAACAGTAAAGGTCTTTTGCACCAGATTGAGAAAAGTGAAGTCCAGTGCAAAATATACCAGCACAGACTGAAGCCCCAGCTAACCTGGAGCAGGCCTCAGAGGACTGAATCACTAGCAGCTGTGGAAGTTTCCAGACTTTTCAACCCACAAATGCCAAACACAACTTAGGTCAGTAAGAAAGGTCTGTCTTACCTGGGTGAGAGAGGAGTGCTATGGGCTATAGCCCCAGAGCAGTGGCAACAGCAGCTGCTTCTGGAGCTCTTAGCCCACAGACAGTGGAGGAATTGAGTGGTTGATCAGAGCGGGATCACAGGGATCTTTTGGCTGGTGCTGAGGCAGGATTCTCTTGCTTTTCCAGTGCTTGGATCTGGGTCACAGTCGTCGGTGAAGGTCCTGGGGTGAGAAAGAGTGCTGGCATTGTGGAGTTTGGGGCAGCAGTAGAGAGCAAATCATCCTTATAGTTCCAAGGTAGAAAAGAGTGCTTGTGGTCACTCACAGACCTGACCACAGGCCAGGAAAGGAATAAACAACTCTCCTTTGAACATACTACCTTGGAGTAACTGAAAAGTTGAAGGTCCCTAGAAGTATCTCTGAAAACAGCTCCACAAACCCCCTGAAGTTTGGAACAGCACACTCTCCACAATAGAAGCAGAGTTCTACCTTAATAAAGAATTAAAAAGTCAAGCAATTGGCTGGGAAAATGAATAAAGATCAGGAAAACCCTCCTCACACTACAGAATCCTGCTTTGGTGACAAAAAAGATCAAAACATACAACCAGAAGACAACAAAGTGAAAGATTCTACACCCAAAGCCTCCAAAAAAAAATATGAATTGGTTACAGGCCATGGAAGAGCTCAAAAGAGATTTTGAAAATCAAGTAAGAGAAAGAGAGGAAAAATTAGGAAGAGAAATGAAAGGGACACAAGAAAATCAAGAAAAATGAGTCAACTGCTTGCTAAAGGAGACACCTTAAAATATAGAAGAAAATAACACCTTAAAAATAGACTAACCCAAATGGCAAAAAGAGGTTCAAAAAGCCAATGAGGAGATGAATGTCTTAAAAAGCAGAATTGGCCAAATGGAAAAGAAGGTCCAAAAACTGACTGAAAAAAATAATTCCTTAAAAATTAGAATGGAGCAAATGGAAGCTAATGACTCTATGAAAAATCAAGAAATTATGAAACAAAACCAAAATAATAAAAAATAGAACACAATATGAAATATCTCATTGGAAAAACAACTGACCTGGAAAACATATCTAGGAGAAAGAATTTAAAAGTTATTGGACTACCTGAAAGCCATGATAAAAACAAAAAGCCTAGCCATCATCTTTCAAGAAATTATCAAGGAAAACTACACTGATATTCTAGAATCAGAGGGTTAAAATAGAAATGGAAAGAAACCACTGATCATTTCATGGAAGAAATCCCAGAAAGGAAAGCTCCTAGGAATGTTATAGTCACATTCCAGAGTTCCAAGGTCATGGAGAAAATATTGTAGGCAGCCAGAAAGAAACAATTCAAGTGTTGTGAAAGCACAGTCAGGATAACACAAATTTAGCAGCTTCACATTAAGGTATCAAAGGACTTGGAATATGACATTCTGGAGGTCAAAAGAGCTAGGATTAAAACCAAGAATCACTTACTCAACAAAACTGAGTATAATCCTTCAGGGGAAAAAAATGGATATTCAATGAAATAGAGGACTTTCAAGCATGCCTGATGAAAAGACCAGAGCTGAATAGAAAATTTGACTTTCAAATACA
>CM053586.1:135174482-135192928 GCA_028646515.1 Pseudochirops corinnae
ACTCTCATCTCTTTTGACAGAACCTTGCCATTATTCAACTTTAAAGCTACTTGCCCTTTCCACTTTCATAGGTAAAAACAAAACAAAACATACACACAAAAATCTATTTTCATATTAAATCTTTTCTTTTCTGTCTCCTTCTGTCTTCCTGATTATACAGCTTCCCTGGCCAGACTTTCCAGCACTGGTTACACTTTATTCATAACCTTAATTCACCAGTCATGGTAAAGGAGTTAGAATACTCTTGTACCCTATCACCCCTTTCAGTTTCTTCCTCTTCCTTCACTCAGTAAATTCTCTTCCTCTGAGGTTCATACCTAACATAGTCATCACCCAACCAAAATTCTGTTGACTATTGTCTACCAATCTGTAGCATCTATTCTCTTTCCTCTCACTCTCTTAACTTTTTGCAGTCTGGCTTCCAACTTCATCATGCAACTGAAACTGCCCTTTCCAAACTTACCAATGATCTCTTAATTGCCAAATTTAATGGCCTCTTCTCAGTTCTTACTCTTCTTGACGTTTCTACAACATTTGACCCTGCTGATCCCCCTTCCCTCCTTGATACTCTCTCTTCATTAGCTTTCCATGATACTGCTCTCTCCACTCCTTCTCAGTCCTTATTCCTTCCTCAATGAGTTCAATGCTTGACTCACAAACTTCCTCTCCTCAGTTTCTGCCTTCATATGAATAGATTTCAACATATATATACCTCCCTCAAATAAATTAACTTCACAATTCCTCAATTTACTCATTTCCCAAAACCTATTATTCTTCCACCTCACCACAGCTTCACCAGAGATGGTCATACGTTTTATTTGGCCACCACATATATAGAAAGATTACTCCTACATTCGTAATCTCTGAAATTCCTTTGCCTGCTCACAATCTGTTACTATTCCACATCTCTGCCTTGCAACCCTCTCTTCTCACTAGGTTTTCATGATACAATCCTTTCTACTTCTTCTGAGTCTCCTTCACTAGATTTTCATCAGGCCACTCCCATTAACCACAGGTGTCCTTCAAGTCTCTGTGTTGGTTGCTTTTCTCTTCTCCCTCTACATCAGTGGTTCTCAATCTTCTTGATGCCCCAACCCTTTAATACAGTTCCTCATGTCATGGTGACGCCCAACCATAAAATTATTTTCGTCACTACTTCATAACTGTAATTTTGCTACTGTTATAAATTGCAATGTAAATATCTAATATGTAGGATGTATTTAAATTGAACATAACCCACAGGTTGAGAACCACTGCTCTACATTATTTTGCTTGGTCACCTTCTCAGGTCCCATGGATTTAATTATTATCTCTCTGCAGAAAATCCTCAAATCTATTTATCCTCCCATAACCTTTCTCCTGACCACCGGCCATTCCCAACTGTCTATTGAACATTTTGAACTAGCTGTCTCATCAACATCATCTTTATCACCAAAGCCTTCCCTCTTCCAAAGTTCCTTATTGCTTTCAAGGGTACTACCATCCTCTCAATAACCCAGGCTCCCAACCTAGGTACCATCCTCAACGCCTCAGTCTTTCTCTTCTTCCATATCCAATCAGTTGTCGAGTCTTCTTTATTTTTACTTTTTAAAACATCTCTTGAATATACTTTCTTTTCTTCTTGGATATTACCATCATCCCAGTTCTGAACCTTATCACCTCACACCTGGACTATTGGAGTAGCCTCCTGGGTGGTCTCTGTGCCTGAATCCTTTCCCATTCTAACCCATCCTCCACTCTACTGTCAAATTGATCTTGATAAAGCACATGACATCTAATCATGTCACTCCCCCTCTTCAATAAATTCTCATTGCTCCCAGGATCAAATATAAAATACTCTGCTTAGCTTTTAAATTCCTTCATAGGAGGAATTTAAATTCCTCCCTACCTTAAATTCCTTCCTACCTTTCCAGACTTTATCCACTTAACACTCTCCTCCCCCACATACTCTGTAATTCAGTGATGCTGTCCTTGCTGTTTCTTGCATTAGTCTCTCCCTTCTCTGACTCTGGACACTTTAATTTACTGTGTCTCTCTATTCCCTGAAATTCCCTATAACTCTCACCTTCCTCACCTTTTCCCCCTGGTTTCCTTCAAGCCCCAGCTGAAATCCTTTATTATAAGAGAAGCCTTTCCTGATCTCTCTTAACTCCAGTGCCTCCCTCTTGACAAATGGCCAGTTTATGTTGTACATATCTTGTCTGTACATAGTTATTTGCTATTGTCTCCCCCGTTACCCCATAATCTCCTTAAGAGCAGACACTATATTTTGTCTTTCTTTATATCTGTAGCTTATAACACATAGCTGGCGCTGAATAAATGTTAGTTCACTGATTGAGTTATTTTGATGCTGTCAAATTTGAGACCACAGACTAGTGAGTGCTTGGCCTAGGAAATAAAGAGCTTTGCAACAGAATGGAAAGCATGATGGAGATGAGTAGGTCTCAAGAAAGTTAGGAACTCTTGCTTTGTGGAGTTGGTATGTCAAGAATTCCTTTACCTTTCCTGGGGATGAGATGAACTTCAATATGTTGATGTGGCAAACTAAGATTGTGATCTTTGAAGCTCCCATTTTTCACTTCCTTTTATTTCATCATGTCTGTGCACTGCTTATTTCCTATGCCTGAAATACTCTCTTCTCTCCTCTTGGCCTTTTAAAATTCTTGAGTTTGCTTCAAGGCTTAGTTCAATTTCACCTTTGATCTGTGGAACTCCATGTTCTGGGCCAGATAGGTGGAGTAGTGGATAGGGTGTCTGGCCTAAAGTCAGAAAGACTCATCTTTGTGAGTTCAAATCTGGTCTCAGACGCTTACTAGTTGTATGACCCTGGGCAAATCACTTAACCCTGTTTGCCTTAGTTTCCTCATCTATAAAATGAGCTGAAAAAGGAAATGGCAAACCACTCTAGTATCTTTGCCAAGAAAACCCCAAATGGAGTCAAGAAGAATTGGATATCACTGAAACAACTCAACGACAACAAATTCCCTGGTCCTCCATCTGCTGGTACCTTCTCCTCTGAGGCTATCTTGTATCTGATTAGATTATGACATAAAATGACAGGAACCTACTCTCAATCTCCTTGGTTCTGAGCATGGATAGGCATTTTGTATTGTTTCCTGTCTGCGTACTGAGTCTTTTAGTTGACTGCTAAGCTGAAGCTGAGTCTGCACATAAAAGACACTACCTTCCAAACCAAGTTCTCTCTCCTCACTGTCTGTGAGGCGTGAGAATGATTCTTTGAGCTTTGGAGAGTTGGTTGGCGATGCCCTGGGAAGACAACTGAATGTATGGCTTCCTAAGCCATCTTGTGTTGGGATGGGGCCCACCTCCTATCTTCTTTACTTTGGTATAGTGCCTTGTAAAATCTTGAAAATTTAGAATAATCACTAGAGGTCTATCAGTTAAATGTAGGAAGAAGCTAGGCCTGAGTAAGACCCAATATGGTAGTTACTAAGACTCCTTCTCCTGACTGGCAAGGAAGCAAATTGTTCACTAGCAATGCCATACCTAGAAGGGACCTCTGTGTGAGAAATGTTTGTAGCAACTATTTTAAGTTTGATCCCATTCTCACTAGGAATTAGGCCATAGAGAAAAGAGTAGTTGTTTATATTTTCTGTTCTTGCCATATCTTCTCAGTAAATATAGTTTTGTAAAAGCTAATTGATGTTAATTGGTTATCAATGATATTACAGATAGCAATGAGCTAAATGATATTGAGGTACTAATCATTGGTTAAGTATTGGAAATATAACTGGTTGTTTGGAAAAGATACACCAGAATTGGAATTCAAGTTGAAAGCATTGAGAGTCCTATAGATCTCCAGGAATACCCTTTAGAAGATACAACCAATCATGCAATAAGGTCCTGCCTGACCCACTAGTTTTCATGCAGGTTGAGAGAGGAAGTTCAAATATTTTCTATGTGGATAAATTTTCCAAATACTTAAATGTATGATATACATACACATTACCTCTCCTGATAGAGTGTAATTTCTCTCTATATAGAACTTATGCATATACATACATACATATACACACATATTTATTTGTGTGTTGTCTTCCCATTAGATTATCAGATTGTAAGCTCCTTGAGGGTAGGGACTGACTTTTGCTGCTCTTTGTATCCCTAGTGCTGTAAAATAGTGCTTAGAAAATAGTAGCTAATAAATTCTTATTTATTGATTGTTTAATGAATACTTGATTGATTGGGAACTCCAAAGGGTCAACATGACCAACAATTCATAAAGAGTCAGAATGCTGTCTTGTACCATGGTACTCCCTTACCTATACACATAAGATCACTTAGGCTAGTGGTTCTCAACCTTCCTAATGCCGTGACCCTTTAATACAGTTCCTCATGTTGTGGTGACCCCCAACCATAAAATTATTTTCGTAACTGTAATTTGGCTGCTGTTATGAATCGTTATGTAAATATCTGATATGCAGGATGTATTTTCATTGTTATAAATTGAACACAACCCACAGGTTGAGAACTGCTGACTTAGAGGATACCCCTAAGCCATAGAATTTTAAACTGGTGTGAACCTTGAAGATCATATAGTCCAAATATCTCATTTTAGCAAAAGGGAATGGGCATTTGGTAAGTACTATGTGTCAGAAACTGTGTTAAATGCTTTACCTTTATTATCTCATTTGATTCTCACAAAAATTCTGGGAGGTATATGCTATTATCCCCAATTTATAGTTCAGAAAATTGAGGCAAAGATTAAGTGACTTGCTCAGCATCACACAGCTAATAAATGTCTGAGATTGGATTTGAACTCAGGTCTTCCTGACTCCAACCCCAGTACTCTATGCATTACATCACCCAGCTGCCTCTTAACTTTATGTATCTATTGAGGACACTAGAAGCTGGCTATAGATCAGGGCCTGCCATGATATGAAAGATTGCCTGAGAAAAGGATCTAACTCTGGTTTTAGTCTGGTTGAATGACTTGGTGCTTTTATTAATTGCTGTGATCCCTTGTAATAAATCCAGATGTTGTTGCAGAGTATGGAGGCATGGATAGAGCACCAGACTTAGAGTTAGAAAATCTGAGTTCAAATCCAGGCTCAGACAATTGCTAGCTGCACAACTCTGGGCAAGTCACTTAACCCTGTTTGCCTCAGTTTCCTCATCTACAAAATGAACTGGAGAAGGAAATGGCAAACCACTGCACTGTCTCTGCCAAGAAAACCTGAGATGAGGTCATGAAGAGTTGGACATGACTGAAAAATGAGTGAATAGCAATCCTTAAGTCCCTCCCTCAATCCCAAACACCTTCTACCTAAAGTTGTCTATTGTTCTCTGTTCCAGGGAAAACCAAAGCTACAGAAAGAATTAGGAGACCAAATTTTTGGCCGTGGAATATGGAAAGCACAGCCCCAGAGACCTTAATGCCAGAGCAGGGAATAAAAACAGTTATTCAAGCTGGTAAATATGCCGAGGCTTATGGCCTGTGACAACTGCCTATGAGAACATTTGATGAAGGGGTAAAGCTCTGGAGCATTCAGACATAAGCAGAAATTGCCCATAGCTTATTTCCATCTATTTCATTAAATCTGGAAACCTGAGGATACACAACATGACAACATTTTGGGCAATAAAAATGGATGTCTTAAGAAGTCAGCTATCCAAGTGGCAGGGTTGAAATGATATGTCCGTGGGAGGTTCAGACATTTCTGTTCTGTTTGCTGATTCTAATGCCAGTTGACAAGTTCCCTACTGAGAGCCTAAATAAGTTAAAGGCAGCCCAATGTGACATTGTTCCTTTATAATTGCCCTGTCACATGGAGAATAGGGGTGGCTTTTCCTAGGCTCCTGTTTAGCTGGCCAAAGGCTGTTTTTCCTTATTTGTACCAAAGGAAAGAGTTGTTTCCTTGGACACAGAGATGTGCTGTTTAATAAGAAAATCGAGGGCTGCATCACTATCTGGTGTGATCAGCACTTTTATCAGTAAGGCACAAGGCCCAGACAAAACTTCAAAACAAGCAGTGTTAATATCAAGGGATGCTGCTTGATTAAATCCCATACATTGAACTACAGAGATGGAGAAAGGAAGGAATGTTTATGGACAAGTGGGAATAGCTTTGCAAGACAGAGGGATGCTACCTGAGCTCTCCGGCCAGCTGGCCTAGCTATGCCTCCATTACCATATTAGTCAATGTCAGTTTCTGAAGTGGTGATATGAAACCATAAAAAAGAAATGGCAGTGGTGGGGAGCATGAAGGGAAGCAGAGGAGGGACAGATGGTCCTATGATTTTTTTGTTTCCAAAGCAAGGTTTCAATTCTTTTATTATATTGAAAGGTTTTAATTGAGACAAACATAAGCTTTAAAAGCAAATTGCCTTCTAATAGTGATTCAAATATTAACAATCAGTTGAATAAGCAAGAATGTATTAAATGTCTTTTATGGACCAAGCACTGTGCTAATCACTGGGGATATAAATGCAAAAGGGATACACATCCTATGTTTGAGTAGTTCATATCCTAATGGTGGAGACAATGTGCAACCTGGGGCATGCCTCTAATACTATCTCCTGGCTTTCTCTGTTCTTGGGCTGAGGCTGACTTTCTCACTCTACCTACAACCCTACTGGGATGTCAGGATGCTATCAAGAGGCCACATACAGATGTGACTCAATTTTCAGGGTCTGACCATTCTAACTCCTGGGACTCCATGCTTGTCTTCTTCATTTGTGCAAATTTAGTCACATAACAGTATTGACTCTAAAACACAAATCATCTGCTAAATGATAGGGCAAAAGCAAGAATAACTGTAATATTTACATAATAGAAATCAAAAATGGGAATATTCATTTTTAAAAAATCATACATATAGGTATATCCATCCATAATCCTGACTCACTCTTCCAATAGTATACATAGTGTCCATGAAGGGTTCAGGAAGTGGATATACACTTTAGGAAACCTAGTAATGAGATACAAGTAAGCAAACTCTTATGTCCAGGGCAATTCATTGCAGGTTTGTATGTTTCTGATGTATTTAGGGAACACTCTGTACCACACATTAGTTGTTTGGCAAAACAGATTCAGCTATTAACTTTCCTTCTTTGAGATTATAAGTACTTCAAGGGCAGAGACTATCTTTTGCCTCTTTTTATATACCCAGCAGCACAGTGCCTAGTACATAGTAGGTGCTTAAATGTTCATTGATCTATTGATTCTTTGTCTTCCCAGCTCTCTTCTGCTATTCTCAAGCCACTGATACAGCATCAAGCTCTTTTGGTACACAGCTACTCTTGGCAGGGTGCTAAGAAAGTGCTACTCTTGTGTTATAGCAAAAATATATCAACATAGCTCCCAGAAAAACATCTGAAAAGTCTGTCTTTTCCCTTCTTTCTATCCCTCTCTTAGAGGGCAGTGAAAGTTAACACAGGTAGCCGCAAAAGTTTTCCCCTCTTTCAGGCTATAGATGGTGCTAGAGGGCAATAAGCCCAGATAGCTTTTGTAGATGATTCTGCTTTTTCAGTCTTGTCTTACAAAGCTCCCTGCCTATGCTGAAAAGCCTGCCTTTTGGCTCTCCTCAGATCCTTAGTTTCTGTATTCTGTCTTCTGTAAGTAGTTTATCTAATTTCCTTCTGTGTCTTTTGTCCCAGGCTTTTTCAGACTTGTTCTTCACTTATCTTTTCTTTCTTCCAATCATCTCTCTGTCAAGTGTCTCATGCCTTTATCTGAGGGGCTTGATGTCTTCTCAAATTAATCCTATCAGTTGTGTATCCTTGCACAAAAGTTGGTTTTATGCTGCTTCCAGGAACCAAAATGTCCATATAAAAAGGACAAGTATCTTATATATAGAAATATACAAAACACATGTAAAGCATATATAAGTGAAGATGGCATTAGCATCTTGGGGAACTGGGAAATGCATCATGCAGAAAGTGGGACTTTATTGGATTCTTGGAAAAACAGAGGGATATAAAATGATGGGTGTAAGGAGGAAAAATATGGAGGAGAGCCAGTGGAAAATCAGGAAGATGGGAGATAAGTGCTAGGTATTTCAGCAGGGATCTTGGGATCATAGGATTTGGTGATAGAAGGAATTTCCTTAGAGAACATCCAGTCCAAGCCCAACTAAGGTCCAGACAGATGGAATAACTTTCTTAAGGTCACTTGAGTGGCATGAAGAAGAACCAGGCTGAGAACTATAAGAGATTAATGAATCAACTAATAAATTAAACAAATATTCATTATGTACCTGTTGTGTACAGTTTCCATATTTGCTTTGATAGAATTTTCTCTTTAAGTTCTTATGCTAGCATCCTTATTTAATATCTGTAACTCTCATCTTTAAGCACACTTATCTCAATTTGTTGAGTGGGGGTTCAGTATGCTTCAGCATCCTATCAGATACTTTCTTAACAGATCTGAGATGTTGGCTGGGAGGGGAAACTAGGCTTTGAAATCTTTTCCTGGGGCAGTGTTTATTAGGAAGACTGGAGGCAGATAGTGGAGGACCTTAAATGCTTGGTTAAAGTATTGAGACGTTCTCCTATATGCCATGAAGAGAACTGGACAATTTTTAGAAAGGGAATAAACATGTTGAAAGTGATATATTAGGATGAATTGAAGAAAGGGAAAGACTGGAGACTAGTTAGAAGATTATTGTAGTAATCCAGTTGTGAGGTGATAATGAGCTCTACTAGGATGGGGACATTAGGAATAATAAAGCATGAACAGTGGAAGGAAATGAAATTCTATTTTAATAAAAATGGGATGAAAGAGTAATCCAGTGAAAAAATTTTCATTTACTCCAAGGAAAACAGGTACAATAGGCACTAAGAAATACAAATTAGCAAAACATGGGGATAAACTGTATATGGGACCAAAGGAGAGTTCCCCCAGATAGGTGATTAGTAAACTTGATATTTTAACATAGATTTTTAAAAATTAAATTCAATGAATTCAAAAAAATTAAAATTCAAATGAGTACTCTTTCTACTACAGCATGCTGTTTCTTATTTATTTAAGAATTTTTGAGAATCTTAAAGAAGAAAGAAGCATGTTGATGCACTTTGACCCAATACTATTAATAAGGCTAATATTGTATAGCTAATGAAGGGAAGACAAATCTATGCTTTGTTGGAAATTTTAATTAGCCCTTTATTTGTTATCAGTGTCAGGTTGCCAAAGTATACAGTGAAAGTATCCATTTCTCAGTTCTGATTGGACTCAGAATTTAACAGAATGGTGTGCCAAAATCATGGCCTGGAAGCTATAAATATGAGGGATTTTCCTCTTTGTCTCAAGCTATTATCTATGGAATTATAACCCATGGGAATGTAGTCATTCCAAACTAGATTTCCTGTAGATAAGTTGTTCTGAAACTTTTTTTTTTTCACATGTATCATGGACTCCTTTGGCAATCTGGTAAAGCCTATGAACCCCTTCTCAGAATCATGTTTTTAAAATAAAATACATAGAATTAATTACAAAGGAAACAAACTGTTTTGAACAAGTTCATAGATCACTGCCAGAGAGTAACAGGATCATTGCCAATCTTGATATTTTAATCCCCAAAGATAATTTTTAGCTGATGTAGACTTAGGTAATAATAATATTAATAATAATAATTTATATTTATAGAATACAAAATTGAACAACCTTGTGGATGAAGTATGTAGCAAAAGTTTGGTTTGATAGATGCAAGAAAAATAAGTCTGAGAGAATTGAAAGGACTTGCCTAAGGTCATGCTGTCAGGAATATGACAGCCAGGACAACTTAAACTCAAATATATTGACAATCTTTGCTCTTCAGTTGCCATACTTGTTGGTTATAGATAGTTTGTGGTTGATTTAAAAATCAGAAGATGTGTGTATGCACGCATATATATATATATATATATATATATATATATATATATATACACATATGTGTGTTTATATGCATATGTGCGTATATATGCATATGTAAATGCGCATATAGCTATGCAAATGAAGTGCATGTACATGTATGTGTATATGCACATATATGTTCTCCATTGAAGTCCTGTTCCTTTTTATGATCCTTCTGGAGATGACTCTGGATTCTCAGAAGTTAGACCTCTTTAAGGTAGGACAATTCTTATTAGCTTTAGGTACAAGCCTTGTAATAATGTGTACCATCTGAACACCAGTCTAGCTAAGTTAAGAGCTAGTTCAGAGAGATTCACCATAAGAGCTTTGATTACTATGTGATGACTATTTTTGAATATAGCAACTCATGAAATTATCTACTAAAGCATGGAAGGGTTGATGTCTATGGAGCTGTAGGGAACAACCATGTCAACAAACCAGTGAAATTATGGTTCACTTATGAAATAAGGCAAAATGGTATGATCTAGTCTCAGGTCCTCAACATGGCTTTTGAGACCCTCACTAATTCCTAGATTCAAGGGCTGGGAAATGAGCTATTTGGGCCCATCCCAGCCTTTGTGACAGACCATGTTACTTGGTTCATGGATTAAGAACAGAAACATTTAATTAATACAGGATATAAAGTAAATAACATTTAATTGAATTTTTACAATTATTCTTCAATTATTTTTTCTGTCTTCCCAGAGTAGTGGGAGAGGAACACATCATTTGTAGCAGGCTGTTAGAAGTTAGTGTCAGCCCCAGTCTCTGTAGTTACTTCTCTTTTAGTTTTGGTACCGAGGATAACAAATATTTGATTTTTAAGATATCTGGACCAAGTCTATATATCCTGCAACTCTCTGAATAGCTGCCATCTTCTCCATGCCCAACTGTTTCTCAGCCCACGTCTGTACCTTCAGCATTGTCTAGATGTGGTTGTCATTTCATTCATCCCATTGTCTCCTTTTTCTGCCTTTCCTCACATCTCCTGGTTATGGTCATCTGTATCACACTTCCCATGAACCTCTTTTAAATTACACATATTCAAAGTTCTCTTAGCCAATCAGAGTGTATTCTGAATAACAATGCCACACTGCTGGTTCACACACAGCCTTTTGAGATATAGTGCAGACAATTCTCCCAATGAGCAACCCCCTTTCTTGGCCTCAAGCATTGCAGGCCTCAAGCACTCCGAATACATGAATAAACAGATAAAGGATATCCCTTTATATCCTATTCATATAATAATAATAATAATAATAATAATTCAGTCTCTGAAAATAACATCAGAAAAACAGTTATGTTGCATATGTCATAAGCATTAATCAATTGATAGATAACACAGTCACAGGGAATTATCTCAAATGCGTATTAAATATGTGGATATACAGAGGGGCAGCTAGGCGGTGCAGTGGATAGAGGGCTGGGTCTAGATTCAGGAAGACTCATCTTGGTGAGTTCAGACATTTACTAGGCTGTGACCCTGGGCAAGTCACTTAATCCTGTTTGCCTCAGTTCTTCCTATCTGCAAAATAACTGGAGAAGGAATGGCAAACCACTCCAGTATCTTTGCCAAGAAAACCCCAAATGGAGTCACCAAGAGTTGGACACACCTGAACAATGATTGCAGACAGACAGTACCTAATATGTACATTAGAGTTTCTTGTAACAGTTAGACATATAGTTTATATTAGTAATATAAATATAGTATTCTCTATATAAATAACATCAAATATATAACATTCTGGTTGCGATTATATTCTCAGTATATATTATTGGTACTAACTGAACAGGAATCCATCTGTCTACATCTATAAATTTCTCCCCCATTATTTTTTTTTTTGTTGGGGGGGAGAGAAGTAGGTAGGTCAGTTGGGGTTAAGTGACTTGCCCAAGGTCACATAGCTAGTTAAATGTCAAGTGTCTGAGAATGGATTTGAACTCAGGTCCTTCTGATTTCAGGGCTGGTGCACTATTCACTGTGTCACCTAGCTGCCCTTCCCCCATTATTCTCAAAATATTGTAAGTCACTGGCTAGGTCATCCTGACACCTATACTGTCAGTTCCACCACCAGGGTATAGAACCTTCGACTTTCAGTCTTCATCCTTAACTTATGGGTAACCTTTCTATGTCTTTAGCTCCCATAAGTCTGGCTCTTTGCATAGCTTCCATTTCCTTGGGGCTTCTATGATTAGAACATTAGTTTAGAATTAGACTGGTGTCTGGTTTCAGGTTCTCTCCCTAATCCCAATCTGGGTATAGGTCTCTTTCAGACCAATCAGTCTTGGTAGGCTTTCCTGACCCTCTAGAGCAGTGGTTCTCAACCTCCCTAATGCTGCGACCCTTTTATACTCATATGTGGGCATATCTGCATGGGGGTGGACCCTCCTGGAGACAGATAGAGGAGCAGTGTCTCAATTCCTAACACCATTGGAAATATGTGTTTTCTGATGGTCTTAGGTGACCCCTGTGACCTCTGTGAAAGGGTCGTTTGACCTCCAAAGAGGTCACAAACCGCAGGTTGAGAACCGCTGCTCTAGAGCATGTCAACAGGAAAGTTTCCCTTCAGCTAAATTGCCATCTGGATCCTCTCCAGGGGAGTCCACTGCCTGCCTCTGGTCAATTTGCAATTGTTAAATGGCTTTTCTTGAAGCCTACTTGGACAACCCCTTCTGAATCTTGTTCTTCTGGTTGATAAGGAGCCTGGCTAACTTTCCCATGGTGTTTGTGATGTGAGGTTTTTGTTTTTATTTTCATTATCCCCAACCATTATCTGGTGCTATTTTGTAGACTCCTCGTTTATCCAAACCTCCAACTGTTCGCTTAGTTTGACATTGGTCTGATAACTTGTGTTTTCTCTGGACACCAAGATTTCTCAGTAAAAGTCTATTCCGTGGTCAGAGATTCTGACAGTAAACATAAGCATCAAACTCACTCTTTTTCTTGTCTCTACTCTTTTGGGTTGAGGCCATAGCCATGTGAAAAATATACTTACTCTAGGAATAAATAATATTCGTTGGAAAGCCAGGAAGGTTTTTATTACATTTATTTTACATGTATTTCTTTCTGAATAAATGGGTAGCTCCCTTAACGGAGTATACCCACTCAGACAAATGTGAGCCCTTTTATACTGTTTCCATTAGAATTTTCTGCCTTGTTCTCTATTGGCTAGGTGCAACCTCCTGAACTGCCCACATCATGCTTCCCTCAAACAATTCGTCCAGCGTATGTACAAACCTCTAACCCCCTGCCTGATCAGAAGCCTGGCCTTGCTAGATCACAGCTCTGATTAGAACCAGTCACCTATGATCCACATTCTGCTATCAAAGACAGAGCACTTTTAATTAGGTGGAAACAAAATTCTTCCCATTGTTTCCCACAGCCAGGTGATGGGCATTCATCCTTCAACTGATTTCTCAAATGAAACATGTTTTGGTTATGTTTCCAAGTCTCCGGTTTCTGAGAATACAAAACATAAATCAGTAGGCCAATGTCCTAGTGGCAAAACATCAGTAGGTATGTAATTATACTTGTGGTACCATTCTCGATGTCATTTAAATGTGCAGTTCAACACAGTGCTTTATATATAGAAAGTACTTAAGGTTTGTTGAATTATATTAAACAGCAAATTCAATGCATCGTTTTTGAGTTCTATTTATGTGTGAGCCATTGGTAAGGGCTAGGCATACAGAAACAAAGACAAAAAAAGATTATGTTGCCCAAAGAAGGTTATATTTTCCTTGTGACTATGGTGAGTGAGATTCAGCTACAACATGTACACAGATAATAAATATAAGTTCATATATTCCATATCTACAAAAATATTTATAGCAGCACTTTTATAGTGATGTCATAATAAAAACACAAGGTCCAATGAAACAATATAGACTATACATTCAAAAAGAAATTTATTCAAGGTCAACAAAGTGCTCTCCCTTCCCATCCTAGATAAGACACAGTGACAATTCCCCTGAGAGGCATAGCTGTGGTAAGGTGTCTAGAGAGGAATCTTTCCACAATTGCACAGTTTAAGAATGAAGCCCACAGAGGAAGCCCATCCCTCCCTTACAAATGGAGCAGAAAACAGACTTTTTATATACTATGGGAAATAGTTTGCTAATTTGCTATTGTCTATACTGAACTTGCAGGAAGAACAAAGCAATTTTTCCCCTCTAAAATTAACCTTGCAAAGTGAACAAAGTGACTTATTTCTACCACAGTTGTCTGAGACAGATTCTCTTTCCCTCTGCCTAGACTTGTAAAGCAAACTAGTGCGTCCCAGTAATTTCAAACACAGGGATTGACTTAATCTGCACTGAAATGAGGGTTAATTCCGAGATGGAGTCACCTGTGTTGAGAGACTATAGGACTCTTCTCTCTTTGCCTCCACACAAGGAACAGGAAACAAAGAAGATTCTCTTCAGTTGGGGAATGGAGAAACAAACAGGATCTCAGGTATGTGGGCTCCTTATAGCTAATATAACAGCCCAGGCAGGTTTTTAACCATCTGATTTCAGGAATAGGCCCTGAGTAAACAGATTAAAATAAACCTACAAATAGCTAGGTAAGACAGTGGTTAGAATGCTGAACTAGGAGTCAGAAAGACAAGAATTCAAATCCTGCTTCAGACACTTATTAGTTCTGTGACCTTCAGCAAGTTATTTAAGCTGTCTGCCTCAGTTTCCATATTATTAAAATGGGTATAACAATAGCACCTACCTCACCCTGTTGCTGTGAGGATTAAACACACATGCATACACACATACACAGTCTCAGTGAGTAGGATTCTTATTATTCATGTTTGACAAGTGAGGAAAGTGAACTGGGAAGCTATAACTAGCCTAGATCATACAGTTGCTGAGTATCAGCAACAGAATTCAAACTTAGCTCTTCTAACCCAGGCCAACACTCTGCCAGCCAATTCTACAACTTGGCAAGGTTGGAAGCAATAGTGGTGCAAGTGAGGGGTAGGGAGAGTCAGAGAATTAAGGGCTGAAACTTGCTAGTGAAAGAAAAGTGGGGAGTCTAAAGACAGAGAGTGCTCTTATGCCATCCCATGTGGCCCTTTGTTTTTAATTATTTCAAACCTGCCTCCTCTACTGCTCCAATCTTGGGCTAAGAGGCTTTGGCATTTCATACTTGTTGGAGAAGGAGATAAGTCCCCAATTAGTTAGAGTCAAAGGGCCAAATTCAGTCACCTGCCTCATGTAAAATCCTGAGGCAAATGTTTGCCCCACTTTCATCTCTCCTCTGGATCGTCATGTCAAAGTCTTTGACTCAGGCCTGTAAGGATTACTTATTATTATTCAGCCTAACCAACCCACCACATTTGGCTCAGTTCAGACTGGATTGCCTTGGGTCAGGGTTCATTATGGCGTGTGGTTATTTCACAGCCAGAAGGAAGAGGTTAAAGTCTCTTCTGCTCAGATCCTCATTTGAGTCCATCTGTGTCCTGGCTAATGAGACTGTCAAGGGTATTTATAGGTTGGATAGTGAGTTTTAGTTTTACTTTCTCAGAGTTTTAGTAGGGGCTAAAAAGAAATGAAGAGTGGTTGGATTACCAAGGACTGAATGATGAAAAAGTAGCCATGGACAGTCATATCCACCCAGTCTTTGACATTCCCACTGCTGGACTATAAATTACAAGGACCTCTCCCCATTTTGTCCCCTGATCAGTATAGCATAGAATCCTAGCTAGAAAGTACCCTTCTAGTTCAACTCCTTCATTTTCTAGATGAGGAAACTGAGGCTCTAGTAAGATACAGTGACTTGTCCAAGGTCACACAAATCATAAGAGGCAAAGGTGAGAGTATTCAGCTTCCAAATCCAGGGCTCTTTTCACCGTGCTATCACTCTTGGGTTAAAAAAGTAAAAAACAAAGCACAACTTTCAGTGACTTCTTACCCAATGAATCAAGTCCTGATTTATCAGACTGCCAAGCATATGGTGTTCTGCAAATAGTAGGGGCTTAATGGCATTTAGTGAATAAAATTGTACTGTGACCCAATCTACAATTTCTTCTATATGGCTCATTATTTCTCTTCTGCAAATAACTCCATGTTTTTTTGCCTTTACAACTTTGTTGATCCGACTCCTTTCACTTGAATTACCTGGAGTTCTATCTTTCAAAATCTTATCTGTTTTTCAAGGTCCAGGCAAGTATCACCTTCTTAATGAAGCTTTCCTCAATCCTCAGACTGGATGCCATTACTCCTTTTTGCCAAGCCCTATCGTTTTTAACCTTCATAACGACTCTTGTTGGGCTCCCTTCCTTCCTATGATACTGCCACTGTCCTATAGTCCTCACTCTTCGTGTGTGCAGTGTTATGATAGCGTAGGAGTTGATCTTCCTGCCTCGAGACTCTTCTTATTCCAATCCCTCCTCCCTCCACTCAGCTGTCAAGTTGTCTTCCCTAAAGTACATATCTGACCATGTTTTTATTAAACTCCAATGACTGTCTATTACCTCCAGCATCAAATATAAAATGTGGCATTCAAAGCCCTTCACAACCTGACTCCCTCCTACCTTTCTTTCTTCTCCCACTGTACTCACTGCAATCTAGTGACACTGGCACCACTGCAATATATTCATTGAATAAGACACTCTGTCTCTCAGTTTCATAGATTTTCACCCACAGTCCTTCATGCCTGGACTTTTCTCCATCTTTATCTCTGCCTCAAGCCCTTCCTGACTTCTTTCAGGTCTCATCTGAAATCCTGTCTTCTAAAAGAAGACTTTCCTCATCTCCCTCCATACTAATGGCTTCCCTCTGTTTGATCATCTCCAATTTATCCTGACTTAATTGTTCTCATGTTGTCTCCTCCATTGAGCTGTGAGTTCCTTGAGAGCAGAGATTAATTTTTAAATTTTATTTTTGCCTTTCTATATATCTCTCCAGCATTTAGCATAGTGTCTGACACATAGTGGATATTTAGTAGTGACTGAACCACTGTATTATGCCTTGTATGATTTGTCTATTTTCCTTGCCTGCCTTTTGAGAGCAGAGGCCATTGCACTGATCTTTGTATCCCTACCATTATTTATTTTTTATCCAGTACGATGTTTTATATATAACAGGATCTCAATACGTATTTTATGAATTAATGAAAAAGAAAAAATAGATTGGGGTAGTGGCAGAGACATATTAGAAACAGCATTGCCATCATGGGTCTATCCCTATCCAGGATACCAAAGAACTTACTTTCCTTGTTGGGCTATTTAAGTTGGTACCAGAAATACAAGGGTACACAACATGTCAACTGAGCCTTAGAACTCTAAAGAGATACAGGTTAGTAAAAGTGATTTTCCCACTTTGCAACACAGTTGGATTACCTATATGGTCATTTTTTTTATACCTAATATTTCTTTGGTTCCTCCTTGAGTCTTCAGAGAGTAAATGGTATAATGGATAGGATGTTTGGAGTCAGGCAGACCTAGGTTCAAATTCCACCTTTAACGCCTACTAGCTTCGTGATCCTAGTCAAGTTTCTTAACCTTTCCATGCCTCAGTTTCCTCAACTGTAAAATGAAGAAGCTGGACTTGGTAGCCTCTAAGGACTCTTCCACATCTAAATCTATGTTCCTGTGAGCCTATGATTTACAGCCTACAACAAGAGCAATTATGAGTATAATCTAATGATAAAGAGAAGAAAGGATTGGAAATGAATGTAACTTCTTTCTTTTCTACTTGGCACTTTGCTATTGAACGCTTCATTGACTGAGATCTCCTCAAGGGAGGATATATCCATTGATGATTCAGACAATAACTCATCTTTTCTTCCTCATTTTGTGAGGCTCTTGTCCATATCCTCCCACACATGTTCTACAGGGAGTCAATTCAACATGTTAGAGCCTTCGTCTTCATATCAATATTGCCATGACATCAATGGACCACATGGACTGCTTGTTAGGGATTTGTAATTTTTGCTCACCAGCTCATTTCTTTTTCCAATTGTATATTTCCCTGATAAAATTGCTCATGCTTTTTTTCTCTTGCAAAGTTTAGACAGGCGGGCAGAAAAATGTATTAATCACCTACTCTGTTCCAGGACGTCTGCTAAGTGCTAGGGATAAAGAAAGACAAAAATAATCCCTGCCGTGGAATATTTGGAGTCAGGCAGGAGCTCATATTCTAATGGAGGAGACAATAAGCAAATAAATATGAACATAGTATATATAAAATATATAGGAAATAAAAGAGAAGGTATTAGAACTAAGACTACATTACAGGGTGTCCCTAAAGTCTGGACACATAGGAAATCTCATTATGCATATTTTCAAGAAATGAAATGGATGACATTTTCAACAACATGTTACTTAATTAGCATAAATTTTAGCCATGACAATTTCATATGAAATAAAAGCTTTCATTAGCTATTGGAGACGATTTCCCATATTAATAAGATTAAGTTAATTAATTAATGAGATTTCCTGTGTGTCTTCTATGTTTTTCTATGTCTTCCTATGAAATTTCATTTATGCTAATTAAATAAAATACATTAGGATTACCTGTCATGAGTCTCTCATTTTTTCAATCAGAGGTGTTAAACATATTACAAGTCAACAACATTCCAGAAAATGATGGGAAC
>CM053586.1:135193428-135236643 GCA_028646515.1 Pseudochirops corinnae
GACTTTCAAGCATTCTTGAGGAAAAAACCAGAATTGAATAGAAAATTTGACATTCAAATACAAGAAGCATGAGAAGGTAAACATGGAAAAGAAATCATAAGGAACTTATCACAGTTGAACTATTTACATGTCAACATGGAAAAACGATAATTGTAACTTATGAAACTTTTCTCAGTATGAGGAAGTGTGGAACTTGACTTTCAAATGAAAGGATTTGGGTTCAAACCTCATCTCTGACACTACTTAAATATGCTTAGACCTCAGTTTTCTCCCCATAAAATAAGTTTAGAACTACTTGGCTTCTGAAGTCCTTTCTGGCTCTAGATCTATGGTCTTATTGTTACCTGTGCCCCAATATTTATCTTCAGAAAAGGGGCTCTGGTCATAAATTCACTCAGTCCTCCCTTAGAGGAAAGAAATCAATCTTCTCTCAAACTCTATGGTTCATCAACCAATCTGGAGCCATTCCAAGAATGTTTTCCAAAATAGATCTCCCCAAAAGAAATTGTGTCCCCTCTAAAAAAGATCCTCAATGTACAAAGTTGATATCAGATATAGGACAATATTTATTTTCTATACCACAAAAGAAGAAATGCTTAAGCACATTCAGAAGCACCCATTGAAAAATACTCAAAACTTGAAATAGCATTATACTTTCCTGGGAGGTAAAGTCAAGTTTGTAGGGCTGCTCAGCAAATATTTCACATTCACCCTGGATATGCGCTGCCTGAGTGACTCACAAGTCCAGATTTCTTTTCAAGTCAGGGCAAGCGCTCAACCCTCCAGATTCCCACAGCTACAGGAGTATCCTTTTTGTCATCTCTTTAAAGGTCACCTAGGCAACCAACACACAATTCTGGAGTTCCTGACCTAATGACCTGGAAACACCCATTTCTCAGAATAGTGCTTAAGTCACTTGTGTTCAAGGAAAGAGATGCAAACATGAGAGATAGCCAAAGAGTTGAGATCATGTCTCAGGTTTACCTAGGCAACGACATGTTCTTGCTATCATGTGAGTTTAACTGCCATAGGTTCTGGAGGGAAAAAGAAAGAAATCAATTCCTTCTCTTGCTGGAAGTACAAGGGAGACCTGATACTGTTTGAATGCTAACAAAAAAGATCACTTGAAAGAGAAAGGAAGGTCACTCTTAACTCGTTCATCTACTCTACTGAAAGAATGACTTTTCCTGGCTCAGCAACCAATGATCTTTAAAAAAAAAAAAAAAAAGATTTTTTTTCAATCAATACAAATCTATGTTCTCTTTCTCCTACCCTAACCGCTTTCTCATTTGAGAACAACAACAACAAAAAGTCCTGTAACAAACAAGTATAGTTGAGCCAAACAAATTTCTGCATGGATCATGTTAAAAAAAAAGTTTTATTTTGCACTCTCAGTCTGTCACCTCTTTATCAGGAGGTGGATAGCATATTTGCTATTAGTTCTCTGAAATTGTAGTTGATTATTCAGCTGCCCAGAGTTTCCATTTCTTTCAAAATTCCCTTTACCCTTTTTTTTTGTTGCTGTTTAAAATAGTTTCCTGATTCTGTTTACTTTTATCTAAATGTCTTCAGTTTCTCTGAAACTATCCTCTTAGTAATTTCTTACAGTAAAAATGAATATTTTTTTACATTTATATACCATAATTTATTCAGTCATTTCTCAACTTATAGTACCCCACCTCAGATCCCCACTCTTTGCCACCTAAAAAGATTTATAAATATATTTGTACATCCTTAGTTAGAGTTTGTTTTGCTGAGACTAATTTTTCCCTTTATCTACCTTCCTTCTAATTCCTCCTTTTTTCTTCTCCCCTTTCCCTCCTATTTCCCTGTTGAGAGAAATATATTTCTGTATCTGTGTATTCTTCCATATTTTGATGAGTTCAGATGAGAGTCAGGTTCAAGTGTTGGTCTCTTCCCTTCAACCCCTCCTCCTTTCATGTGTAAATGTCTACTTGTTCAGCCTGATTATATGAGATAATTTTCCCTGATCTTCCTTTCCCTTCTCTCTCTCTCTCTCTCTCTCTCTCTCTTTCTCTCTCTAATTCATTCCTCTTTCCCTTCCTTTTGAGTCATCAAGATATAGTAGAATTACTCCTGGGTCATCTGTGACCCCTGATGGTGATAGGGCACAGAGAGAACACTTGTATGGTATCCCTATATTTGAATGTAAGCATTTTGTCTGTGTTTATTCCCTTATGAGTGTTTCTTCACTTTTGTGTTTCTCTTAATTCTTGAGTTTGGACTTCAAAATTTCTATGTAGCATTAGTCTTTTCATCAGGAATATTTTGAAGTTGTCTATTTCATTAAGGATCCTTTTTTTTCTTCTTTAGGATTATATTCAGTTTTGCTAGCTATAAACCTATATCTTTTGCCTTCTGGAATACCATATTTCAAGACTTCTGCTCCTACATAGTGATGGCTGCTATATCTTGTGTCATGCTGATTATAGTCTCTCAGTATAGCACTTGATTTCTTTCTGGCTGCTTGCAGCATTTTTTTTCTTTGAACTGGAAGCTCTGGATTTTTAAATATAATATTCCTAAGAATTTTCATTTTGGAGTTTCTTTCAGGAGATGACTGACAAAGTTTATTTCCACTTTGCCCTCTGGTTCAAAAAGATCTGGGGAGTTTTCTTTTAAGATTTTTTGAAATATGTTGTCTAAACCCTTTCTATTTGGTCATGGCATTCAGGGAGTTCAAAGATTCTTACAAGTTTTCTCTTAGATCTCTTTTCCAGGTCAGTTGTTTTTGCTATAAGATACTATAAATTTTCATCTTATTTTTCAGTCTTTTGACTTTGTTTTAGTATTTCTTGTTGTCTCATAGAGTCATTGGCTTCCATTTGGTCCATTCTAAATTTCAAGGAGTTTGTTGCTTGGGCAAGGTTTTATACTTTTTTGTGCCAAAATATTAATCCTCTTTCCAATTATTTATTTCCTACTTCTCATTTCTTTTTCAGCATTTTCCTCTTGTACTCTCATTTCATTTATACTTGTTCTTTAACTCTTATTTCATCTTTCATAGGAATTCTACTTGAATTTGTGCCCAGGCTGTCTTTTTCTTTGGGGTTTTGCATAAGCTTTTTTGTAGTCCTTGGTTTGTGTCTTGACCGTGTCTGTCACCATCTGAGATTTCTAAGGTGGGATTTTTAATTTGTTTGCTCTTTTTTCCTACCTACTTCCTCACTTATGTTAGGGTCAGACTTTGTGCACTTCTGGGGGAAAAGTCTGGACTGATCCTGTTGTTGCTTTCTTGGGGTTTTGAGTGTTGTGGTATTCTAGCTTCTCAAGGACAGCTCAGTCTGGGGAACTGTAAACTTTTAGTGCACTCAAAATGATCTAATCTAGGACAAAATTTGATTGCTGGTGGAGCTCTGCAAGTTTTTGTCTGTGTTTTTAGGTCTGAGCAATGGTAGACTCACGCTAGAATCAGTTTCTATTCTCTAGTTGTGAAATTTTGCTGGTTCAGAATGACAGGACTGTACAGTACTTGTTGGTCTAGATTTTTTGCTTTGATTATTCTTTCTGTAGGCTTCAGACTGAATTAGAAGTTGGAACTAGAGACAATGCTCTTCTTGGATCTGAGTCACACTGCTGTTGCCTGCTTATGGAATTGTCATTTCTTGGTACAAAATCAGGAACTACTACTTTTCCCTACTCTGCAGTGCCAACTTTAGTCATAGGTACCTTCCTAAGTTTAGTACCTGGAACTGGGTAATGGGTGACAAAGCAGCCAGCTAGCATCTCTTTCCACTTTGGTTCCCCGGTATGGGTCTGGTACCTCCACTTACCCTGGTTCACATCCTGTCTTCTTGGGTTGGAGTGTTCCTCCCCTCAAGGAGTGCTCCTGGTTAGATAACTTCCCCAATGTTCCAAAACCTCTCTGTGCCAATATGGATTTGGAAAAGTGACTTACTAGGACTTTTTCTTGAATTTACCCATCAGGATTCTGTCTTGTATGTTTTCTAGATCTGTTTGGAAGAGTTGGGGGTCACCGTACTTCTTGCTACTCTGCCATTTTGGTTCCTATCAATCATCTTCAATCCAAATTCCCATCTGAATAGCACACATAGACCATCCAAAAGCTGATGATTACATGTGTGTTTTGGCAAGAGCCCAGAGCATGTGACCTAGAAGAAGAGTCCAGAATACAAACTCAACCCTATGGAAAGTTTCCCAGCCTAGTAAATTTGAGGAGTTTGCTTAAATACCCTCATTACATTATAGTTAGATTGATATAATTTGCTAAAATGTATAATACAAGTTTGTATAATGTAAAATTAATTTTGTATAATGCCATTCTTTTCATGCTTTAACAATTCTTTATTCTGTTGATGTGACTTTTCCCTCCATCAAAGCAAATTTCAAACCATTTTAATCTCACCTGATGGTCTTTGTGTGCTGCTCATTACCTAATGGCCAACATTGTCATGAGATTCCCTTCACTTAGAGTAGAGAACTCGGAGTCTAGAAGACCTAAGTCTGAATCCTGCTTAGGAGACTTATTAATTCTGTCACTCTGGGTAAATCACTGAAACGTCTCTGTGCCTCAGTTTCCTCTTCTGTAAAGTGGGGATAATAATAGTATCTTACAGAACGGTTTTAAGGATCAGTGAATGAACATATGTAAAAGTGCTTTGCAAACCTGAAAGCACTATATAATAATAATAAGAACAACAACAAATATTAATATAATTAATTATTAATGTTATATAATAATTATTAATTTAATTAATAAGAATTACAAGAGACTTGGACTCAGTTCCTAGAATTGCAGCTAAGGTAGCTATTTTACCTTGGCAAGTTGCTTACTCTCTCTGTATATCAGTTTCTTTTTCTGAAACATGAGAGGTAATACATCACTGATGTAGTGCTTTGTAAAATGATATGTAAATGTCAAGTGTTATTATAGCAGATGTTGTAGTCCAGGAAGGAACAGGCTAGAGCCGTGGCTGTATAGGATTGAGACTGGGAGAAAATGAGACACTCGAAGTCCATCTAACAGTTAACCAAAGAAGACTTTCTTAGCTTTTCCTTGGGGAGGTTATTCAATAAGGGTGCTCAGTAAGGACCCTGCACTGATTCAGCCAAGCACAATTCCCCCATCTCTGTGTTGCCCATGCTGTTCTTCTGGTCAAACATCAGAGAGGAGCTAGTGTTCCTTATGGATTTTTGTACACAGTAGACCAGGAAACACAGGTGTGCTGGAGATGGCTTATACAGACTCAGGAGAGCTGATTATTAAATTTTCAGTATGAGCATTTATATCTTGGAAATTGAAAATGCAATAAATCAGGGCTTAATTGATTATTTTATTGATTGTCTAGATTTAGGAAAGTGATGGAGGAAATGTTAATGATACAAATTAAAATTTTAAAGTATGGCATGCATACATTTCCCCTCAAGAGAGCCAGTTGTTAAAATATTCACCAGCACACCCCTGCCAAGAAACAACATCAAGGGTCCAAGCCTTTAATCCTCTGAGTCTCTTAAGTCTCCAGTATAGTTTCAATAAATTGTAAGGAAAGGAAAAAAAAACCAAAAACTAACCCACATCTGGTTGTTCTGGTAGATATTTTTTCCTACCACTAGAGGAGGTAGCATAACAGAAGTTTGGCCTGGGGGTCAAATGAGGAGGTGGTTTTGAACACCACACTTAATACTAGTTGTGTGAACATGGAGCAATCATTTAACTCCTCTGATACTTGGTTTCTTCTCTACAAAAGTGAAAATAAGAATATCTTTATGCCTTTCTCACATGACTATTGTCAGAGTAAAATGAGTTACTATCTATGTGACGTCTGGTTATTAGTAGGAAGCCCATGACTTTATACTCTGTTGTTATAATTTCTTAGAGGTCAGGGTATGGAAGCAGGAGGTCAGCGGAGCATTACTTTCATGCTTTTGAGATGTTTTGCAGTCTATTTGCCAAAATTTATATTTTGAGCAGAGGGAATCAGCCTTTTCCATTTAGGTTGTTCTTAAAGAAGGGGCCTTATACTCCAGTAAATTTTTTTTCTCCCCTCTCTCTTTTCTTCCATATTTTTAAGGCCATACACTCATAGACATAAATAGAGCTGAGAGGGATCTCAGAGGGCAATTAATCTAACTGTGTAATTTAACAGATAAGGAAACTGAGGCCCAGAAAAGTTGAGTAAGTTGTCCAAGGTTATATAGGCAGTAAATTACAAAGCTGGTTTGAAAACCCTGGCCCTCCAAACTTTAAATTTAGCACGCTTTTCATAATGACTACATAGAATGAAAGCTCTTGAAGGGTAAGGATTTTTTTTTATTTTTATTTTTGTAAACCCAAATTTAGCATAGTGCCTGAAGCATAGTAGACAAATGATAAATGCTTTGCATTTACTGAAGCCTGTACCCAAACCTATTGCAGCAGGAGTGACCGACCTTGCTAATCTGCAGAGAGAGGTTGCCTCTCTGCCTACATCCCCCTTCCTCTTTCCCAATCAATCAATCAATTAATTACTTTGCTATCTTAATTCATCTGTTTATATATTTATTTTACTCATTCAGTTATTTTTTTGTTTACATATTTATTATCTGTCCCTTCCACTTCTATACCCCCGAGTGAACAATACTACAAAATAAAACCCTCAGAGTAAATATACATAGTCCAGTAAAACAAATTCCTATATTGGGCATGTCCAAAAACATATATCTTCTCCTGTTTTTGAGGTACTTCCCCTCTCTGGAAGGACGTGGGTAGTAGGCTTCATTATTGGTCTTCTGGCATTATGGTTTATTTTTGCATGGATCGGAGAGTTAAAACCTTTCAGAACTGTTTTTTTTTTTTCCTTTCATGATATTATTGTCTTTGTATAAATTGTTCTCCTAGCTCTGCTTACTTCCCTCTGCATCAGTACATAGAGGTCTTCCCAGTTTTCTCTGAAACTGACCATTTCACAGTGATATTGTATTACAGTCACATCTACCATAATTTGTTTAGCCCTACATCCCAGATTCTTTTATCTCCCATCTTATTTGTCAGAAAGTGTTGTTAGCATGTTGTCTGTGCATATGGGACAGTGAGAGCCTTTTTCTTTGGTGGATTTGGCAGAATCACTTAGGCAAATGTTGGTTAGGAACATTCTTGTCAGTAAGTCATGGGATTCCTAGGTTTATTAGACCAAATCTAGTCCAACCCTCTAATTTTACAGATGTAGAAACTGATGCCCGAAGAGGTTTAATTTCCTTCTCAATGTCTCACATGGCTAGGAAGCAGTAAAAATTGTAAGTCTAGTGCTCTTTCCAAAGATACCATGTAACTTTGTCCCCTGTAACAAGACAGAAAAAAATCTTAATTCCAGGCTTAAGAACAATGAGTTAACCAGTAAGTTAATTAGCTTACAGAACTTTTTGAATTAAAAGCTTATTAATTGAAGTTGTTAATATTTCTTCTTCAATTGCTACCTATAATAATGGCTGTCATTTATGAAACACTTTAGAAGGTATTGAGGTTACTAATATTTCCCATTTCACACATAAGAAAACTGAGGCTCAGAGAGATAAAGTGGCATATATAAAGGGACACAGCTGCAAAAAAGGCAGAGTTGAGGTTTGAACCCATGTCTTCTGATTAAGCCTGTCTGGTATAGGCCAAAAAGACCAAGTTTAAAGCAAACACATTGTTTGTTTTTAACCTAGAATTCAAATTTTGTCTAGATTATTGCTCTATGTGTTTGACAGAAAATGGATAGCCTGATCAGGCATCAGGTAGTCTGGTATTTTATATCTGTTCTGACCTTTGGTAACTGAGTTTGGTCTCAGACTTGAAATGAATGAAAATGCTTAGTAGCACCTTCTTTAGCCCCTCTCCCTTGGACAAAATTTCTGTTTACCAATCCAGTCAACAAGAAAATATAGTAAGCTTTATGTGACCTGGCATGACTGGGAGATAAAATATTCTACCGTAGTGAGCATTCACAGGTAACTGATTTTCACACAGCTGGACTTTGACTGGAACAGAAGGTTGATTTGCTTCACAAGGTCTATGAAAATTTTATAGGGTTCATTGTCATGATGATGGCTGAGGGCACTGGATTAGATGCCTTGATATTCCAAAGACTCTTGGGTTCAGAGTCCTGGCCTAACTCTTTCAGAATCTGAGAAGAAATGGCGGTCAAGGTAGTTTAACTTGCCTGGTGCATGCTGCCTCCTATCTTTCCCTCAGAGTGCCTTTCTTCTTAAGCTAGTCTAGCTTATTCACCCTGTGAAGGGCAGTGTGGTTGGTCCTTTCTCTATAACTGCTTCCCAGAGGATAGTTGTGAGGGCTGCATTAGAAGAGAGAATTTTGGACTGAGAGATACTGTCATTCCCAGGGCTCCTATGTCTATCTGCCTTTTGGTGGCAGTTGGTCAGTAGCTGTTGCTGGTAATGATGTAGAAAAATGGGTCCCCTCTCCACAAGGATTTCTTCTCTCAGTGATGGCTGTGGGAGCTAGACTAGAAGGGGGTTTGGTGGTTTGAGATCTGGGCGGGGGACACTGGTATTTTCATGGTCCTTGGAGTAAGGATCCTGAACTGTCTCCCTCAAGATCTGAGGGGAAATGGTGGTTAAAGTGGTAGATAGTTATACATACTATCCTCTATTTCAGCCCTTCTTGAAAGTAAGCTCCTTGCTTGTATCAATCCATTGCACCTAACAAAGTACTTGGCATGTAGAAGAGGCTTAAATGTTTGCTGATTGATTGTTCAGGCGGTTGTTTCCACACTAGGAGTTCCCAACACTAACCAAAATCTTAACTTTGATTATAATCAGAGTATTGCTGATGTAGCAAGGACTATAATACTACTAGAATTTACAGAAGGGCAAGATCATAGGAGTCTGGGGGCAGGTAGGGAAATTTTCATGATGGTGGTACTTGAAAGAAATTGTGTATTGGCAAAAAGGGCAGAGGGGAAGTAATTTCAGGAAACAGGTAGAGGTTAAGTAAAGGTCCAGAGGAGGAGTCATGCTCAACCACAACATTTACAAACAGGATTAGCACAGCGCCTGGCATCTAGTAAGCAATATAGAAATGTTAGTTATTATTATTATTGGAAAAATATGCTTATGTCTATGTATATATATATTTATTTTTTTTAGGAAATTTTAAAATATGTAAACCTTGAGCTTACTAAATCACTCTGCTGGGAAGGGGAAAATGAGCCATATACAGCAACCCAATATCAGGGCATTTATTGGATCTTAAAATCAGGGTAATGGCAGGTAATAAACATTCACCAGTTTGACAAAGGGGTTAGACTTCTCATCTTGAAGTCTGGAAGAACTTGGGGCAAATCCTGTCTCCAGTATTTATCAGTTGTATTACCATAAACAAGCCAATTCACTTCTCTGAGCCTGGTTTCTTTATTTGTAAAAATGTGGATAATTCTGTTGTACCGTTCAAATGAGATAATGTCTTCAAAGTATTTTTCAGACCTTAAGGCTCTATATACATATATCAGCTATTATTAATTTCATATCAGTCAATGAACATATAGTAAGCACTTAACATGGGCTATTTAAATGAATGAGTGAATGAATGAATGAATGAAAAAAATAAGAAGTCTGGAGGAGCTATAAAAAAGGAACATCTGATATAAACCCTGAATTTTCCACACCTGGATCTAAGGGAAATGGAAGCAAATTCTAGAAGACCAGAGAGTCCGCCAAACAAAATTCATTAGAAAGAAACCTGGAACCTATCTCATATCTGAGGACAAGATCTGACAGAAGGAAATCGTTCATGAAGAAGGAGGGGATTAAAAAGAGTAATATAGTTCCCTATAGTTGGCAAGTAGAGCCAGGATTAAACCATATGGCTTCCGTAATTTATACATTTCCCCATGACTTTAATTTGTTGTTAAAAACAAAACCAAAAAAAAACCAAACCCTTAACTCCCTGCTCATATGTTTCCTTGAGAGACAGTGTACCCTGGATTCGGAATAAGTTGGATTCAAATTCTGTCCGTTTCATACTGGCCATGTGTTCCTGGGCAAGTCTCTTAGGTTCACTGTGTCCTGGGCAATTTATTAAGAGTATAAGTGGTAGGATTGTTTTACATCTTCATTCATAGAGTTTTCTCACTGGGAAGCTCCCTGTACTGACGAAATAATAACTCCAGGCAAATAAAAGATGCTTTTATAGACAAACGATTAAAACAAATTACTAAACAAGTACTGCATGCTATTCTCAAGGCATGGAATAGGGAAGAAAGGAAAAGTCTTCAGTCTTCTTCTATAAGCCAAGAAGTCTGATGGGGGAGACCCATTTAGAGATCAGAGGTGCTAGTAGCAAAGCCATAATTAGTGATTCAGGGTCCTGGGTCAAGGATCAGATATGATGCCCATGTCCAACAGTGTAAAAAGCATATTCAAATCAATTTTTTAAAACCAAATGCAGTTGGGGAGGATTGAAGAGAGGAAGTGAATTCAGATCTTAGGCAGATACATTGGGAAGAGGGAGGAGAGGAAAAGAGAGAGAGAGAGAGAGAAAAAGACAGAGAGAGAGAGAGAGAGAGAGAGAGAGAGAGAGAGATGGAGAGAGAGAGAGAGAGAGAAAGACAGAGAGAGAGAGAGAGAGAGAGAGAGAGACTATTAGGCTCTTGTTTTGAGCCAATAACTGTCCTTAGACACAAAATCTGCATCTCTGCTTGGGTTCAACTCCACAGAACAAGATACCACCTCCCCTTGGTTCTCCACTCCCACTTTTCAGCTTCTTTTTGTGTGTTGTCTTTCTTCATTTGATTGTAAGCTCTGTGAGGGCAGAGACTGTCTTTCTTTTCTCTTTTCATCCCTAGCACCTAGCACAGTACCTGGCACGTAGTATGTACTTAATAATGTTTGTTGAATTGACTTGATGGTAGAGATATGGGGGATATTGCCAAACCCCATGCTCACTACAAAGTTACTGCTAGAGATGCTGAGAGGTGGGGATAATGAGGAAACATTTTATCTGGTAGCTTCCTATTTTAATGAATTATTCTTGCTATCTGGATGGTAAATTCAGTTGTTTCTACTTGAGGGAGTTGAAATGCTATTGGTGCTCCTCTCTAAATTTCAGTACTATGAGACGCCCTGCCCTGTTTATGCATCTGAGTGGTAGTGATAAAAACAAAATCCAGTGGTCCAATTCTTTTATTTTATTTTTTGCGTTTTGGAGCGGGAAAGACAGGGCAGTTGGGGTTAAATGACCTACATGGCTAGGAAGTGTTAAGTGTCTGAAGTCAGGTCCTCCTGACTCCAGTGCCTATTCCCTACACCACCTAGCTACCCCAGTCAGCCAATTCTTAAAAGTTGATGCTGCTTGGAGCAGAAAAAGGGTTAGGTCAACAGTGGTAATGGGTTCATGGAAACACAGGTAGCAATGTGAGTGACAGTCACTGGGGATATTAAGAAGATAGTCCCAAACTTCAGTGGTATCTGAGTAGGTCCATGGTGAGAATTTTTGGAGCATAGTCTGAATGGTTTATCGTGGAAATCAATAGGATTTTTGTTTGTGTGCTGTAAACTCTTACCTAAAGTTTTCAGTGAGCCTCCTACCCTCTTTCTGGCATCAAATAGTAAAAGAACTTCTTGGAATGATTTATTTTTAATAGTATTTTCCCCCCAATTACATGTCAAGGCATTTTAGCATTCATTCTTATAAGATTTTGAGTTCCCAATTTTTCTTCCTTCCTCTCTCCTCTCCCCTCTTCCTAAAATGGAAGGCAATTTGATATAGATTATGTATGTGCTATCATATAAAACATATTTCCATTTCACTCACAGTTGTGAAAGAAGAAATATCAAAAGGGAAAAAAAAGAATAAAGTGAGTTGAAAATAGTATTCTTCGATCTGCTTTCAGAGTCCACCAGTTCTTTATCTGGATGTAGACAGCATTTTCCTTCTTGGATCCTTTGTATTTGTCTTAGATCATTGTATTGCTGAGTAGAGCTGAATCATTCATAGTTGATCATCATGCAATGTTGCTGACACTATGTACTATGTTTTCCGGGTTCCACTCATTTCACTTTCATCAGTTTGTACAAGTCTTTCCAGGATTTTCCAAAATCTGCCTGTTCATCATCCCTCATTGCACAATAATATACCATTACATTCATATACCACAGCTTGTTCAGTCATTCCCCAATTAATGGGCATCCCCTCAGTTTCCTATATTTTGCCACCATGAAAAAAATTGCTATATATATTTTTGTACATGTAGGTCCTTTCCCCTTTTTTATGATCTCTTTGGGATACAGACCTAGTAGTGGTATTGCTGGGTCAAAGGGTATGCACAATTTTATAGCCCTTTAGTAATAGTTCCAAATTGCTCTCCAGAATGGTTAGATTAGTCTACAACTATACCAACAGTGTATTAGTGTCCCAATTTTCCCACATCCTCTCCAATATTTTTCATTTTCCTTTTTTATAATATTAGCCAATCTGATAGGTGTGAGGTGGTACCTCAGAGTTTTTTTTAAATTTGCATTTCTCTGATCAAAAGTTATTTAGAGCACTTCTTCATATGCCTATAGATAGCTTTGATTTCTTCATCTGACAAGTGCCCCTGCATACACTTTTATGATTTATCAGTTGGGAAATGGCTTGTATTCTTATAAATTTAACTCAGTTCTAAATATATATAATGTATATATATGTGTGTGTGTATATATATATATATACACATATATTTGTATATATGTATGTATATGTATATATATGTTTTATATATCAGAGGCCTTTGTCAGAGACACTTGTGTAAAGATTGTTTCCTAGCTGTCTGCTTTTCTTCTAATCTAGGTTGCATTGCTTTTGTTTGTGTGAAAACTTTTTAAATTTAATATATTAAAAATGATCTATTTTACATTTCATAATGTTCTCTATCTTCTGTTTGGTCATGAATCTGTAACTTACTTAAGTTCTTTAAGAATTTGGATGTTATACCACTTGGTGCATACATGTTTAGTATTGATATTACTTCATTGTCTATGCTACCTTTTAGCAAGATATAGTTTCGTTCCTTATCTCTTTTAAATAGGCCTATTTTTGCTTTTGCTTTCTCTGAGATCAGCTTTTTTTTAACTTCATCTGAAGCATAATAGATTCTTCTCCAGCCTCTTACCTTTACTCTGTGTGTGTCTCTCTGTTTCAAGTGTGTTTCTTGTAAACAATGTATTGTAAGATTCTAAATTTGATGCACTCTGTTATCTGCTTCCATTTTATGGGAGATGATTCATCCCATTCATATTCACAATTATGATTACTAACTGTATTTCCCACCATCCTATTTTTCCTCCTGTTTGTCCTCTCTCTCCTTTCACCTTTCCCTCCTTGGCAGTGTTTTGCTTCTGTCAACCACCTCCTATAGCTGCTCTCCTTTCTGTCAGTCCTCCACCCCCTTTAATCTCCTCCCCTCCTACTTTCCTGTTGGATAAGATAAATTTCTATATTCAACTGATTATGTATATTATTTCCTATTTGAGTCACAATAATGATGACAATAAGGTTGAAGTGGTGCCCATCTCCCACCCTCCAATCTTTCCCCCTATTGCTTAGATGTTTTTTGTGAAATAATTAGCCCTATTTTACCTCTCCCTTTCCTTCTGTATCCAGTGTACTCCTTTTTTATTCCTTAATTATTTTTATGTTATTCCTTCAAATTCACATATTACCATATCCTCTACCTATGTATATTCCTTCTAACTGTACTATTAGTGGTACAATTTTTATGAATTAAAAGTATCATCTTCACATGTAAACAGTTCAGCTCCATTGAATTTCTTGTGTTTTCTTTTTCCTTTTTACCATTTTAGGCTTCTCTTGAGTCTTGATATTGGAAATCAGACTTTTTGTTCAATTCTGATCTTCTCCTTAAGAAAGCTTGAAATCTTTCTATTCATTGAATAATCATGTTTTTCCCTTGAAGTATTACTCTTAATTTCACTGGGCAAGTGATTCTTGGTTATAGTCCTTCCTCCTTTGCTTTCCAAAATATGATATTCCATCCCCTCTGATCTTTTAATGTTACAGCTGTTAAGTCCTGCATAATCCTGATTGTGATTCCTGATATTTGAATTATTTCTAGCCACTTGCAGTGTCTTTTCTTTGATCTAATAGT
This sequence comes from Pseudochirops corinnae, assembly GCA_028646515.1. Taxonomy (NCBI): domain Eukaryota; kingdom Metazoa; phylum Chordata; class Mammalia; order Diprotodontia; family Pseudocheiridae; genus Pseudochirops; species Pseudochirops corinnae. The sequence continues at coordinate 135,207,537 of CM053586.1, forward strand.
TCCATAATTTGTCTATAATGTTCCTTGGAGTTTTTATTTTGGGATCTCTTTCCTGAAGTGATTGGAGGATTCTTTCAATGCTTATTTTGCCCTTTGATTCCAAGACATCAGGGCAGTTTTCCTTAATAATTTCTTGAAAAATGCTGTCCAAGTCCTCTTTTTGATTATGGCTTTTAGGTAGTTCAATGATTCTGACACTCTCTCCTGGACCTCATTTCCCCCTTTACTTGAATAAGATAGACCTTTCTTTTCAATCTTCCAAGTTTCTTGGGCTAAGAGATTGTTTCATATTGTCTTTTTGTTGGTTCTGCTGTTTCAGGTTGGAACACTATTTTATGATTATTTGAAGGTAAATATGGGAGAGTTACAACCATTTACTGCTTATTCTGCCATCTTGGCACCCTTGGGAAATTATAGAATGATTTGATTTAAAGAAGAAAATTCAAGTCACAGTTGGGGGATTTTTGATTAAATGCAGAACCACATCAACCAATCAAACAATCAATCATTAAACAAGCACTTATTAAGTGCTTACTGTGTGCCAGTAGGCACTAGGGTTACAAATACAGAAGAAGAAGAAGAAGAAGAAGAAGAAGAAGAAGAAGAAGAAGAAGAAGAAGAAGAAGAAGAAGAAGAAGAAGAAGAAGGAGGAGGAGGAGGAGGAGGAGGAGGAGGAGGAGGAGGAGGAGGAAGAGGAGGAAGAGGAGGAGGAGGAAGAGGAGGAAGAGGAGGAGGAAGAGGAGGAGGAAGAGGAGGAAAAGGAGGAGGAGGAGAAGGAGAAGGGGAAAAGGAAGAAGAGGAGGAGGAAGAGGAGGAGGAAGAGGTAGAGGAGAATGAAGAGGAGGAAGAGAAGGGGGAAAGGAAGAAGAGGAGGAGAAGGAGCTGAGGAGGAGGAGGAGAAAGAGGAGAAGGAGAAGGGGAAAAGGAAGAAAAGGAGGAGGAGGAGGAGGAGGAGGAGGAGGAGGAGGAGGAAGAGGAGGAGGAGAGGAGGAGGAAAAGAAGAAACAATTTCTACATTCAAGTTTACATTCTAATAGGGAAAAAAATACGTACTTAAGCATATACAGATAACCATAAAAGAAAATAGATGCACGTAAGTACAAAATCATTCAGTACAAAATTGTTTAGAGAGGGAGGACGCTAGAAGTTCCCAGATAAAAAAAGGTTTTATGCCCAAGGCATTGTCTACTGTTTTCCAATCACTGAGGATAGAAAGATAAAAAATGTCTGACAGTTGCCATCTTCAAGGAGTTTGTATTCTATCAGGAGAGACAACATGCACATATGCAAGTATATAAAAATACCTGCCGATATATAAAATAAATGCAAGGTGTCTGGAAAGGGATAAACAAGAGCAGCTAAGGGATTCAGAAAAAGAATTCTTATAGAAGTCAGTTAGGTGGTGCAGTGCATAGAGGGCTGGGCTTGGAGTCAGGAAGATATGAGTTTAAATCCTGCCTCAGATATTGTGACCCTGAGTAAATCACTTAACCCCTGTTTGCCTCAGTTTCCTCAGCTGTAAAAGGAGGATAATAATAGTATCTACCTACCATGGTTGTTGTGAGGATCGAATGAAATAATTATAAGTGCTTAGCACAGTGCCTGGCACATAGTAAATGCTATATAAATGTTAACTATTATTATTATTATTATTAGCCTTTTTTTTTGAAGGGGCATTTGGGGTTAAGTGACTTGCCCAAGGTCACATGGCTAGTTTTTTTGTGTTAAGTGTCTGAGGCTGGATTTGAACTCAGGTTCTCCTGACTCCAGGGCCGGTGCTCTATTCATTGGGCCACCTAGCGGTCCCTGTTAACTATTATTATTGATAGAAATGGTAGTTGAGCTCAGTTTTGATTAAAACAAGGGATTATACCAGGTACTAAGCACATGAGACATTTTATTTCTGCTGTTTCAGATCCCATTTATTCCAGCTAAGAGGTGACACTGATCAGTCCTGAGACAATAACCAGAGACGGGATAATGAGAATAATTTACCATGGAATTCTAAAGTTTCTTTGAGAGACTTTGAAATTTCAAAGAAAATAAAATCTTGCAATGAAATTCTGGCTCTGTTATTTATACATTGTGTGGTCATGAGCATCGTTTTACCCCTGGGGACCTCACTTTCCTTATCTGTAAAATGGGGAAGCTAGACAAGATCTTTAAAGCTTCTTCCAGTTTTGGCTTTCAGTATTTCTGAGGTTTTGTAATCCCTTCAGAACTTTGGTGAAATTGTCAGGCTCCTGGCCCAATATTCATCTTCTGCAGCTCTGTCTGGGATGATATGGATTTCCACAAAGTTTCTGAATACCAATGCTGAAACAAGATTGATTCTTGGATTTCCTGACTGCTGTAACACTGCAACACCATGATTTTTGATTACTCTGTGGTTTTTTCCAAGGCACCCAAAGTAGTTTATAGACATGACTCTTCTCGAATTGGTGGTTGTTGAAGATGAAATTTAGAAGACTAGAGACTATATTTTCCACAGTGATTCTGCCTCTTTGGAATCTGATTCTTTTTGTCTTCTTTCAGGGCCTTGGTATTTTGTCATGCTATGTTTTTCCAACATCGTGGTACTCATAATTAAACTGCTGGTTTAGCCTGTCTGCTTTTTATTGTTCTGTATATATGTGCATAGATGGTGCAGTGAATAGAGAGAGTATCGAATCTAGATTCAGGAAGACTCATTTTTGTGCATCCAAATCTGACCTTAGATACTTACTATGTGACTTTGGGCAAGTCGCTTAACCCTGTTTGCCTCAGTTTCCTCATCAGTAAAATGAGCTAGAGAAGGAAACAGCAAATCACTCCAGTATCTTTGTCAAGAAAATCCTCAACAGAGTCACAAAAAGTTGGACATGACTGAAATCATGGAACAATAATAACAAATAAATATTTGTTATCCTGAAATATGCAAACATGTATTTCAGCATCGTGACCTTTTTAATGACAGTGCTACATTGATGACTCATGGGCAATAATATCTTCCTTCCTTTCTTCCTTCCTTCCTTCCTTCCTTCCTTCCTTCCTTCCTTCCTTCCTTCCTTCCTTTCTTCCTTCCTTCCTTCTTTCCTTCCTTTCTTCCTTTCTTCCTTCTTTTCTTTGCCAAACCTATATATTGTTAGTTGTCAGAAGTGGCCTTGTGTAGTTCACATCTATTCTCCAGACATCCAAGAACAAGTAATTCACTGCACTGGCAGGAAACTGGGCATAGGGAACCAGGAGTAGTGATAGTAAAATAGGGCAGAGTGCTCAAGCACTGAATCAGGAAGACTGAAAGAAAAGTGACTGTCACAACAACGGAGTACTAATAGAATTAGGCATCAATAAAAGTCTAGGGTAGCATGGTGTTAAAAGGACTTGGTGTTGGTGGTGAGAGGTGGGAGGGAAACTCTTCAGCTTCCATTAGCTATTAAGTATGCTATACCCCTAACCTTTGTGGGTGCCAGGACTCCTCACATATTTTGGCCTTGGTCTTAATGTACTAAAATCTGGAATCCTCAAAATGACAAAATAACTTTGCTCTAAAACAGTTTCTTAACATGACATTTGTGACAAAAAATTCATAACTGTAATCCAGTATAATTATTTCCCTTTATAATTTCATGTATGTTTATGCATTTAGAAACATTCTGACAATGGGTCCATGGGTTTCACCAAATTGTCAAAGATGCCCCAAACAAACACACACAAATATTAAGGATCTCTGCTTAGAGAGAAATATTTCATATAATTATTTAAATATAGATGAAATTCCTAGCTCAGTAAATGAATATGGCAAAGGCATGGAGTATAAGGAGACTCATTAGTTCAAGGACATAAGAGATATTAATAATGATTCCATGGAAAAAATATAATTCTTAACAATCATCCTGTAACTATAAGGAACACTATTATTCCTGGGATGGTTGTGTGGGGAAGAGGGGGAATGGAACAAATTTTATTAAATACCTAGCATGTACCAAGAACTGTGCTAAGCACTTTACAAATATGATCTCATTTTATAGGTATTAGATTACCTCTCCTAGGCCTAGTTAAGTATTTCTGGGCTTATATTTTCATGGTGCTTCATAGTAGGGCAAAAGAGAGAGAGAGAGAGAGAGAGAGAGAGAGAGAGAGAGAGAGAGAGAGACAGAGACAGAGACAGAGAGACAGAGAGAGAGAGAGAGAGAGAGAGAGAAGAAACAAAGATGGAGAAAAGAGAAAGATTAAAAAAACACACAAAGAGAGACAGAAAAAAGGAGGCAGAGAGAGATGGAGAGAGATATAGAGACAGAACAGAGAGGAAAGGATAGAAATAGAGAGAGAGAAGAGAATGAACAGAGACAGAGATAAGAGAGAAAAAAGAAAGACTTTGGAAGAGAGGGAGGGAAAAAGGGAGAGACAGAGAAAGAGAGAGAAAGAAAGAGAGAAGAGAGAAAGAGAGAGAGAGAGAGAGAGAGAGAGAGAGAGAGAGAAGACACTGAAACACTGAAAGATACAGAGAAGAGAGACAAAGATACACCAAAACAGACAGACCAACTACAAAGCCAGGCCTCTGTTTCTCTCTCATAATCTCATAGACACCCAGAGAGAGAAAAGGCCCTGAAAACAGCCCACTTGCTACCACTCATTCAAAATCATAAGAGAGAGCCGCTACTCTTTCTTAGAAGCCTGTAGGAGAAGGAGTCCTAGAACAAAGCAAGGCTTGACCCCAGGCATGGCCCAGAGGCTGCCATCTTGTCCCTGGTCAGAAGGCATAAAAGAAGTAGAGCAAAATCTCTAGGCTTTTTATTCAATTCACAGCCTATTAATAAGAGATACATAGGAATCAAGGACAAGAGCCAAATTCAGCTCCATCTTTTAGGATGAAGCAGTGTTTGTCTACATTGGAAGGTCTACCAGGATGAAGTAAGTTTAGAAGGAGAGGAATCTGACCCTAATTAATTGAACAGAGATCCATTTCCCTCCTTGAAGTCAATGCTATTAAATCAAGAGGGTCCTGACCTATGTCCATGGTAGGAAACCTCTCCCTTAAACCATGACCCACTGGAAATTATTTCTGTACTGGCAGGAGCTAAGTGGAAAAGGAGTCATGTCCTTATTCAAGCAGCCACATCCCAGTTCTAGACTTTTACTTTGCAAGGTTAGTAAAGCTAGAGATGCCCAATAATAGTATATAAGATTTAGAACTCCACAACAAGGATTCTAGTCCTCATCTTGCCAGCTATATGATTTTGTGCTAATTATTTCCCTTCTCTGAGTCTCAGTTTCTTCATCTGTAAAATGAGAGAACGAGGTGGCCTTTAAGCAATCTTCCAACTTTAAATCTATGATTCTATTATCCCAAGAAACCAAGAATAGGCGGTGACGAGGAGGAGACCAGTCTAACAAGGAAACATAAGGCAAAATGTCAGGAAAGCCTAGGAGAAAAAAAAATCAAGCTGGGACCATCATTATCACTCTATCAGAGCTGGACGCCTGCTGAGCATCCTCTTAATCACAACATCCTCTTATAATAAGTCATCCTGGACCAACTCCTCTAACTGTTTCTTAAAGTGGCAGATACTAAAATCTGAGACCCACACATAAAACACCACTCATCCGGTGTTTATGCAGTATGTTTTCCCTCTCTAGATATATATATATATGTCCTGAATACATGCCCATTAGTCCTCATTTGGCCTATTTTTGATTGTTTTCCAACCTTACCACCTTGATGGTACATTCTAGTTCTATCTTTTTCAAGCAAGCTTTGAATATAGTATCTTCCTTCACCTAAACTTTTGTTAGCAAATTTATCACTCTTCGATGGTGAAAATGTTCAAAGGCACCACACCTAGGACTGATTCCTGGTCAATATCTATCCCCCCTATTTTTTATTTCTTAATATGTCTTTGGGTTGAGATGTCAAATGATTTGTAATTAATTATAATGAGCAAGCTGGCCCTGAAAAAACAGAATTGAGAAGACATACTTTGTTCCCTTTTTTGCAGAAGTGGGAAGCTATTGGTGTAGAAGACTGAAGATACTTTCAGAAGCGGTTCATATGTTGGTCAGTTTTGTTGACCTGCTTTCTCCTCCCCCTCTTACTCTTTCTTTTTAAATCTTTATTGCCAAAGATAACTTACATGGTAGAAGAAAAGAGTAGGAATGTTCAGGATGTGACAGCTTGAATAGCTTTAACAGCTTAAAATTGTCTTAAGTCTTTTGGGACCCCTGTATCTGGAATTGAAGGTCATACAAATGCCAATAAATAAAAAAATTAAGAAAAAAAAGTTTCCGAGTTGAAAATGATTCACAGATACTGTTCCTTTGCTCATCAACTGAGATCACATTTTCTTGGCTTATTGATTGTGATTAGTCCAAGGGGCATATTGGATAAATAGCCTAGAAACCAGGAAGACACTGGTTCCTCTAATAGTTGTATGACTCAAGGCAAGTTGTTTAATCTCTCAGTCCTCTAGGCTACTGACTAAAAATAGAAGTTTAAGGGAAAATAATGTCCTGTATTGATAAAGGGACTCTCCTCACCTGGGAGTTCCTCATACCAATGAAGTCATAAGGTCAATCTGTAACATTCTAACATTCTATTAACAATGTTGGTTATGATGTTAGCTGGCACTTATGTAGTGTTTCAAGTTTTACAAAGAAATTTATACATGTTTTTTTTTGTTGATCCTGAGGACAACCTACTAAGCCATGATTCATTCAGAATTGTCTACCAGTGATGGTGAACCATTTAAAGGGTTGTGGATTAGGCTTAATGATATTTCGTGATGCTTGCAATGTAGTCGATATGCTTTGGAAATCTAATAAATAAAACATAAATGTATGAAAGTCATTATGTAAAAGAGTTGTATCAGAGAGAAAAAGAGAATTTGCCTGATAAAATCCAATACATTTAAGACTGTACAAGTTGAAATGAAATATCTTAGGTTCAATTGTACTTACTTGATGCCCATATTTTTCAGTGCTTTTTATTACAATAAAATCAATGACTAATATTAATATTTATAGAGTAGATATGTAGAGTAGATATTTAGATGACTTACATTTATATAGTTTTAAAGGTTTTCATAGAAATTTATATATATGCACATATTATTTCATTTGATTCTCATAACTATTTTATCTTTTATTTCTAACATTTAAAAAAAAATGTTGAGTGCCAAATTCTCTTTCTCCCTCTAGCCCCTGTCCCACTCATTGAGAATGCAAGTAATATCATAACCACTATACATGCAAAGTCATTGCAAAACATATTTCCATACTAGTCATTGTTGCAAAAAAAAAGCAAGAAAAATAAAAGTAAAAAAGTATACTTCAATCTGTACTCGGATTTCATCTCTTCTCTGCCTAGAAATGGACAGCATTTTTTCATCATGAGTTCTTTGGAATTATCTTAGATCATTTTATCAATTAGAGTATCTGAGTCTTTCACAGTTGATCATTGTTATGATATTGCAGTTACTATGTGCAATGTTCTCCTAGTTCTACCTACTTCACTTTACATCACTTCACATAAGTCTTCCCAGGTTTTTCTGAAACCATCCTGCTGGGCATTTCTTATGTTGTTCAGTCATTTCAGTCATGTTCAACTCTTTGTAACCCCATTTGGGGTTTTCTTAGCAAAGATACTGGTGTTGTTTGCCATTTCCTTCTCTAGCTCATTTTACAGATGAGGAAACTGAGGCAAATAGGGTTAAGTGACTTGCCCAGGGTCACACAGCTAGTAAGTGTCTCAGACTGGATTTGAACTCAGATTTTCCTGACTCCAGGCCCAACACTCTAAGCACTGTGCCACCTAATTGCCCATTTCTTTTGGCACAATGATATTCCATCACAATCATATACCATAACTTGTTCAGCCACTTCCAATTGACAGGTATCTCCTCAATTTCCAATTCTTCTGCCATCACAAAAAGAGTTACTATAAACATTTTTGCATATACAAGTACTTTTCCTTCTTCTTTGACCTCTTTGGCGATCCTCATAGCTAATAATCAGCATATATGGGGTGTTCAGGGAGAGTGTGAAGGCTTGCTGAACCCTTTTCAACGTTGCTCATCCACCTTTGGTGTCCACTTTCATCTGTGACTCTAAGAAACTGTAGCACATACAGTGGCCATACCCTGGGAAAAACCATCTTGCCAGGAGAGCTAAACCAAGAAGAGGGTAACTGAAAGGCCTAAAACCTGTCAGTGTGTTAAGGGGATGTGTACCCCAGGCATGTGAAGACCGCCTCCAGAGAAATGCGAAAATGAGAACAATTTGTTCCAATTGCCGTGAAGGTGGCTGAAACAGGTGCTGTGGAGCACTTCTAGCTTAGTCAGACATGGAGGATGCCAAGGTCATCCACCGCCTCCCAGGCCATCACCATTCATCATGTGCAAATCAAGACATCACTCCATTTTATCATTAGTCTTCTAAATGAAGAGCAAACAGCCAAACAACAATCATGAACCAATCAATTAACATTTATTTAGCCCTTATTGTGTGCCAGGCACCACGCTAAAAGCACTGAGGACACAAAGAAGGGCTTGAATGAACAGTCCCTGCCCTCATATACATATAAAATGAAGTAAATAAAAGATACAAACAGAGAAAACCTCACAGGGGAAGAGTCTAAAAGCTGAAAGAACTTGAAAAGGAAAATTTCTGCTCAATGTGGTGATTTAATTGAGTTTTGAAGGAAGCCAGGGATTCTACAAAGGAGACATGGGGAAGGCAAGAACATTCCTGGCATGGAGAACATATACAAAGCATAGAGGTGACAGCTGAAAGGTCACTTCTGAGGAGTGGTAGCAAGTAGGCCTGTATAGTTGGTTCACAATTGTTGCTATTATCCCAATTTTAAATATGAGGAAACTCAAGAGTTTTAGGCTCTAAGAAGTTAAGGCTTAGTTCACAGTCACATAGCTAGCAAATATGAATGAGAAGTCATATAAAGTTTTCTGGTGGAGTTTTACAGAGATGCAGAAAGAGTCCAGCTCTTGTAACTCTGCCATGGATCACTGGTCGTTATGTAGAACTCCATGACAAGATATTTATACTCAACAAATTTTGCCCCCTTTCTAATCAATTTTTAAGAAGATAAAATCAAGATTCAGTCTTTCTGCCTTAAAATGCCTTTCATAGTGTTTGAAATTTTCACCATTAGAATCACTCCCTTTGAGTAAGGAATCATCTCTTGCAGGCTTCCATTAAATATGTTTTCTAGGAGGATCACATTAAGCCATAGCTTTCATGAACATATCAGAAGAGACATCAAGTATTGTATTCCTGGTTTTGTGCTTCCCCTTTTGGTGAAGCAACTGGAGCCTATATTAAAGCTGGGATTCTTAACCCTTTTTTTTTTTTTAATGTTATGGATACCTTTGGCCATCTGGTGAAATCTAGGGACCCCTTCTCAGAATGTTTTAAAATAATCAAAGGAAATATTAAATTTCATTTAAAGATTAATGAAAATAAAATGTATTTTTTTTTCCATAAAAGTTCAAGGACTTTAGGTTAAGAACTCCTGAACTAGAATCTAAAGACAAATTTTTCTCAGACTGATTTCCCCCATAGTCAGAAGAGGCCAAGTCATTTCCCATCTCACTACCATAGCTTTTGGACAGATAAGGTAGAATAGTTTCCAATACCAGGATCCCCATTCCTCTGAAAAGAAGACCAATACATTGGGGTCCAAACATTACGAAGAAAATCTAGGGAAAACTGATATAACAATGTAATTATGATAATTTGCAGCATAATCATAAATCAGTGATAAAGAAGGGTGGAACCAGAATATACTGTTGGTGTGGAAATATCTCTACATGACTCTTTATTTATCTGCTGGGCTATAAACGCTCTTGTGGCATAGTATAACTGTTAAGATTCTTGAATAATCAAGTGGACTGATCACATGATCATCAGTGTCAATCCTGTATCTCATGATGTCTTAAATAACTCTCTGCCTAATAAATAATGCTGGGAAATGGTGTGAAACAACTGTCCCTGGTAATGGACCCACTGCCCCTATGCTTGCAGTCTATTATCCTGCTTGATCAGAAACAGATCGTTTTATCAGTAAGGGGCGAGATGGTCAGTGGTGATAATTGTGTTTCTTGACATAAAAATGGTTAGTGTTTTCTTGATATTATCACCAAAAGTCCAGTCATTGAACATTTTTCTTATTATTATTATTATCATCCCCATCAATACCAGTAAGATTCTCCAAATCTTTTTTTTTTTTTCCCAGCACCATTCTTGCCTCCTGAGCTGGTCTCCATCAAAAGGCAGCGTTGCCTTTTTCACAGTGCTCAGCAAAAGAAAATGACTGCCTTCAGTAGGCAGAGTTCCTCTACTTCTCTACCTTCTTTTGGGCTTCTACAACTATAGCTCCTGTCTAATACATGAGGTTTCTCTTCTCTTTCATTGACCACTCCTGTTCTTATTCTGATTTTGTAAACATTTCTCTTTATCACCATGTTCAACATAGGGTGCCCAGTCACAGTCCTGTTTGTTGTTCCTTCCACTTCTATGATTCTAACTCTAAATTTCTCTAACAGTTGCCCTAGAAATGAGCAAAAAATACTCTTGTTTTTTTTTTTCCCTCAGGGCTAGAACCTAGTCCTGTTTCTTTGGGGTCTGTCGTGGAGCACCACTGTGTAGTTGGGGACTCTGCATTTCCATGGGGGGTTGGTGTTATTTTGATTGAGTAATGTTAGATAAACTCACAATCAGTTTTTTATTGCCCCACAATCATGAGAAAAGGAAGATAGGCAAATGTATGTGTGTGTATGTTTATGAGACAGAATGATAAAAATAATCATAAATCCTCCACCCTCTGAATCTTTCAAAAACTCATGATATTTACTATGAAATGTCACATTCTGTTCTCTGTTACTATTTTACAAATCAAGCTCTTTTAAATAGTCATTTTTACTGGTATCTTTTGTTTTTATATCACCTGTATTTACCAATATAATTCTCCCCCTTTCCATCTCCCAGAAAGCACTCCTTGCAGGCAAATATTCCCTGATTTTTTGCTTGATCCCTAGGAAAATGAGAGAACATAAGCCAGTCAGCACTCAGTCTACATAGTACTTATGAAGGATGGTGCTTTGTCAGAGAAAAAGCATATGATCAATAAATGCATGATTATTAACTTTGACAACTGTGCTCCTTGACACAAGAATGGTTAGTGCTTTTCTTGATTTTATCACCATTCTTACAAGCCCAAAGTCATTGACCAATTTTTTTTTTACTGATTATCATCACCATTCCCATCAATAAGTGTCCCTAAGTTCATTAAAAGTTATTTTTCCTTTTAAACAGTGTTGCAAAGGCAGTAAACATTTTTAAATGATTGTTTGTATTTTTATATCACTTCACATATTATTTCCTTCCCCATCTTCCACCCAAGAGCAATTTCTTATAACAAAGAGTTATTTTTTTTTTCTTGGCAGCAAAATTAACCAGCACATCAACTAAGTCTGTCAGTATATACAGGGTTCCACTTCAGTAGTCAACCACCTCTGCAAAGAATGGAGTTACTGAATACAGTGAATATTACCATATACACTTACTATGGTCTTTCAGACTCATGGAACTCTTTAAAATATAGACATATAGACTATTAGAGTTGGAGAAGAATATCAAGATGATTTAATCCAACCTCCTACTTGGTTTAGGAAGGCACTACACAACATCACAGCCAAGTAAGTATTTATCCTACTTGAACATTTGTGTGTGTGTGTCTGTGTGTGTGTGTATCTGCATAATAATGAGCTAAGCACCTCAAAAGGCAACCTATTCTATTTTTTAATAGATGTTTATACAGTTCTATCTTCTATACAGGTCACTCTTTATCAGTCTCCTTTGAAAACTCACCGTTTTTGTCCTGTACTCCATGTGTAAGAGTAGTTTAGAAATCTGTCATGAACAGAAGGAGTAGGCAGGGTTGGAAGGGGTAGAGTAAGGTTGAGGAGTATGGTGATGAGAGGACAGTAGAATTGCCCATTCATTTTCAGTAGGCCAACTGATCTAGCCACTCCCCTCTGCTTCTTAAGGGGCAGAGATGTCTGCCGCCACAGCCAGCATAGACATCATTCTTTATCTGTTTGGTGCTATGCATTTTAGTTCACTGTGTCCATGTCCTGAACTTATTCTCATTAGACCTCATTTGACTTGTTTTTGATCCTGCTGCATTCTCTTCCTCTCCTTTCTGATTGTATTTTTCCTCAACTTAATTTTTGTCAACAAATTCATCAGTCATAGCTGATTTATAAAAATGTACAATGGTACTATACCTAGAACTGAACCTTGTGTATTACTCCCTCCCCCTGTACAACTTCACATATATCTTTGTTCCCTTATTATTATTTTGTCATTTATTTTTATGCTTTTTCCTATAATAAAATGTAAACTTGAAGGAAGAAATGGTTTCATTATTGTCTTTGTATCCATCCATAGTTCTCTTTGTCTTTTATATGCTAACACCTGATACATACACTAAGAGACACTTTAGTGCTTGTTGAATTGAAAATTCAATCAAACTCAAATTTGCCTCATTTTCACTTTTATGCACAGATTCTAGTTCATTCTTCTTCCAGAATTACAGAGAATAAAGTCATGACTGTTCTTGCAGTCTTCCAGGTCTTCTCTTTCCAGACTAACATCACTTATTCTGTTAACTGATCCTTATATGATATGGTTTCAAGCATTCATGGTAGGTGGTGTAATGGGTAGAGTTCCAGCCCTGGAGTCAGAAGGACTCATCTTTCTAAGTTTAAAATGCAGTCTCAGACCAGACAGTTACAAGTTGTGTGACTCTGGACAAGTAACTTAACTCTGTTTGCCTCAGTTCCTCATCTGTAAAATGAGCTAGAGAAGGAAACGGCAAAGCACTCCAGTATCTTTACCAAGAAAACACCAAATGGGGAATCACAAAGACTTGGATATGACTCGACAACAATAACAACAACAAGCACTCATTACCATCCTGCTTGTTCTCTTCCATAACAATTTAATTTAGTATCGTTCCCTTAAGTTGTGATATGCAGGATCATATATGGTATGTAGGATCATAAATTTAAGACTAGAGTATCTCAAGCATCATTTAATACAACCTTTCCATTTCATAGATAATAACACAGAGATGTTTAGTGACCTAACCCAGGCCACAAGGTAGTAAACAATAAGGCTAGATTGTACTATTGTTAAAGTAGCCAGGTGGTGCAGTGGATACAGTACTGGGCCTAGAATCCAGGCGACTCATTCTTTCTGAGTTCAAATCCAGCCTCAGACATTTACTAGCTGTGTGACCCAGGGCAAGTCACTTAACCCTTTTTAGCCTCAGTTTTCTCATCTGTGAAATGAGCTGGAGAAGAAAATGGCAAACCATTCCAGTATCTTTGTCAAGAAAACCCTAATGGGGTCACAAAGAGTTGGACATGATTGAAAAAATGATTAGACAACAACAAAAATGCAGTTGTTGACTTTCTCTAAGTATTAAAGACCAATTAATAAGTAAACATTTATTAAGCATCAAAAAACCCAATAAGGCTAGAATGCAGATTCTCTGATTTCAAACCTAGTGTTCTATCTACTATAGCACAATGTCTTTCATAAGCATATTTCCAAATGTGGTCTGATCACATTGGCATACATACACTGGAAATATTTGCCTTCCTTATTTAGAATGTTCTATGTCAATTAATGAAGTCTAAGATTACATTAACTTTGGGATGATTAGTCATACTATTATATTATATTGAGTTTTCAATCAATAAAAACCCTCAGACCACTTTCAGATGATCACTGTCAAGTTTCACTGTTCTATACTTTCATACTTCCTTCTGAATGCATGTGAAAGAACTAATATTTATTTTTAGTCGATTTCATTTTTAAGATTTCAGTCTGTATTCAAGCTTGTTAACATCCTTTTGAAAACTGATTTGGGGGTTTGGGTGGAGCCAAGATGGTAAAGAGAAGCCAGGAAGTTTTTTGAACTCTCCCTAGTTTCCTTCAGAAACAACATTAAATCAAGCCTCTAAAAGAATTCTAGAGTGACAGAATCCAAAAAAAGAAAAGCAAAACAATTTTCCAGCTCAAGAGAACTTATAAGGACTTCAGGAAAGGTCTGTCTGACTTGGGTAAAAGGGGAGTGAAGCCCAGCACAGATGGTGTCCAGCCAAGCCGGCAAAAGGCTCTTAGCCACAGCACAGATTGGCAACCAAAGCTGTTTGGTCCTGGCTCAGCAGACCAGTGGTATAGCAGGCCAGCTCTGAGGCCTCCAGCCCCAGCACAACAGGAAATTGCCAGCCTAGGAACCCAGAGTACAACAGGTGTGACTAGACTGGGCCACTCCAGCACAGTAGGCAAGCTTCCAGCACCTCGGGCCCTGGAACAGAAAGTAAGTGACCAGACCCCTGGCTTACAGAACAAGAAGTTTGGGACAGTGCCCTTTGTGCCCCAGGAGCAGAGCTCAACTTATAAAAAAAATGAGCAAAATCCAGAAAAGAGCCCTAACCACAGAAAACTACTTTGGCTACAGGGAAGATCCAAACACAAACTCAGAAGAGGAGAACAATGTCGAAATGCCTGCCTACCTGTAAAATCTCAAAGGGGAACATAAATTAGTCTTAAGCCCAAAAACATCTTGGAAGAGTTCAAAAAGGATTTTAAAAATCAAATAAGTGAGGTAGAAGAAAAATTGGGAAAATAAACAAGAGGTATGCAAGATAGAATCAACAGACTGGAAAAGGAAGGATAAAAATTGAAGAAAACAACTTAAAAAGTAATTGGCCAGATATAAAAGGAGGTACAAAAGCTAACTGAAAAGAATAATTCCTTAAAAATTGTAATTGGGCAAGTGGAAGTAAAGGACTCTATGAGAAATCAAGAATCTGTCAAATGAAGTCAAAAGAATGAAAAAATGAGAAAAAAAATGTAAAATACCTCATTGGAAAAACAACTGACCAAGAAAATAGATTCAGGAGAGATAATTTAAGAATTATTGAACTACCTGAAAGCCATGATTAAAAAAAAAAGACTCTAGACAGCATCTTTCTTTTTTTTTTAATATTTTATTTTTTATTTTATTTTGCCTTTTGGAGGGAGGAGGGCAGGGCAATTGGAGTTAAGTGACTTGCCCAAGGTCACACGGCTAGTAAGTGTTAAGTGTCTGAGTAGATAGCATCTTTCAAGAAATTATTAAGGTTATTGTATTTTTTTCTCAAAGAGGACCAAAACGACATCACTATGCTAAAGGCAAGTTTCTATGTGTCCGACTATGGCTGATAAGACCAATATGAACTTAGGATGTTCTATCACAAATCAGCACAAATAGTCCATGTGAGCATTTGGGGTGGATACTCCAAATTTGCACATCCTGAGTTTCCTTTGAGCTGTTTCAATTATGCTTTGCTCATAGAGCACAGCACCTTCTCTGATGTGGGCATGCCACACTGAGTAGTTCTGTGCTAGTGTCTCCCATATCACATGATCAATTCCAAAGTTCTTTTTTTTTTGTTTTTTGTTTTTGGAGTGGGGAGGGCAGGGCAATTGGGGTTAAGTGACTTGCCCAAGGTCACACGGCTAGTAACTGTGTCAACTGTCTGAGGCTGGATTTGAACTCAGGTCCTCCTGTCTCCAGGGCCACTGCTCTATTCACTGCACCACCTAGCCATCCCCCGCCAAAGTTCTTAAGAGAGACTTTGAGAGTGTCTTTGTATCACTTCCTCTCAACACCATGTGAATGATTGCCCTATGTGAGTTCTCCATAAAATAGTCTTTTTGGCAAGCTTATGTTTTGCATTCAAACAACATGGCCAGCCCATCGAAGTTGTGCTCTCTGAAGCAGAGTTTGAATGCTTGGCAGTTTAGTTCAAGTAAGGACCTTGGTGTCTGGTACCTTATCCTGCCAGGTGATCTTCAGAATCTTCCTAAGACAATTCAAATGTAAACAATTGAATTTCCTGGCATAATGCTGGTATACTGTCCAGGTTTCACAAGCATACAACAATGAGGTCAGCACAACTCTGTAGACCTTCAGCTTGGTAGTCAGTCTAATACCTCTTCTCTCCCATACTTTCCTTTGGAGCCTCTCAAACACTGAGCTAGTTTTGGAAATGCATGTGTCAACCTCATTGCCAATGTGTACATCCCTGGAAAGTGCACTCCCAAGGTAAATTAACTTACCTACAGCAAGGAAAACTGCCCTGATAGCCTAGAACCAGAGGGTAAAATAGGCATTGAAAGAATCCACAGATCACATCCTTAAAAAGATCTCAAAATGAAAGCTCCAAGGAATATTGTAGTCAAATTCCAGTATTATCAGGTCAAGTTAAAAGTACTACAAGTAGCCAGAAAGAAATAATTCAAACATCAAGAAGCCGCAGTCAATATTATACAGGAAATAGATGCGTGTACATTAAAGGATCAGGGCTTGAAATATGATATTCTAGAAGGCAAAGGAGCTTGGATTAGAATCAAGATTCAACCACCCATCAAAATTGAGCATAATTTTTCTGGGGTAGAGATAGACATTCAATGAAGTAGGGGACTTTAAAACTTTCCTGATTAAAGGACAAGAGCTGAACAGAAAATTTGATCATCAAACAAAGGATTCAAGTGCAGCATAGAAAGGTAAACAGGAAAGAAAGAAAAAAATCCACCAAAATATTTTGTTCAGTAAGGTAAAACTGTTTACATCCCTACGTGGGAGGATAATATTTGTAACTTCTGAGAACTATATCTCTATTAGGGAAGTTAGAAAGGATATACATAGACAGAATATATAGACAGGGTATAAGTTGACTTTGACGTGATGATTTAAAAAAAATTATGAGGTGAAAAAAGGATTATACTGGGAGAAGAGGAAAGGGGGAGGCAGAATGGGCCTCTACATAACATGAAGAGGTATAAAAGACCTATTACAGTAGAGGGGGAAAAGGGAGGGTGTATGCATTGTTTGAACCTTACTCTCATCAGGTTAGGCCCCAAGAGGGAATAACATACACATTCAGTTGTGTATAGAAAGCTATTTTATCCTGTAGGGAAGCAGGAGGGGAAAGTGGAAAGAAAAAGGAGGGGAGCATGGATAGAAAGGAGGACAGAAGTAGGAAGGGAAAGGGAAAAGAAAATGGAGGGAGTGCTGATAGAAGGGAGAGCAAATTGAGGGAGGCAATGGTCAGAAGGAAAACACTGGTGAGAAGGGAAAGAGTGAAAGGAGAGAGAAAAGTATAAACAGGAGGCAAAATAGGATGAAGGGAAATGCACAGTTAATAATCATAACCGTGAATGTGAATGGAATGAACTCTCTCATAAAACAGAAGTGGATAGCAGAGTGGATTAAAAACTAGAATCCTCTAATATATTGTTTACAGGAAAGATATTTGAAGCAGAGAGTTACACATAGTGTAGAGGTAACAGGCTGGAGCAGAATATATTGTGCTTCAGCTGAAGTAAAAAAAAGCAGGGGTAGCAAAATAAAAAATAGATCTAATTGAAAGGGATAAGGAAGGAAACTACATCTTGCTAAAAGATACCATAGACAATAAAGTAGTATCATTATTACTCATATATGCACCAAGTGGTAGAACATCTAAAGAAGTTGTTAGTTACTCAACAGCAAAACTATATGAATGGGGAACCTCAACCTCCCCCTCTCAGAACTAGGCAAAGCCAACCTCAGAATAATCAAGAAAGAAGTTAATGAGCTGAATAGAATTTTAGAAAAGGTATATGTAATAGACCTCTGGAGAAAATTGAATGAAGATAGAAAGGAATATACCTTTTTCTCAGCAACAATCAAATGCAGAAAGGCTGAAATATTGGATTCATCCTTTTCAGATTATGATGCCATAAAAATTATGTGTAATAAATTATTATGGAAAGAGATGAAAAATTAATTGGAAACTAAGTAATCTAATCCCAAAGAATGAGTGCATCAAAGAACAAATTATAGAAGCAATAATTTCATCAAAGAGAATGACAATAGTGAGAAAACATAACAAAACTTATGGGATGTAGTCAAAGTATTGAGAGGAAATTTTATATCTCCAAATGCTTACATTAATAAAATAGAGAAAAAGCAGGTCAATGAATTGGACATGCCATTTAAAAAACTAGAAAAAGAGCAAATGAAAAATCCCAGACTAGATACCAAATTAGAAATTCTGAAAAGCAAAGGAAAGATTAAAAAAAATAAAGTAAGAATGTCATTGAACTAATAAATAAAACTATGAGCTGGTTTTGTGGGGAAAAAACAACCCATAATAAAATAGATAAAATTTTGGTTACTTTGATTTAAAAAAAGAAGAAAACCAAATCTCTAGTATCAAAAATAAAAAGGGTGAATTCACCACCAATGAAGAAGAATTGAAGCAATAATTAGGAGCTATTTTGCCCAACTGTATACCACTACATCTGACAATCCAAGTGAAATAGATGAATAATTTATACACACACACACACACACATATACATATATGTATATATATTGCCTAATTAACAGAAGAGGAAATACAATACATAATACCCATTTTAGAAATAGAAATTGAACAAGCCATCAATGAACTCCCATCAACGAACTCTAGGGCCAGAGAGATTTATAAGTGAATTCTACCAAACATTTAAAGAACAATTAATTCCAATACTATATAAGATATTTGGGAAAATAAGCGAAGGAGTCATGCTAAATTCTTTTTATGACACAGATATTGTTTTGACACCTAAACCAGGAAGAGCCAAAATAGAGAAAGAAAATTAGAGACCAATTTCCCTAATGAATATTGATGCAGCAATTTTAAATTTAACAAAGAGATTGCATACACTATGTCAAATATTATGTCAAATATGTCAAATAATACACAATACAAATACACTATGACCAGGTGGGGTTTATACTAGAAATGCAAGACTGGTTCAATATTAAGAAAACAATCAACATAATTGACCATGTCAGTAACAAAACTAACAGAAATCATATCTCAATAGATGCAGAAAAAGCTTTTGACGAAATACAGCACCCATTCCTATAAAAAACACTAGAGAGCATAGGAATACATAGAGTTTTCCTTAAAGTGATAAGTAGTGTCTATCTAAAACCATCAGCAAGCATTATAAGTAATGGAGATAAGTTAGAAGCTTTCCCAATATAAGCAGAGGTTAAACAAAGATGCCCATTATCACCACTATTGTTCAACATTGTGCTAGAAATTTTAGCTGTAGCAATAAGAGAAGAAAAAGAAATTGAAGGAATTAGAGAAGGTGATGAGGAAACATCAACCAGAGCAAGAACTACTTGAAATAATTGCAAAGTTGCAAGATATAAGATAAACCCACATAAATCACCAGCATGTCTATATAACTAATAAAACCTAGCAGCAAGAAGTAGAAAGAGAAATTCCATTTAAAATAAGAATAGACCATATAAAATATTTGGCAGTCTACTTGCCAAGACAAAACCAGGGACTACATGAACACAATTACAAAATGCTTTTTACGCCAATAAAGTCAAATCTAAATAATTGGAAAAATAGTGATTGCTCATGGATAGACCAAGCTAATATGATAAAAATGACAATTTTATCTAAGTAAATTTACTTTTTCAGGGCCATGAAAATCATCTGCCAAAAATTATTTTATAGAACTAGGAAAAATAATAACAAAATTAATCTGGAAGAACATAAGGTCAAGAATAGCAAGGAAATTAATGGGGAAAAAATTGCAAAGGAAGATGGCCTACTTGTACCAAATCTAAAACTATATTATAAAGCAGCAATTATCAAAACTATTTAGTAGTGGCTAAGAAATAAGAGTGGTGGATCAATAGAATTGATTAGGTACCTAAGACACAGTAGTCAATAGCTATTGTAATCTACTGTTTGATAAACCCAAAGACTGTAGCTTCTGTGGTAAGAATTTGCTATTTGACAAAAACTGCTGGGAAAACTGAAAAATACTATGGCAGAAACTCATCTCACATCATATCACAAAATGGGCACATGATTTAGACAAAAAGGGTGATAAGCAAATTAAGAGAGCAAGGAATAGTTTACCTGTCAAACCTCTGGAAAAGAGAAGAATTTATGACTTAACAAGAGATAAAGAATATTATGAGATGCAAAATGCATAATTTTGATTACACTAAATTAAAAAGGTTTTATATAAACAAAGCCAATGCAGTCAAGATTAGAGTGAAAGCAGAAAGCTGGAAAAAAAATTTTTTTTACAGCCAGTGTTTCTGGTCAAGGCCTCATTTCTAAAATATATAGAGAATGGTGTCAGATTTTTAAGAATACAAATCATTTCCCAACTGGCAATTGATCAAAGAATATGAATAGGCAGGCAGTTTTCACATGAAGAAATTAAAGCTTCTGATACTCATATGAAAAATGCTATAAATAAATATTGATCAGAGTACAAATTATACCTAACAGATTTACTAATATGACAAACAGAAAAATGGTAAATGTTGGAGAAAATATGGGAAAATTGAAACACTAATTTATTGTCGGTAGAGTTGTGAACTGATCCAACCATTCTGGAGAGTAATTTGGAACTATGCCCAAAAGGCTACAAAACTGTGCATACACCTTGATCCAGCAATACCACTACTAGGTTTGTATTCCAAAGACATTGTAAAAAAGGGAAAAGGACTCACATGTACGAAAATATTTATAGCAGTCCTTTCTGTGGGGGCAAACAATTGGAAATTTAGGGGATGCCCATCAATTGGCTGAAAAACTTGTGGCATATGAATGTAATGGAATACTACTATGCTGTAAGAAATGATGAGCAGGCAGACTCCAGAAAAACTTGGAAGGACATACATGAACTGAGGTTCACTGAAGTGAGCAAAACCAGGAGAACATTGTACACAGTAACAGCAACATTGTGAGATGATCATCTATGACAGACTTAGTTCTTCTCAGCAACACAATGATCTAAGACAATTCCAAAAGACTCGTGATGGAAAATGCTATTCACATCCAGAGAAATAACTATGGAATCTGAATGTATATTGAAGCATACTACTTCCACTTTGTCGTTGTTGTTTTTTCTTTCTCGTTTTTTTTTCCCTTTTTTTCTGATTCTTCTTTCAAAACATGACTAATGTGAAAATATGGTTAATAGGACTGTAAGTGTATAATATCAGATTGTTTGCTGGTTTGGGGAAGGAAGGGGAAAAAGGGAGGAAGAAAAAAAATTGGAACTCACTATCTTATAAAAGTGAATGTTGAAAACTCTACCTATAATTGGAAAAAATAAAATAGTATTAAGTGGAAAAATTTTTAAAAAATCTCTTTGGGGATACTAAAAAAAGACAGAAAAGAAAACTGATTCTGTAATCTAATATGTTAATTTTTCCTGGTAGCTTTATGCCATCCTCAGATTTGATAGATGTGCTTTCTGTGTCATCAACCAAGTCTTTACTAAAAACATTAAATAGGAGACTTAACTACAATGCTCCCTGCCATGCCGCTAGAGACCTCCCTACTTGTAAGTACTCATCCGTTAATCATTCCATTCATCTAATAATTGCACAACCAGTTACAAATCCCCCCCAAATACACATTTTTCCATCCTATCCACAAGGTTGCCATGTGAAACTTGATAAATTACTGGGTATAATTCGAATCTACTAAGTTGTCTGCATTCTTCCAATTGACCAGACAAGTAAACTTGCAAAACAAAAAACAAAAACAAAAAGGGAAATGTGTTTGATTTTGTGTGGTGTGCCAATATTGGGTCCTGGTGATCACTCTGTGCTTCCAAACTAACTATATAATAATCCACTGAAAAATTCTACTGGAGATTGGTGTCAAGCTGACCCGCATATAGTTTCTAGAACTGATTTTTAAAAATCAGATAGTATTTGCCTACTTCTAATGGGTTGGGGTTTTTTGGTCTTCCATGATAGGATGGTGGAAAGAACATTGACTCCAGAGTCAGAGAATCTGGGTTCAAATCCTGCTTCTGATGTTTACTACTTGTGTGACCTTGGACAAATCTTTTAACTTCCCTGGGTCAAAGTTTTCTCTTCTCTAAAAAGAGTGGGTTGAAATAAATGGCCCTAGAGGTCCTTGTCAGGTATGACAGCAACAATAATAACAATAACAACCAGCATTTATACAATTCTTTAAGGTTTACAAGAAGCTTTACAAATATTAGTTCATTTTATCCTCTCAAAAATTCTGGGAAGTAGATACCATTTTCCCCATTTCACAGATGAAAAAACTGAGGCAGAGAGAAGTAAATGCCTTGCTCAGAGTTCCGCAGCTAACAAGTGTCTGAGGTCACATTTGAGCTCAGTCCTTCATGACTCCAAGTCTAAAACTCTATCAGCTATACCACCTGACTGTCTAGACTCTAGATCAATGATTTTATGATCCTAGATTTCTCAAGGATTTTCAATAGCAGTTTCTCAATACCACAATAAGGGCTAACATTCATAACTTACTTTAAGGTTTGTAAAGACCTTGACATATTTTTTCCACATGATCTTTATAACTGTGACATAAGTGTTATCAATATCTCTGTCTTATAAATGAAGAAACCAAAACTGAGAGAGCCGAGGTGACTTGACCAGGGTCACGCAGCCAGTAAAGCATGTGAGGCAGAATTTGAACTCAGTTCTCTAAATCCAGCACTATCCAAAATGCCACATAGCTGCCTCACAATATTCATCTGTAATATCTACAAGGTATTTCAGTTCCCTGGCATATGATTCTTCTGAGACTGAAAACCTTTGCTCGCTTAAAGAGTGCTGTCTTATTATCTCAGTCTTGGCATGTAATTTCCTCTTAATCATGTTTGTGCTTAATTTCCAGATCATTTTCCTTGAGAGGAATGAAGTCCAATAAAAGTTAAGAAATATGCTTTTCTATCTCTCATCTGTGAACATTTACACCATCTGTGCCTAGCAATAGGCCTCTCCATCCCTCAATCTTCTTGCTCAAAATACATTTAATGGAAGCTTTTCACTTATTTATTATTGTATTGCCCAGAGTTCTGCTCTGATGCCTCATCAAATAATAGAGGTGACCCTATGTTCTTAAAAGCTATACTAGTAGAGTCAAAGATATATCAAGTTTTGACATGTGGGAAAAAGTTTCTGATACAGTCCTTACAAGAGACTTTTCTGCTTTCCTCAAAGCCTTGAGTACAGAGACACTCATCACCAATAGGCTGGGCACATAGTGAATTCTTCAGACACAGCAAGCAATGAAGCAATGAAAAAATACAAAATGACTGTCCGTCTGCGCGTCTGCGTGTGTGGGGGGGCAGTCATATGTGGCCCCTTCGTAATTCTGAAATTGTCATGGCAGAGAGGTGGGAAAAGGGAATAGAGTATGTTTACACTTTTACTCTTTATGTCCTCTAGAAATATTAACTTAGATGTAAAAACTCTAAATGTGAGGTTTGTATCTAGTGACAAGTAAGTTGATGTACTATTGAATCATATTCATCATGATGTTATAAATTATATTAAATAAAAGGAAGTTGTGGGATGATTTATAATATTACCTTACAGATGAGGTAATAAAGGAGCTGTCAAACAATGACATTGGTTTTATCATGAATCCAAATGGAAAAAAAAGAGAAACAGTTTATGGTCATCTCATATCACAGTATTAATAAGTATTTACAAAAAGTCCATCATGGAAGTAATTACATTTCTTTGCCAACATCTATGTCAGATGATGAAGAGATAGAGCAGCAGTTCTCAGCCTGTGGGTTATGTTCAATTTGTAACAATGAAAATACATCCTGCATATCAGATATTTACATTTCAATTCATAACAGTAGCAAAATTACAGTGATGAAGTAGCAACGAAAATAATTTTATGGTTGGGGGTCACCACAACATGAGGAACTGTATTAAAGGGTCATGGCATTAGGAAGGTTGAGAACTACTGAGATAGAGGAAGTCTAAGAAAAACTTGATCAGACCCTCCAAATTAATTCAACAAATATGCTAATAGTTAGTGACTTCTATCCAAAAGTGAGAGATTAAAGGAATTTACAGAAAAAAATTTATACAGGAAGATGGTGTGAACAAAATGGCCTCTCTGGGTTTCCACTGTCATGATGACTGCTGTCTAACTTAAGGCAGCAAAATTATATGCAACACTTGTCTGGCTGGGTAATAATATGAACCAAATAGATGAACTCTCTTATTTGTAACTCACAACAGGGCAATAGGACTCTGTGGATTGAATATTCAGGGGCTGGTTTGCATTAAAAAGAGGCCCTTTGAAGGTTCTGTTTAGATCAAGAAGATTCTTCTGGGGTCTGCAGATTTTCAAGGTCTTCACCAATGCTTTCCCCTTCTGCTGGAAATGTAAACTTATTTCATTCATATGTGTGTATGTATATATATATGTCATTGAGAATATATCAGTAACTACCAATTGATATGTTGAAGCTTCAGATTATGGAGCACCTTTAGAATAAAACCAAAGTAGCAGGATTTGGAAATTTTAAAGAGCCTTATCAGTAAGGAATGAGGGCCTGATACACCTTTCTCCTTTAGAGGGATGGGATTTTTAAGATTAGAGTATTTATGGCACCCTCTGTTCTGAACAAGGATCAACAAATATTTGTTCTTTAGCTTTGTTTTCTAGATTCCATGCATGTCTTCCTCCTTCTCTTATAGTAGTATTATCTTGGATGTGAAACAATGAATAAAGAGGTGGCTATTCTGACACTAGTTACATTATAATCTCTTTGTGATCTGAGTAATCTACATAGTAATCTAAATAGTCCTTGGCTGAGATTTGGGAAGCATTTTAACCTCATAAGCAAACATATCCCCCTCTCCCTCCCCCCCAAAAATCTCTAAGGACGGATTATTTTTGTAGGTGGTTAATCTCATTCATTTTGTTTTTTTGGGGGGATGGTTCTAATTGAGTTTGCTGTCACAGGATAGCATTATGACACTGTATTCCTCATTATGGGGAGTGCAACTTTCTTGGACCATGTAGCCTCCTGTATCATAACTATTCTAGTAACTTGCAGAATTTCTTGGTGATTAAGATCAGATTAGATCACATTTAATTGTTGATGGGAGGAGGGGGAAGAGGAAGGGAACAAGCATTTTTCTTCAGCTGCTAATATGTGCCTGGCACTATGCTAAGCTCCTTCCAAAAAAATTATCTTATTTGATCATGGACTTTCCTCTCAGGAAGAGTAGAGAAGGAGCTCCAGGGATAGATTTATCTGATGAATCTGCTTACATGGAAACTCAGTCCCCACAAACTTCACAATAACCTCAAAGTATAGTTTATGTATTTATATACATATTTCATTTTGGCATGGCATCCAGGCTCAGATGTTTTCAACTTACTGAAGTCAAATGTCAATTTTAAATGACTGTTTACAAAGTGTACTGCCTTTTCAGTTTTGATGTTTTCCACTTGATGCACTGCTGCAGGAAACAAGCTTCACAATCTTGAATGTCTATTTATGCAGTTTTTATATAATATTTTCCTCATTGGGGGTTGGGAGGTTTTATAGATTTGGCTTCTTCTCCCCTCCCCACCCGTGTTCCGAAAGGACAAATTATTCAATATCTGCTCTGAATGTATTTAAAAGTATTTTTTTTTATTTACCTGTCTATCTTCCCTTCAAATTCTCCTTTTTTTCCATTTACTTATAAAATTTTCTTCTTTTTTTCAATTTTTCTTCATGGAAAATGGGAGAAATACCATATACTTGAGATGGGAAGATATCCAGGCTTTCAAAAAAAATAAAAGGAAGAGGGTAGAGTCTCTGAATACTAAGAAGGAAAAATTTCAATTCCTGGAAACATTCTAGAATATATTATCAAACGGATTGTTTTTGAGTTTTCAGAAAAGGAAACAGTGGTTACTATGAACCAGTATGGATCCATTATGAACAGGTCTCTTAACTAACCACATTTCTTTTTTTCACAGTGGAACTAGTTTAATGGAAAATTATCTGCAACAATCTAGTTTTGGTAAGCAGAAAAACAAGAGATGTGAGAGAGTCCGAAACCTTATTAGCTACTGAATTAGTGACCTGAAGAGTTTTCTGTTGAACTGCAGGGACATCATGAATTTTAAGCTAAGAAAAAAAAAACTTGAAATAAAAGATGGAGGCTAATTTAAAAATGGAGTCTCCCATATCAAGTCATATAAGATATTAAGTTCCTCTGTCTTTTGCCTCCATGTTCTCTTTTTTATATTTTCTCCAAGGATACTCTCAATACATGCATCAACTATTCTAAAAAAGATCATTTGGAGTTTATAAAGTAATTGTTGACATTTTCTTGATGGACTTTGTACCTTTTTAAAATAATACCATCATGATCATTTTCATTCCTTTGCAATCTTGCCTTAATTGGGATTTGAAAAATCACTTTTTAAATGGATTATCTCTAGCAAATAACAAAGCATGTTGCATGATCCTAAGATACTACTTTCTGGAAAATCACATATTTTCAAAATCACCATTCTCTCCGTGACACTAATATGGCTAAAAATCATAGAATGCTACCATCTCAAAGGAATCTAAGTTGTGACAATTCAAAAACAATGAGAAGACTCCTGGTGGTCGAGAGTAAGCCACAGTAAGACCAAGGAGGTCTTACATGCATGGAGTAATATAAAAGAATATTAAGGATATGTGTCATCAGAAAATATTAGATAAATAGAATGTTTTTCAAGGATTTAAGGAAGAATCATAGAATTTGAGAAGGCATGGATAGATTTTGTTCTGTATCAGTATAGAGAAATGAACTCATGAATCCATCAAATTGTCCCAAAAAGGGCGGGGAGGGGAGCCTAGAGGCTAGTAAATCAAGGCCACAGGACATAGTTGTCATTGTTATTGTTTAGTCATTTTTCAGTTGTGTGCAACTTCTCATGACCCCATTTGGGGTTTTCTTGGCAGAGATACTAGAGTTGTTTGCCATTTCCTTCTCCAGCTCATTTTGCAGATGAGGAACTGAGGCAAACAGGGCTAAGTGACTTACCTAGTATCATACAGCTAGAAAGTGCCTGAGGCTGGATTTGAATTTAGTAATATAAGTGTTCCTTACTCCAGGCCTGGCACTCTATCCACTGTACCACCTATCTGCCCATCATAGGATATAGAGATGTTACATTTGAATTTCAATCTATCATTTTATGAAATTCCCAATGATATTCAGAGAAGTAAGCTAGAGGATAGTAGAGTTAGGTAGATTCAGTCCTGGTTGTACTCAAAGAATAGTGATTCATAGATAGATGTTAACTTGAATTGAGGTATCTAGTGAAGTATCTATCTCTTGTGAATATATCCATGACACTATTGCTAGTCAACATTTTTCTTGTTGACTTAAATGAAAACATGGATTCTTATTTTATCAAGTTTTCAGATGGCACAAACTATGAATGAAGATTTTGGATTTTTGGAGGGCAGTTTACCAAAAAAAAAAAATGCTCTGAAGGCAACAGTTGGCAAATTATGGCCCGGACCAAAACCAAACAAAACAAAAATAGCAGTAGGCCAGATTTGTTTCACAAGCTATAACTTGTCAACCCTTGAGCCACACTAATAGGCTAAATCTAACAAGATGAAATTAAAAGGAATGAATTTGAGCTCCTAACACTTTGGTTAAGAAAAAAATCACTTGCATATGTTCAAATTTAAGCATTCACCACCTTTTATCTGGACTATTGCAATAGCTTCCTAATTAGTTTCCCTGATTCTTCTTTCTCATTTGCAATTTATCTTCCTAATTAACATCTGCCAAGATGATTCTCCTAAATTTGAGTGTGTCACTTTCCAATTCAATAAAGAACAGTCATTCCCTATTAGCTCTAGAATCCAATACAAACTCCTCTGTTTAGCATTTATGGATCTTCATGATCTGGCTCCAATCTTCTTTAAAAGCCTAATTACACATTTCCTGGACTCTTTCTTCCAGCCTAATTGGCCTTCTTGCAAGTTATTCACAGATAAAGTTTCATTTCCTCTCTCCAGGCCTTTGCTTACACCATTCCCCATTCCTGGAATGCCTTTTCACTTTCAAAGCTTAGCTCCAATACCACCTTTTACATGGAGGACTCTCTTTCTTCCTGCCGTTGCTAGTGCCATTCTCCACCTTAATCCTCCTGTATTTACTTGGCATACACTTGTATGTATTCACATGCTTTTCTTTGGTAGAATGTGAATTCTTTGAGTTTACAGACTGTATTTTTTCTGTCCTTGTATCTCCAGTACATAGCACAGTGCTTGGCACATGGGGGCTACGTAATAAATATTGATTGACCGATTAATTATTGATTATTGATTGATTTTTACCCTGGTCAGACCATATCTGTTGTATGGTGTTCAGTTTTGGGTGCCACATTTCAGGAAGGACAGAGTAGTTGGAGCATGTCCAGAAAAGGGAAAGTATGATACTGAAGGGACTCTAAGTCATTTAAGGATCATTTGAAGAAACTAGAGACATAAATTTAGAGAAAAGGCATAACTGTCTTTACCTGTCTAAAGAATTATCACATAGAAGAGAAATTAGCCTTGTGCTGCTTGCTCCCTGAAAGAGTAATTTTGTGAAATTGTAGAGACAAGGCATTTTTCAGTCGTTCAATAAATATACTCAAATTAACTACAAAGATCATAGGAAGGAAGGTGCTGTTTGCATCCAGAGAAAGAACTGATAAATGGAAGTATGTACAGAACAGTTTTACATGTATACACATATTTGTGTTTCATGGTAGCCATCTCTAGGGTGGGGATAGGGAAGAAAAAAAGCCAAGATATTTATATGATAACTTTATTATATTTTTAAAATGAATAGCAAGTTATACATATTAAATTTACAGTTTCACATTCGATCATTCTTTATCATACCATAAATTAAAAAGAAAATAAACAAAGCATTTTTAAAAATAATTAAGCACCTACTATGTGATAGGCACTATGCTAAGCTCTGGGGATACGATATACAAAACAAAAATACTTTCTGCCCTCAAGAAGGTGTTATGGGAATCTGAAGATCTTCCCTGCCCCTAGGCCCTTTGCTAAAGTGGCTACATGACTCTGAGGACCCTTGGATATTTGAAAGTATACTCTGTTCCCTAATAGGCTGAATGGGGTCACGTGGAGCCTGTGG
>CM053586.1:135237143-135253882 GCA_028646515.1 Pseudochirops corinnae
AGGGACAGGGTGGAGAGTGGATGGGGGGGCAGGATAGGAAGAGGGGACATTTAATCAGACTCTCACAGTGTGCTCACTATGGAGAGGTTCTGCGTAATTTCACACGTTCAGCCTGTATTTGATTGCTTGTCCTTCCAGTGGGAATGGGAGGTGAGGGAGGAAGAGAAAGAATCTGGAATCTGCAGTTCCATAATCAAATGTTATGAATGTGTATCTCTCTCTCTATATATATATGCAATTATTATTATTATTATTATTGACTACATCCAACTGGAACTTGAGATACACGGGCACTGCAGTTGGGAGATCCATCCTGCCCTACCAAAAAGTGACATAGGAGAGAATAGACTGGGGGAGGGCAGACACAGTGGGATGGCTGCTTTGGGGCGGTGGGTGGGGGAAAGACGGGGAAAAAATATGTAACTCATAATCTTGTGGAAATGAATGATGCAAACTATAATAAAATTTAAAAAAAAGATATGTATGCATAGAAAAGGAAGTAAATCACTCAGATAGTAGTAATAGGGTGCTTAATTGCTATGTATCCAAAGTTAAGGGATTTAGAAGACCCAGAACTTTGGGTCAACCCTTTATGGATAATTTATAAGAAGACATGAATAAGAGAAACACAAAATGAGAAGACACGAAGGCAACAATATTACACATCTATTGGAACATTGAGCTGCCTGCTGTGTATCATTACAGCAACTCATATTGCTTATTGCTGGGGTATTCTGAAAAATCTTTAAAAAATGACCTTTTGTTATTGATTGGATAATTCAGTGCATTAAACCTGGAGAATATTAGGCACATATTTCAAATGCAGCCTTTTGGTGACTTTCATGGATCAGCTGCTACTCCAATAGTAAATGCTACCTCTTGCTATGGCTGGCCTTCTGTGCCACTCACCAGCATAGCTCAATATCAGGAATGAATTATAGTACAAAGGTACTCTGTAGTTTCAAGAATGTCTGGGTCATTTTATTTTTCTCTTGCTACTATTTAAATCCATGGTGATGCACTGAGAACTGGAAACTAAAACAAAAGGTAAAAAAGATCAGCAAGGCTGTTACATGCAGATGAAAACAACAAAATGGCTAAATGTAGTGATGCTAAAGTGTAGAGAGCATGTTCTTCTTGATATGGCCTGACCCTGATTAGCTTTAGACATTATAGATGCTTTTTTAGTTTCAAGAATTAATGGGAGATGAAATAATAGAAAACTAAGATTGTATTGGTCTCTGTACCATCTGCACATTGAGGGTTATCACCTACTCTAGGCTCCTTTTCTGATTCTACATCCTTTTGGCACTAACTTCAAATTAGGCTAGAAGTTCCTGCTCACACTTCTAAGCATAACCAGCCTAGTGTAAGTAAAGAGCCAGAAGAGGGAAAAGGAACTGATTTGGGAGCAGGTGCCTTTTGCTTTAGCTGGAAACCGTTACTGACATTTACAAATGTCTTGATCAAAGATAAGAGCCTTGTGGAACCACTAAGATGTCTCTATGTCAGGCTGACAATGACAACAACAACAAAAATGACAACAAGAATGGTGATAACTGACATTTATATAGTGCTGTAATAAGCAATGCTTGTTATAGTAGACAGAACCCTTGACTAGAAGAGTCAGGAAGACCTGAGTTTGAATCTTACCCTAGATACCTATTGGTCATGCGATCCTGATCAGGGAACTTACCTTGTATCAGCTTATGTTTCCTCGTCTGTAAAATAAAAATAATAATAATAACACTTAATCATGTGGTTGTTGGAATGATCAAATGAGAAAACATTCAAAGTGTTTTGCAAACCTTAAAGTGCCCCGTTTTGTTGCTTAGTCATCAGTAAAAATTTTACATTTTGTTTTCTCTTGTTTAGCCATGAATTATCTCTCATCTAAGATGTCCATAACGTGTCCAAAAAGGCTAATGAAAAACAGCCTAGGGGATACCTTTCCCTCAAAAGCTTTCAGCCAACATCTCCTTCCCTTATATCCCTCTTAGACAGATAATGACCTCTCCCATCTCCTGGCACATAGTAGGTATTTAATAAATGTTGATTGAAGGATTGATGTCAGCCCTTTTGGTAAAGAACACCGAATCTCTTTTCCATTAAAACTCTTAGGCCCAATTCCCCCTTCCCAATGGAGGTAGGTTTACACCCTTTACTCTGCAGAATGAACAAGGCTACTTATAAACTTAGAGGAATTTCGATTCATCAGCTTTAATCCTATGAAATATGAATTGGTAATGATGTTGGTAATTGAAATGAACAGGTAATATGAATGATATACAAGTCTTATCATTTATCCTGCCACTGCATCCTAAGGCCATATGGGCCTTAGCATCTGTACTGCTACTACATTCTCCAAACTTCCAGGTACTGCCACCTGACCTGCTAATGTGCCCCTGAAGACCTTTGGACTTTGCTATCTATACCACCATCACAACTTTAGGACATCTGGGCCTCTCCATTTGCTATGCAACTGAACTCTAATATATGTTATCCCACCCAATAGAGTATGAGCTCCTATGGAGCTGGGACTTTGTGTTCTAATTATATCACATAAAAAGCCTAGATATCTCAAAGGCAATTGAATATTTATCTTTTTAACCTCATTTAACATATGAAGAAACTGAGACCAAGAGAGTTAAGATGAATTGACCAAGGTCACTTAAGTAGTAATATTAAAAAGAAAATCATCTTGTCATCTCTCCAGCCTCTAGCATTATAGCTTTCAAATAGAAGTTTCCTGAATGAACTCCATGAAGCCAAAATGGATAAGAAAACTAAAAATCTACAATACTAATAAACTGAGATTTTTTAAAAATAAATTTTATTGATGTCTTTTGTTTTTACATCATCTAAATTTTCCAATATATTCTTTCTCCCTCTCCTCCCAGAGCATGATTACTTATAACAAAAAATAAAAGGTTAAAAAAAATAGTTCAGTGAAATTAGCCATCAAATTGAAATGTCTGATCTTAAGTACAATGTTTCTTATATACAGTCTCCCACCTCTGAAAACAAGGGGGGAGGTACCTTCATATAGCAATCAGTTTTTATTATCTTGTTGTTCTGTTTGCTTTATTATAGTCATTATGTATGTTGTTTTCTTGGTTCTGCTTACTTCCTCTTTATCATTTTGTATGTGTTCCGTGCTTCTCTGTATTAATCATATTCATAATTTCTTAAAGTACAGTAAAATTTTGTCACATTCATTTTGTTATATTGTTACATTCATGGACCACAACTGAATGAGCGTCTGTGCTCTAGAGTTGGTGGTTTTTGTTATTGTTGTTTGTTATTACAATAGTCCTGTTAAAAATATTTTGTTGAGGGGTGGCTAGGTGGTGCAGTGAATAGAGCGCCAGCCCTGGAGTCAGGAGGACCTGAGTTCAAAGTTGGCCTCAAACACTTGATACACTTACTAGCCATGTGACTTTGGGCAAGTCACTTAACCCCAATTGCCCTCCAAAAAGCAAATGTGTATATACATACATATATATATATATATATATATATATATATATATATATATATATATATAGTTGTATAAAAGGTCTTTATTTATTTTTGTTTTTTGTATTGACTTTCTTGGGGAATATGCCTAGCAATGGGTCAAAGTGTGTTGACATGTCAGTCATTTTCTTGGTTATTCTAAATTGCTTTGAAGAATAGCTGGATCAATTCATATCCCCATCCACAATGCATTAATGTGCCATATCTTTCCATAACCCCTCTAACATTGCCTATTCCCATTTTTTTAAATCATCTTTGCCAATTTAATGGTTATAAAGTAAAACCCCAATATATATATATATATATATATGAAATCAGGTAATATTTGTAAAGTACTTAGCACAACATCTGGCACATAGCATTGGTTTGTTTTGTTGTTGTTTTTTGTTTGTTGTTTGTTTTGGGTTTGTTTTTTTCTTTTTGGAGGAGGGAAGGTAGGGCAGTTGGGATTAAGTGACCTGCCTAAGGTCACATGGCTAGTTTTTCTGTTAAGTGTCTGAGGCCAGATTTGAACTCAGGTCCTCCTGACTCCAGGGCCGCTGCTCTATTTCACTGCACCACCCAGCCACCCCCACATAGCATTGTTGGTGTTGTTTTTCTCCTCCTCCTCCTTTAGTTCTTCCTTCTTCTTCTTCCATAATTCTGAAAGGGACCTCATCTGGATCTCTTCCAAGATATTTTAAAATGATACAGATTTTAATTTTCAGATTATGCATCCATTTTAGTTTATTGTGATATATGAGGTAAAAGCTTAGTCTAAATCTAATTTCTGTCAATCTGCTTTCTATTTTCTAGCAATTTTTTTCCAATAGACAGCATTTAAATTTCAGGATGATGAAATAGGAAGACTAATGCCATAATAAAATGAAAATTACATCCATAGACAAAAAAGAGATGGAAGTAGAAGCAGATTAAATGAATGAAGTAGCATTCCCCTTCTCAGATTCACTTTCTGTGTGACTATTCCCATCCTTGACAAAATAGAGTCAACTAGACCATGTGGGGGTAGCTTTACTTCTACATTACAGGTAAAACTGTACGTTATAGGGAGACAAATTAATCTGGCTAAAAACTGCTGGCCAGTAGAGTTAGTCTAGAACCATCCTAGTCTTAACTTGTAGTCAAACCAGTGAGGTACATGTTCCCATTTTTCACAGTAGAACAATGTATACATATAAAACTCACATTTCTTCTGTGGTATTTACATTCACATCAGTGAATTACACCATGATTGATAGCCAGAACATCCCTATGACTAGATCTTCTAGCTAATATCTTTGTTTCCAGGTGTCTTGATCAGTTTTTTTGGTCAGTAATAATTTTGCATAAAACTACCTACCATATGCCTGGGCCCACTGTATGAACACCAATTGAAACAATACTATGTGTCTTGGTTACCATTACTAATTTGAGACCCACTTTTCCACTTTTATTTCAGTTGGGTAGATGTCACTTTTTATTTATGGCAATATGGTAATAGAAATAATCCTTCCAAAGGTCTTTTTTCTTCCTTTCTCCACTCCAACTGAACTCTGGGAAAATATTCTCAGCCAAGGAAATGTTATTCTCAGCCCATTCAGTTATTTTATAGCACTATTCTACATCATTTAGGGTAGAAGCCAATTATAGCCATCTTGCCATCCTCTTCTCCTTTTAACAGAATTGCCTAGGAATGGGTTCCCCCTAGTACTGGACATTCAGTTCTGATTGGCTCTGGTTAGTTCTGATTGGCTTTGGTCCATGGCTCTGCTCCCAGAAATGGGGCATTGCTAAGAGAAAACATACATTGACTTCACAATTTGCCTGCTGCTACCCAGGGGATGCCTACTTAGAGAAGAGAATCATCAAAGCAAAGCAGTGAAGTCATATAGAGAGAAGTGTTCATAGGGCTAAGGATAAGATAATTATCCCCATAGGAATGTTTTCATTTTTTCAAACTGCCAGAAGCTGAAAAATATATTATTACCATTTCACGTTAGGCACACTGTATAATGTGAAAGGACATACAGTGAAGGCAGATGTAAATAGGCATAGATCTGAACATAGAGATGAGGAAATAGCTCCTAGAAACTACTACAATTTCTCCCTTTGGAGACAAGCATGAGGCATTACAATTCATTTTAGAATCTCCTTGGTCTCTTAACTTGTCTTCACGATCTGTTCCAGATGAAATTCTCTTCATTGAAAAAAGATACATAATTTTAAGGGAAGGGGGCTGGGAGAAAGGGAAGTTGGATTGTCTATTCCCACAGAAAAAGAAGTAGATGCTGCCCTCTATCATTGGGCCTTCCACCAAACAGCTCCATATCTTGGCCTGCAACCACTGGAATCTTGTCTTGGTCTGGTTTCAGAAGTCTGTGATGCTTGCTGTTCCCTTCATGGCTTCTGGGATTTGAGGCTAGTAAGTTCATAAAATGTTAAGAGTACATTTATGTAAATGAAAATATTTATCTAGGTTACTGCTGTCAAGTATCTGCCAACACTCATTTTGTTTTTATGGATGAACTCATGAGGTGGCAAAAAAAATAAGCAACATTCATTTTGTATGGGGTGTGCACACATCACATAAATCTAAAAACATGGATAACAAGTCAAAATAAGTAGAAATAACATTAGAACATACTGTTTGACAAGCAGCAGGGAATCTGTACTTTGTAGCAACAAAATCCATGAGAAGCTATGTATGTATGTAAGTTGAGAAAAGATTAGGTGCCACTTCACAGGGAGCCCTCAGTCTTTAATTCTCCTGGTTTGAGTGGGGGGGGGAATACTGAATTATTAGATTAAAATAATGTGAAATTTATTATAATACCCGGTATTAAATACCTCAGCTTTCTTCTAAGGCTTTAATGTATTTTTATAGATAGTATTTCATCTTCATTATAACCATTGAGGTAGTCAAGGAAAAGTATTATTATTATGTGTTAGAAGCAGTATAGCAGGATGTTCAATGCCAATATGGCAGAGTGAGGAACAAACCCTCCGAAGCCCTTCCAAATCCTTCCAAACAACTAGAAAAATACCTCAGAACTGATTTAGAACCAGGAAAGAAACTTACAAGCCCGGTAGGAAAGGTCTATCTCACTGGGATCAGAGGGGAGTGAGGTCTAAGAGCAGCAGCAGCAGCGGCAGCAGCGGCAGCAGCCAGTATCACCCAGCATCACAGCAAGGCTTCAAACCTGGTGCAATCCATCAGTGATGCCATAGGCAAGTGAGCAGTCTGTGAAGCACTGCAGGGTCCCACCCCACTGACCCCACCCCCAGCACGAGCCACTAGCTAGGCTTTGACCCCACTGCTGAGCAGTAGTGAAGTCTCTCCCTGGTGCTGACAAGCAGAGAGACCCTGTTTCCATAGTAGGCCAGCAGCAGGGGCCCACCCATGAGTCAAATCAGCAACAAGATCCCTCCTCCAGGGTCAACCACCAGAAAGACTCTGTTACCATAGCAACTCAGGAGCAAGGCCCCACCCCTGGAGCCGTTAAACCCCACATCCACAGGAGGCCAAAAGGGGGACCCCAGCCCATAATAAAAGTCAGAAGGGAATCCTACCTTCCAGAGAAAGCAAGTAGCTAAGCCCTCAAGCCCAATGAAAGACATCAGTAAGACCCAGAGCCCCAGCACAAAAAACTTGGGACAGTATGGGACCAGAGTTCAACTTGCACATAAAAATATCAAGTCACAAAAAAAAGGCAGGAAAATTTAGCAAAACCAACAGTAAGAAAAAAAAAGAGCTTGACTATAGAAAGTTACTGTGGTGATAGGGAAGACCAAGGCATAAACTTAGAAGAGGACAATTAGTGCCAAAATGGCTACATGTGAAGCCTCAAAGAAAATATCATTTGGTCTCAGGCCCAAAAAGAATTTCTGCAAGAGCTTAAGAAGGATTTTTAAAAATCAAATTAGAGAAGTAGACGAAAAAATGGGAAAAGAAATTAGAGTAATGCAAGAGAATCAAGAAAAAGAGTAATTAGCATGGGAAAAGATGTACAAAAACTTACCAAGGAAAATGACTCCCTAAAAAATAGAACTGACCAAATGGAAAAGGAAGTGCTAAAGCTCACTGAAGAAATTAATTCCTTAAATATTAGAATTGAACAAGTGGAAACTAATGACTATGAGACATCAAGATAAAAAAAAAATCACAAAAGTAAAAACAAAACAGAAGAAAATGTGAAATTTCTCATTGGAAAAAAAAAAAACCAACCAAGAAAATAGATCCAGGAGAGACAATAGAAGCATTATTGCAATATCTGAAAGCCATGATCAAAAAAAGGGAAAAAGTCTGGACAATATCTTTCAAGAAATTATCAAAGAGAACTGTCCTGATATATTAGAATAAGAAGACAAAATAGAAATTGAAAGAATCCTCCAATCACCACCTGAAAGAAATCCCAAAATGAATGCTCACAGGAACATCATAGACAAATTCCAGAGCTCAGAAAACAAGGAGAAAACACTGCAAGAAGTAAAAAAGGAAACAATTCAAATATTGTACAGCATAGTCAGTATTACAAAGGACTGGCAACTTTCACATTAAGGAATTAGTGGGCTTGGGAAATAATATACCAGAAGGCAAAGGAGTTAGGATTACAACCAAGAATCACCTACCTAGCAAAATACAGTCTTTCAGGGGGGAAAAAATAGATATTTAATAAAACAGAGGACTTACAAGAATTTCTAATTAAAAGACCAGAGCTGAATAAAATAAAATTGACCTCCAAATATAAGGTTCAAGGGAGGGAAACATAAAAAGAAAAAAAAAGAAAGGAGAGAAAACATAAGAAATTCAATAAGGTTAAAGTGTTTATATTCCCATATGTCAAGATAACATTTGTAACTCAACAATTTTATTATTATAAGAGCAGTTAGAGGGAGTATATGTAGACAGAGGTTGTGGATATAAGGTGATGGGATGATATCCAAAAAAACAAAATAAAAGATGAGAAAGAAAATTGAATTTGAAAAAAGAAGGGGCAAGTTTGAATGGGGATAAATTATCCCACATAAAAGAGGCATGAAAGAGCTATTATAATGGAGGGAAAGATGGAGTGGGGGGCAAGGAAAGCTACACTCATCAAAATTGACTTAAAGAAAGAATAACATATGCACATAATTGGATATAGAAATCTATCTTACCTTATAAGGAAGTAGAAATGGATGAGGATAATAAGGAGGGGGTGGCATTCAAAGGGAAGGTATATTGAGGAAGATGGTGATCAGAAATAAAATACTTTTGAAGAGGGAAATAGTGGGGTCTAAGAGAGAGGAGGGATAAACAAGTAAAACATAGCATGAAGAGAAATACACAGTTATCATAACTACAAATGTGAATGAGATGAACTCACCCACAAAACGGAAGTGGAGAGCAGAATGGATTAAAAAACAGAATCCTATAATATATTGTTTACAAGAAACAAATTTAAAGCAGAAAATAAATCCAACCAAATCCTTTTTATGACACAAATATGGTGCTGATATTCAAACCAGGAAGAGCCAAAACAGAGAAAGAAAATTATGAACCAATTTCCCTAATGGATATTGATTTGAAAATTTTAAATAAAATACTAGCAATGAGATTACAGTAACATATCTCAAGGACCATATGCTACGATGAAGTGGGATTGATGATATCAATAACAAAACCAACAGAAATCATATTATTATCTCAATAGATGTAGAAAAAGCCTTTGACAAAATATAGAACGCATTCCTATTAAACACATCATGCATAGGAATAAGTGGAGGTTACCTTAAATTGATAAGTAATATTTAGCTAAAACCATCAGCAAGCATTATCTGTAATTGAGATAAACTAGAAGCCTTACCAATACAATCAGGGCTGAAGCACGGATTCCCATTATCATCTCCATTATGTAATATTGTACTAGAAATGTTAGCTATAACAATAAGAGAAGAAAAAGAAATTTAAGGAATTAAAATAAGCAATGAGGAAACAAAATGTTCTTTTTAGAAAATCCTACAGAATAAACTAAAAAACTACTGAAAATATTAACAACTGTAAGAAAGTTGTAATATATAAAATAAATCCACATAAATCATCAGCATTTCCATATAATACTAACAAAGTCCAACATCAAGAGATAGAAAGAAGTTCCATTTAAACAAACTCTAGACTATATAAAATAATTGGGCATCTACCTGGCAAGGCAAATGCAGGAACTATATGAACTCAATTACAAAACACTTTTCATATAAATAAAACCAGATCTAAACAACCAGAAAAATATCAATTGCTCAAAGGTAGACCGAGCAAATATAACAAAAATGACAATTCTACCTAAATTAATTTATTTATTCATCACCACAACAATCAAACTATCAAACAATTATTTTGTAGAGCAAAAATAATTCGTCAAGCAGAACAAAAACTCAAAGATATTAAGGGAATCAATTTTAAAAAAGTGTGAAAGGTAGTTCTAGCCATACCAGATCTCAAACTGTTTTATAAAGTGCTAATTATTAAAACAATGTAGTACTGGCTAAAAAACAGAGTGGTGGATCAGTGGAATAGATTAGGTACAAATTACATTCTAGTAAATAACTATAGTAATCCAGTATGATAAACTCAAAGATAGAATCTTTTGAGACAAAAACTTTATTATTTGACAAAAACTTCTGGGAAAATTGGAAAACAGTATGGCAGAAACTAGAGATAGACCAGCATCTCACACCATATACCAAGATAAGAGCAAAATGGGCACATGATTTACACATAAAGAATGGTACCATAAACAAATTAAGAGAGCATGAAACAGTTTATCTGTTAGAGTTAAGGATAAGGGATGAATTTAGGACCAAAGAAGTGCTATAAAGCATTATAAAATATAAAATAGATCATTTTGATTACATAAAATTGAAAAACACTTTTTTGCATTTTAAACAAGATGTGGTATACGATTGCAATGGAATACTATTGTGCCATAAGAAATGATGAGCAGATGGATTTCAGAAAAACATTGAAAGACTTGCATGAACTGTTGCAATATGAAGTGAACAGAACCAGGAGAACATTGTACACAGTAGCAGCAATATTGTTTGATGAAGATCTGTGAATGAATGTTATTCTCTGTGATACAATGAGCCAAGACATTCCTGAAGGTCTAATGATGAAGTGTACTATCTGCCTCCAGAGAAAAAGATGATATTGATTGAATATAGACAGAAACATGCTATTTTTCACTTTCTTTATTTTTTCCCTTTTATTTGAGTCTTCTAAAGAATGACTAATATGGAAATGTTTTACATAATTTCTCATGTATAATCTATATCTGATTATTTAGTATCTCAGGGAGGGGGAAGGGAGGAATAGAATTTGGAACTCAAAACTTCTAAATAATTAAAAAAAATTTGTAGGGAAAAAAAGAAGTACCCTAACAAACTACTGATGGTGGTAAAGCATTTCATGCTACCAGATGATGCACATATATCTCAAAATTCATGTTGGTCAGAAAGGGAAAACCAGAGATGAATACCTCCCAGCAGTATCATTTCCCCCCATTCCCTATTTGATGTCTGTATGGTGTTAGGAAGAAAAGGGAAGAAAAGAGGGATTGGTTTGAGTCAAATCACAGAATCACAGATTTAGAACAAGAAGTGTTCAGCATTAAGCTAAATCTAGTTAGATTAAATTCAGTCTTTGTTAATATAAAATTTTATACTTGGATCCAAAAAAATTTGAATATTTGAAAAATTTCTCAGGGTCTTAATGGCCTGCAAATTCAATGAGTCAGTAGTAGAATGTGGTAGCCAAAAAAAATAGTGGCTTCAGACTTTAGTAAGAGAGGCATTCCTTCCAGGAATAAGGAGAGGGTAGTCCTTTTGTTGTCTGTCCTAGTCAGACCATATTTGGGTTAGTATTTCAGTTCTGGTCCCCACATCTTAAGAAGGTATTTTTCTAGTAAGCTAAAAATAGGTTTGCATCAAAGAAGCTAGAACTCCATTAACTTTGATGGTTCAAAGGAAATAATATATCAGCTCTAAATAAGGAATGGTCAAGTAAGTCTATTTTTACCATTAAGTCTAGGATCTTGGGTTGGGGAAGCAAGGTTTGAAGTTGTCCTTCAGAGTAGACCTCAGAAAGGATTTTTGTATTGAGGTTATATTACAAATGTCAAACCACCTGAGATAAAGTCCTGGTAGCAACTGACTTATAAATGGAAATGCTATTAGATATCTTGTCCACATTTGTGTAACTTCAATAAACTAGTTAACATATTTCTGGGAAAAGAGAAATTTGTGTAAAATGACTCAACATTTCTGAGACACTATAAGTAGACATTCCAGCTAAGTGTAGCAATAGGATTTTTTAGAGCCACATTTTGCTGGAAATAGTGAATGTGCATTCCGCC
Organism: Pseudochirops corinnae; assembly: GCA_028646515.1. Taxonomy (NCBI): domain Eukaryota; kingdom Metazoa; phylum Chordata; class Mammalia; order Diprotodontia; family Pseudocheiridae; genus Pseudochirops; species Pseudochirops corinnae. The sequence continues at coordinate 135,249,032 of CM053586.1, forward strand.
TGTGAAGTAAAGTGGTCAGAGATTATTACTGGAAGCATTATAATATCATTATGAATAAATCAGAGTAATTTTGCATTGAGTCACCTCCAGGTCCCTCCACAGACAGAGTCCTTCTGAATGGCGCCTTCAATTAATGGGTTGGGCTTAAATAATCTTATTTCTACGTATAATCTATATCTGATATATAAATACCAATTTAAATAAAATACTAGCAATGAGATTACAGTAACATATATCACATAGAGTGAAGTTAAAGTCCTAAGGCATCTAATTAGAAAGAATCTATAATCCTGACCCATTATCCACAGACTAAATATCCTGCATTCTTTCAACTAATCCTACAACGAAAGAGGCCTCCTCTTTGATGTGTCTATTTATATGTTACCTTTTTTAAATTTCATAATATCTTGATTAGATCTATGTCAAATCCATGCATGATTATATTCATTAATTCATTTAATAACCCATTCTAACTGTAAGATTCTATGATTCTGTGGGACTTCTAGTGAACCTATGACATGTACCTTAGAAATGAATCTATCATACATCATTACAAGGCCACCTGAAGGGTAACACCAACCCATTATTCAATATTCTTTGCTGAGTCAACCAGTCAATGACATAGTCATCTAACTTGTTTAGGATCACACAATCATTAAGGTATCTGGGACATCATTTAAACCCAGATTTCTGATTTCAGGTCCAACACTCTTTCCATTATTCCTCTCTGTGGTTATGGCTTGACTCTCCAATGAGATTTAAAATCTCTTAAAGATGTGGGCCACTTATTTTGTTCCTTCCTACCACCTCCACCAATCAATCAAGGAACCAATCAATAAACATTTATTAAATGCCTATTATATACTAGTCATTGGGCTAGGCCTTGGATATGCAGTTACAAAAAAAACCCCACTAAATAATTTCTACTCACAAGGGGCTTATAATAAGGGAGACAATGGCACATAGGCAAAATATAGGGGCAGAGTCAATGTGGCAGAATAAAGGCAGGGACTCATCTAGGCTCTCTCAAATTCCCATCTAAACAACTTTAAAATAAGTCCTTAAAATGAATTTTGAAATGGCAAAACAAGCAGAAGGACAGGGTGAAACAATTTTCCAGCCCAAGACAACTTAGATGGTTGACAGGAAAGGTCTGACTCACTGAGGAAGTGTGGAGTGCAGTCAAACACAGGCTGAACCCCAACAAGCCAGCCAAAGGCTTTGATGGTTACTAAATCAGAGGTAGTTTATAGAATTCTTAGTCCACAGTAAGTAAACTCAGTAAGGGGGTCAGACAACTGGAAGGAGATTACAGAGAGCCATTTGCTGATACTGGGTGAAGAACTGTTACATTGCCCATACACATTTCTAGGTCATGGTCCTAAGGGGAGGAGGAGTACTAGTACACAGCATGCAGTTGCAGGAGCAAAAAAATATTTGTGCTTTTTCAAAGACCAGAGCAAATTCCAGAAGAGCAGTGACTACACCTCTCCTTATATCATGCAACATTGTTAGAGTTGAAAACTTACAATTCCTCAGAACTAGTTCTGAAAAAAGTGGCATGAAAACTTGAAACTTGGAACAGTTCTCCCTCCACCACCACATGAGCAGAGTCCAACTTTAGCATAAAGTTAAAAGTCAAGAAATAGATTGAAAAAAGGACAAACAGTAAAAAAAAAAAAAAAAAAAAAAAAAAGACCATGACCATAGAAAGTAACTATGTTGAAACAGAAGGTCAAAACACAAACTCAGAAGAAGACAACAAAGTCAAAACAACTACTTTCAAAGCCTCAAAGAAAAAAAAATGTAAATTGGTCTTAGATCTAAAAAAAGAATTCCTGGAAGAACTCAAAAAGCATTTTAAAAGTCAAATAAGAGAGGCAAAGGAAAAATTGGAAAAGGAAATGAAAGTGATGCAAGAAAATCATAAAAAAAGAATCAACAGCTGAGTGAAGGAGGCACAAAAAATGTCAAAGAAAAAACACCTTAAAAATAAAATGGGTCAAATGATAAAATAGGCACAAAAATTCACTAAAGCGAAGAACTCCTTAAAAAGCAGAATTGATCAAATAGAAAAAGAGGTACAAAAGCTCACTGAAGAAAATAATCCCTTGTAAAATAAAATTAGGCAAGTAGAAGCTAGTAACTCCATGAGACATCAAGTTACAATGAAACAAAACCAAAAGAAAGAAAAAAAATAAGACAATGTGAAATATCTCACTGGAAAAACAACTGACCTGGAAAATAGATCAAGTAAAGATAATTTAAGAACTATTAGACTACTTCAAAGTTGTGAGCAAAAAAAAAAAAAAAAAAGAGCTTTGACATCATCTGCCAAGAAACTCTCATGGAAAATTGCTCTGATGTCTAGAATCAGAGGGTAAAACAGAAATTGAAAGAATCTATTGATCACCTTCTGAAAGAGATTCCAAAATTAAGACTCCCAGGAATATCATAGACAAATTCCAGAGCTCCCATGTCAAAAAGAAAATATTGCAAATAGTCAGAAACAAACAATTCAAATATGGTGGAGTCAGTCAGAATAGCACAAGATTTAGCAGCTTTTATCTTATAAGATCAGAGGTCTTGGAATATGATATTCCAAAGGGCAAAGGAGCTAGAATTACAACCAAGAATCACCTATCTTAATCGTTCAGAGAGACAAATGGATATTCAGTGAAATAGAGATCTTTCAAGTACTCTTGATGAAAATTTTAGAGCTGAACAGAAAATTTGATTTTTAAATACAAGTCACAAGAGAAGCACAAAAAAGATAAACAGGAAAGAAAAAACATAAGGGATTCAAAAAGGTTAAACTGCTTACATTCTTATATGGAAAGATGATATTTGTGACTCCTAAGAACTTTATCATTATTAGGTAAGTTAGAAAAAGTATAGATATATCTGTGATTGTGTACAAATTTTTCCTGGTTCTGTTCTTCTCACTTAGCATCAGTATGTATAAGCCTCTCCAGGTAAATATGAAGTCCATCTCCTCCCATTTCTTATAGTATAATAGTATTCCATTATATTCATATACCACAAAATAATCACACACATCATATGTGTGACAACCTACTTTGATAAACTGAACTCTTCTCAGCAATGCATAGTTATAAGACAACTCTACAAGTCTCAGGATGGAAGATGTCTACATTCAGAGAAAGATCTAGAAAGAACAGAATTTAAATGGAGACTGAAGCAATCTACATGCTATCATTCTTTTCCATGTTTGGTTTTGTCTGTTCTTTCCCAGTGTTCACTCCACTGGTTACAACCATTCTATACAACCAGACTAATATCCAATGTGAAAGTATTTGCAGATCCTGTACTTGATTGCATGCCACCATGGTGGGGCGGGAGGAGGGAGAGGAGAAAATGTGAAATTCAAGGGACTGTGGAATTGAATCTTGTAAACTAAAAGTAAATAAATAAATAATTTTTTTTATAAAAAAAGAAAAAATATAGATAAAGAGGGTATGAGTATGAATGGATTATGACAGGATGGTATCTAAAAAAAAATTAAGGGGTGAGAAAGAAGGATGTACTGGGTGAAGGGGGAAAGGCAGAATGTAGTAAATTATCTCACATAAATGAAGTCCAAAAGAGCTTATAAAGTAGAGGGAAAGGCAGTCAACACTTGAACCTTACTCTCATTAGAGTTGGTTTGACAAAGAAATAACATACTCAGTAGGTATAGAAATCTATCTTACCTTACATGGAAATATGAAGGGAAAGAAATAACAGTGGAGGGATACTGATACAAAGGAAAGTAGATTGACAGAGGTGGTAGTCAGAAGCAAAACCTTTGAAGTAGGGTCAGAGTGAAAGGAGAGAGACAAGAAGAAACAAGGGAGGAAATAGGATGGAGGGAAATACACAGTAATCATAACTATGAAAAAAATTTGCAACAAGTATCTCTGATAAAGTCCTCACTTCTCAACTATATAGAAAACTGAGCCAAATTTATAAGAATACATTCCCCAATCACTAAATGGTCAAAGGAACAGGCAGTTTTCAGATTTAGAAATCAAAGCTACTATAGTCATGTGGGGAAAAAAGCCATAAATTGCTATTGATTACAGAAATGCAAATTAAAATAACTCAGAGGTAACACTTCATACCTATCAGATTGGCTAAAATGACAGAAAAGGAAACAACAAATATTGGAGGGGACCTGGGTAAATGGGAGAACTAAAGCACTATTGGTGGAATTGTGAACTAATCTCACCATTCTGGAGAGTAATTTGGAACTATACCCAAAGGGCTATGAAACTGTGCATGCCCCTAGACCTAGCAAGTGTAGGTCTACTACTAGATCAGTATCCCAGAAAGATTTTTTTAAAAGTGGAAGGGAAGGATATATATATATACATATATATATAAAAATAATATATATGCACATATGCACACATATGCACATATAATTCATTCATTGATTCATTTATTTATTTATCTATCCATCTATCTGTTTGTTCGTTTGTTTGTTTGTTTATAGCAGTTATTTTTGTGGTGGTAAAGAATTAGAAATTGAGAGGATGCCTATCGGTTGGGGAACAGTTGAACAAACTATGGTATATGATTGTGATGGAATACTATTGTGCTGTAAGAAATGACAAGCCGGATGCTTTCAGAAAAACCTGAGAAAACTTAATGAACTTATCCAAAGTGAAGTGAACAAAACTAGGTGAATATTGTACATAGGAACAACAATATTGTACAATGATCAACTGTGAATGACTTAGCTATTCTCAGCAAAACAATTCTGAAGGACTTAATGATGAAAAATGCTATCTGTTTCCAGAGAAAGAATTGATAGAATTTGAATGCAGACCAAAGTATACTTTTTAT
>CM053586.1:135254382-135274817 GCA_028646515.1 Pseudochirops corinnae
ATTCACATATATCAATACATATTTATGTATGTACCTATGTATATAAAATATATATACATATACACAAAGTAGTTAAATACAGGGTAGCACCTAGCAAAGCATTATGTATAAGCTAGTACTTGCAGTAATATATTCAGTCACAGATGTAATACTAGTAGCTTCCATTTCTAGAGTACTTTAAAGCTGGCAAAGCTCTCTACACACAATATCATATCTGTGACTTAAAAAAATTCCTTGAGATAGATGCTAAAAATGATCAACCAAAATAAATTTATTAAGCTTTTACTGTGTAACAGACATGACAAATAAGGAGTAGAGATTCAAAGCAAAAGCAATTCCTTACCTCAAGGATCTCATATTATAATCTACAATTTTTTAGTTGAGAGGAAAACTGAGGACACACTGTGAATATCATATTGGTGATATATCCCAAGAAAATCTCTTGCTACCAAGTTGTAGCACTTATGGACTTTTTTCCCCCCTAGACTTACAGGCTAAGATGACTGTGTTAAAATTCCTTCATTTTATCATTTTAATCTTTAATATTTTTATTGATACCTTTTTATTTTTATATAGCCTTCATTCATGTATGAGCTACCAAGGGGCATACAGCTACTTTCATACAAGACAGAATTCAAACCCAGGTTTTCTTGACTCAAGTCACATTTTCTTCCCACTATCCCATGTAATTTGAAGATCTTCCCTGACCCTTAATGGGCTAAATGTAATCACATGGAGCCCATGGTGGGAGGAGTTTGCTGAAAGGGTAGAACAGGAAGGGTGGAGCAGGAAGAAGCAGGGGAGAGCCAGAAAAGAACTGAGGAAAAGAGCTATCATGAGTGAGACAGGGGCATTTTTGCTTAGGGGACCCTGTTTTGCTTTGAATGCCTGACAGAGGGAAGGCTTGGGGATGTCAGGGCTTGCTACATTGGTTACGTGTGCCAGCTTCTTGGTTGCTATGATGGATTTGGCTTTTTTGGTGTTTGAATAAATGTTTTAGTTCTGTGTACCATGTGAAGGGTCTGTTACATTTTGTGATCCACTACTACACCAGCATATTTGTAGCTGCTGTGGGCACTGTGAACATTGCACTGGTGATATATCCCAAGAAAATCTCTTGCTACCACGTTGCAGCACTTATGGACTTTCCTCCCCCGCCTAGACTTACAGGCTAAGATGACTGTTAAAAATTCCTTCATTTTATCATTTTAATCTTTAATATTTTTACTGGGACCTTTTTATTTTTATATAACCTTCATTTCCAAAAGTATCCTTTTCCTTTTTGCTTTCCTAACAGGCCACCCATTGAAACAACAGATGAAAGAGGGAAAGAAAAGCAGTTGAGCAAAATTAACCAGCACATCAATACTATCTGACAGTATATTCAATATTCCATTTCCATAGTTTTCCAAGTCTAAGAGAAGGACAAGGCACATTTTCTCAGCTCTTTAAGGCCAGGCTTAGTCACTGTAATTGCATAGAGTTCAGGCTTTTTAAATGCTTTCTGTTTACATTGTTATCGTTGTTGCATATAATTTTCTTGGTTCTGCTCATTTCAGTTAGCATCAATTCATATGTCTGACCACGCTTCTCTGAAATTTTCATAATTGTCCATAATAACAAACCATTACATTCATATACCAAAATTCAGTATTTATTTCCCAGTCAACGGGCATGTTAACTTGTTGCCAATTTTTTTCTATCTCCAAAGATGCTGCTATCAGTATTTTGGTATATAGAGGACTTTTTTTTTTCTTCCTGAGAGAGCATCATTTAAACACATACTCTTTGTCCACATCGCCTTATAGAATATAAGGGAAAACTATAACTGGGAGAGGAAAATATTTTCTGGAGAGAATGTGTCTTTATACATTTTTTTTTGCTTTTTGTATTTTGAAGGGGGGAAGGCAGGGCAATTGGGGTTAAATGACTTGCCCAAGGTCACATGGCTAGTAAGTGTTAAGTGTCAGAGGTCATATTTGAACTCAGGTCCTCCTGACTCCAGGGCTGGTGCTCTATTCATTGCACCATCAACTGCCCCTTTAAACACTTTTAATGTAGCTTTTAAACTCACCTAAGTTCTGAATAAGCTCCAGGACTGCTCCTTGGAGATGGGAAAATATAAGCTGCCAGAAGGTGGGGACTGTTTTTATTTTTTGTTGTTTGTATCCCTAGCACCTAGCCCCATATTTGGTGCATGGCAGTCTTTCAATACATATTTGTTAAATTGAATTGCATCAGATTGGATTGAAATGAAGTGAATTGATTATATTCAACTGGGAAGCTGATAACAACTTGTGAATCTTTATTTTAAACTCAGGTCAAGAGAAAAGTCAAGTCTCTCACCTAACCTATTGAACAAGAACCAAGAAATAACAGAATGTCTTTATTAGCACTACTGGGACCACAAGGCAATTAATGGCTTATCTTAAAAAAAGAAGTAGGCCCCACCCATGCTCAGGAAGACGCACAGAGGACTGTCTCTGAAGGAAGCCCCTCCTTCCCACCTACCCCCTCTATCAATCCTCACTCTCCCCAAGCACAAATAAATGGATCACTCTGAGCCTGCTCAGTAATAATATTATTGATTGTCAGCTAATCAGATTTTTCCAGAGTCTGGCAACATTCAAGTGTTTACAAGCCTTCTTTTTTCAAAACAGCCTAAAAATCATTCTGCAGTGCAGAAGCCAAAAACCAGAAAATCAATAAAGCAAAAGCTGCTGGTCAGGATTCTCTTTTGCCCAGCTAGGAGGAGATTTATTTATAGATGAGCCTTTGAACAGGGCTACTCCAGTCTAGTGTAGTAATAACATGGTAGAACTAGTTGAAAGGATAGTATAGTTCCACCCAGCCCTGCATTATGTCCTGCTGTAAATGGTTTCTATGAGGAAAAGCCTGTAATTTAGGGAGATTTGCCATGAATGGTAAAGCCTGGGTCATTGTAACAGACACTTTTTTCCATCTCTATTTATGGACAGGGCAGGGAAAAGGAGATGGGGACAGGAGGAAGCAGGAAGATGCCCTGAAGAATCATGAACAGTAAATATGTGTTTCGTTCAGTTTATCTGTTTTGTCACCAAACCCAGCTCCTTTATGAATAGAGGATTATTATTCATCAGGATCAAGATTTAGTCACCTGGATTCTGATTCTAATATTGCCATGAAATGGCCATGTGACTTTGGGCAGATCACTTTATCATTTTAAGTCTTAGTTTCTTCATCTGTAAATTGATGGACTGGGAAAAGATCATGGAATTGGGAGTCAAAGGACCCAAGATCAAGTCCCATGTTACCCATTTATTACCTGTGTGACTTTAGACAAGTCACTTAATCTTCCTGGGCCTCAGTTTCCTTATCTGTAAAATGAAGAAATTAGACTAGATGCTCTTTCAGTTCCCTTTCAACTCTAGATCTTTGATTCCACAATCTTAGAATATTCTGTGCTGGAAGGTTCATTCTCTCTTGTGTTTCATTTTAGTTTACAATGCCTATTTGGCTTTTTAAAGTCAATATAGAGTAGTTGACAGAACATTGAACTCGGTGTCAGGAAGATCTGGATTCAATCAGGCTTCAGACATTTACTAGTTGTGTGACCCCTCAGTAAGTCACTTAAATTCAATGCATCTCATTTTCTCCATGTGGAAAATGAAGGCATTGGCCTACATGGCCTCCACGGTCCCTTCTAATTCCAAACCTATGTCTTTCTTCAGTCATTTTCAATCATGTCTGACTCTTTGTGACCCCATTTGAGGTTTTCTTGACGAAGATACTGGAGTGGTTTGACATTTCCTTCTCTAGTTCATTTTACAGATGAGGAAACTGAGGCAAACAGATTGAAGTGCTTTGTCCAGAGCCACGCAACTATATTTGAACTCAAGAAGATGAGTTTTCCTGAATCTGGGTCCAGCACTCTTTCTATTGTGCCAACCAGCTGCCCAAACCTATGTCCTATGAATATATAATATCTTCAAGTTCATAGGATCATAGATTTAGACCTGGAAAAGATTTTAGAAGCCATCAAAACCAATTCCTCTGAGTCCCAGAGAAATTAAATATTTTTCCTAATTACATATCTCTATTAAATTGCAGAACTTCAGAATGGGCACTAAACCTCCCACCAGGAGACTCCAAATCCAGCTTCCTTTCTACTATACCATGCTGGGTGAAAGTTAGACCATAAAGCTGCAGTTAATACCAATTTCTATTAGACTTTCAGGAAAATCTCTGATGTTTTCAGTTGGACTATCATTCTGCTTGCTTCCCTTAGTGATTCTTATTAGGTTGCTTTGGAAATAGTAGAAGATTTGACTTATGGCATCACCTAAACCCCTCTTGGAAAAAGACATGCATATATCTGTCTCACGGATCTAAAAAACTTAGCCTCTAAGTAAATACTTTGACAGCTAGCATTCCCAGTTCCTGTGAATGAGTAGGGTCTGTCTTCCAAAGTCTAGTTACAGTGCTACCTGCTTTGGGTAAAGCATGGGCATATGAATTAGAGGAGAGATCAGAAACCAAATGCTACAAAGAATATCACTTAATCTTTCTAGACTTTTGTTTCGCATATATAATATAAAGGCCTGTCATAGATATATCTCTTCCAGATCTTATAAGGTGATGCTACCTTCTCAGAGCCATGTAGTGAGAAATCAGGCAGCTAGAAAGTGACTTGCTCTGTTTTCCAGGACCAGTTAAACTAATTGTGCAGGTTGGGGAGGAGATGGATACCTAATAACTATTGGGAAAGCAAGGGGAGAACACAGCCAAGTGTATCATCCCTGGGGAATTGAATTCATTTCATACTGATTGGGGTCAGGAGAGGGGGAAGAATACTTTTATCCTCCAGTTTTCTCAGGTAACCATATCTCAGCCTCTAGGATGGTGAACTCTCCTCTGCCACTAGTGGGGTGAACTCCTCAGCTCTCACTGTTACCCTCACCCCCACAAAAGTAGAGAAACAAGTGCTTTGAATAGAAAATGCTCATCTCAGCTAGTTCCTAAAAGCAAAAACAGGTCTAAGAGGTCTGGGTCTGTAAGTCCCAAGGGCGAAACAGCATTGAACAGGATTGTAATTTGTGTTTTGTGAATGGGTAAGTATATTTTGGTCAGTCTTAGTACCTCTAGCTAAAAAACCATCAAGGATGGAAAATGCCCCCAGAAAAGTTGCTGCTGTTCATCCTTCATTTTTGAAGTGGATCAATCACATCACTGGGTGATGTCTTGACTTGTGCATGAATTGGATTTAAATGAGGCAGAGGTGGCCAGTCATTAGCTTCACTCTTTCTTCCAGAGTCATTGAAGTCCAGTGGAAAGACAAAAGTCAAGACAACTGACAATGGAAGTGAGCAACAGAGCAAAGAAAGAGGAGGAGTTATCCACCCTGGTTCTGGCATGCTGCTTCTGTTGCCTCCTCTCCTTTACTCAATACTCTTCTTCCCAGACAACTTTGGATTAAAGTCACATGACTATTTTAGTAGGTTTATGTGAAAAGCATTTTTCAAATGGTTACCATTTTGCTGTGGTTCATTAAAAGGTTATCCCATTTCTTCTTGATGACAGCCGATAATTGATGCTAATGCATGGTGAAATATTCCTCTCTTCTTTGTAATGCACTCAATTTCCTTTTAAAAAGAAAAGAGACAAGCCTCTTTTTCCAAGTCTCTCTGCTGAAGTCATACTCTGAGAGATAAGGCAGTACTGAGGAAATAGCATAGGATTTGGAATCAAAGAACCTTAACTTAAATCTCAGCTCTGCCACTTACTTGTGACCTTAGGCCAAGTACTTAATCTCTCTGGCCTTTGGATCTTCAACCACAAAATATGGTCATTTTATAGATATCCCTTCCAGTTATAGAGGGGCAACTAGGTGGTATAGTGGATAGAGTGCTGGACGTGGAGTCAAGAAGACTCATCTTCCTGAGTTCAAATATGACCTCAAACACTTACTAGAGTTCTGTAATCCTGGGCAAGTCACTTAGCCCTGTTTGCCTCAGTTCCTCATCTGTAAATGATTGGGAAAAGCAAATGGCAAACCACCCCTGTATCTTTGGCAAGAAAACTCCAAATGGAGTTACAAAGAGTTGGACGTGACTGAAACAATCCAACAACAATGAATTCTAGCTATAGATCCTATGAGGTGATGCTCCTCTCTCAAAGACTTATAGCAATGGAGTGAGAAATCAGGTAGGTAGCAACATGCTTTGTGTTCTGGAACTAGTTTATTTGTAAAGGCTTATTTGGAAAAGATGAGTAGTAAAGTTAGATAAAGTAGTAAAGTAAAGGGGGTGTGATTTGAATTGTGGAGGTACCCAAGTAGATTAGGTCATTCAAAGTATGACATATATGATCAGAAAAGCAATTCTGATTATGAAGTTGGCCAAATTTAATTACTAGCATCAAAGCAAACCATGAAGTTAAAGCTAAGAGAAAAAATAGTCCCTATATTATTAATCAGGCCAACATTTTCTTTTTTTTTTTTTTGGGAGGCAATCAGAGTTAACTAACTTGCCCAGAGTGACACAGCTAGTAAGTTACTGAGGCTGGGTTTGAACTCTGGTCCTCCTTACTCCAAGGCCAGTGCTCCATCCACTGTGCCACCTAAGCAACATTTTCTAACTCTTCTAATCACCTATGAATGGATTCATGAGAAAAGCCTATCTAGAACCCAGATCATATGATAGGCAATATAACAGAGAAAAAGATATTAGAACTAGAAGGTGAGCTCCTACAGAGATTGTTTCTTGTCTTTGTACCCTCCATTACATAGCACAGTGTCTGGCCTGTAGGATATGATTAATAAATGTTGGTCAATAAATACTTATTAAACACCTCTTATGGGCCAAACACAATGCTAAGTCCTGGGAATACAAAAAGACACACAAAAAATGCTCTCTGCCCTAAAGGAGCTCACAATCTGATGGTTGAATTGAATCGAGCTGAATTGAATTGGAATGAAAAGACTTGAGATCCAGCTAGTATTTACTGTTTATCTTGGGTAACTCAGGTTTCACATTTGTGAAATGGGGTTAGTAGTTTCTTCCTTACTTTACAAGGCTGGTGTGAAGAAAGTATTTTGCAAAGGCATCATAGACGTATGAGTTAATGTTAGCCAGTAAAAGTGATTTTTTTCCCCCTCACTAATTCATAAAAGATACTTTTGGAGGCTTCCCTCACAAGTATTGGGGTGCACACTCAGGCACAAGCAAATGAAAAGCAGAAATAAAGGAGGGAAAAAACACAAAGATAATGTTTTGCAGCAGGGCAGGAAGGTCAAAAGATTAGGTTCTCATCGATCCAGAAAAAGGAGGAAATTCCAGTTCTTCTCTTGACACATGTGTTTATACAGAGAAGGTGAAGACACTTTGCACTGGGGAGCAATGAAATGTTGCCCACAAGTCCCAGCCCCTTCCAGATGTCAGAGGAGTTCTTCAGTGTTCTGTTCTCTTGAAAAGTCAGTAGATGTTCTGCACGTGGAAGAAATCCTGCAGTTCCCACAGCCACCCCATGCCCCTAATATGCACACATGTTCAAAATGCTTGTACAATTCATTTTTTGAGTCATGAAAAGAGCTAGGAAGTAGTAAGAATCCACATTTTGCCCAAAAAAACAAGGGTCAATTTAGTAAGACCACATTTTCAAATCTTCTAGTCAAAAAACTCTGCCATGTAATTCCAATCTGGCTTCCATCCTGACACTAGATTGAAATAGCACTCTTAAATCTGATCAATGACCTCTAACCACCAAATGTCAATGGCTTTTTCTCAGTCTTTTTTCCTTATGGTCTCTGTGGCTTTAGATACTGTCAGTCAGTCTGTTTTGAATACTTTCATTGCCTGGCTTTTGTGACATTAAACTTTCCGGGATCCAGATACTTGCATTTACTTTGAGTAAATCACTTAATCTCTTTCAGACTCAGTTTGCTTGTCTGTAAAATGATCTTTTAAAAAGTCAAATATTAGGGGTGACTAGGTGGCACAGTGAATAGAGCACGGGTCCTGGGGTCAGGAGGACCTGAGTTCGAATCTGAACTCAGATACTTAATAGTTACTAGCCATGTGACCTTGGGCAAGTCACTTAACTCCGATTGCTCTGCCTTCAAAAAAAAGCAGAAAAAAAAGTCAAATATCTAAACACATGTTTACTACTGAGTACCAGCATAGCACAGTGGGTAGAGAGCTGGCTTCAGAATAAGGAAACCCCAGATCCAGATACTGGTTCTGTGACCCTGGGTAAGTCACATAACCTCTCGCCCTCAGACAACTCTCTAAGACTTTAAACTTCAAAGCTGATATAGATTTTCATTGATAGAAGGAATTTCTTGCCAGGAGCTCACTATTCTAATAAAATCACATCTGTTTTTTAAAAAAAGTTTTCTAGCCTTACATTTCTCCTGCCTTATCTAATTTTTCTGCCTTTCTCACTAATTGTTCTTTCTGGCATTCCTTAAGACTCCATAGATTTGGCCTTTTTCTTTCTATAAGCTCTTTTTAAAAAAAAGTGTTTTCTGGATGTTGTTTTTTTGGACAGTTGTTGCTTTCTAATTATCTCTCCATAAAGTTTTCCCTATAACAATGAAATATGTTTTTTAAAAAATAACAATATATTGGTTATCTGAAACATATGTATCATTCAATACCTATATTTCCTGATTATGGCTTATAGAAGGGAAGTATGTTTCTCTGTGAGTTCTCTGAATTAAAAAATTATTCACTTCATTGATCAGAGTTCTGATGACTTTCAACATTTTTTTCCTTTCTTTTACTGTAATCATCATCTAAATTGTTGTCTTGGTTTTGCTTGATTTGTACCATAGCAGTTCATATAAATATTTCCAAATTCCTGTGAATTCATATTAATAATTTCTTATGGCACAAATATTTTATTACACATACATAAATGAGTGAATGATTGAATGAATGAAAAAACATTTGTAAAGTGTTCACTATGTGTCAGGTGCTGTGCTGAGGGCTGTTGACATAAATACAAAAATAAAGATAGTTCCTTCCCTCAAGCAGTAGTCTAACCAATCCTGACAGTTTGGACTCAGATTGGAGTCATCATTGGGTTGGAATCAGCATTAGTAGAAGGAATTCTCTATACTGATGAAATCACACATCCTAAATACTGAAATATAGTAGATCTTAATGAAATGAGATCTAAGACTCACATTCATATCACCAAGATTAATATGAAAAAAATTCACATAAAACTTTAATATTAACTAAAGTTCTAAGGTCTACCTATGAAATTCCTTCCTTTTGAAAAATAAATTTAATAGTCAAATAACGGAGCTTTTTTTTTTTTTAGTAAAATATTATTCACTTTATTCTGCCACAATGGGGAAGGTGAGTAAGAGAGAGAGAGAGAGAGAGAGAGAGAGAGAGAGAGAAAGAGAGAGAGAGAGAGAGAGAGAGAGAGAGAGAGAGAGAGAGAGAAAGAGAACCATTGTAAGGAGGAAGAAAGAAGTTTTACCACATAGAATCCCAGAGTCTCAGAGTTCATCAATCCTAAAAGACTTGAACAAGAATACATTCTACAACATACTTCACAAATGACCCTTCTGTTTTTGCTTAAAGACCTCTAGTGAGGTGGAATCCACTACCTCCTGAGGGATCCCATTCCACTTTTGGACAGCTCTCTTCTTTTCTACTATTGAGATAGTAGAAGAAAAATCTTTTCATGGACACTGGTAGCTAGAAAATGGCACAGTGTGGTAGCTTCCTGCACAAAGTTGAGTTGGATAGCCTTGAAAAGGAGCACTTCATGGAAGGGCCAGGAGTCAGATTAAGGTAAAACAATAATGATAATATTCCCATCAAATGGCCAAGTAGATTTGCAAAGGAGAAAGCCCATGCTTATTGCTTGCATTAAGGCTGTCTGTAGTTTTGGTAGCCTATGATATAAAAGTGATAACTCTTCTGATTACTGGGGAAGGGACACGAGGGGATCATTTCATTTCACCATACTACAGGGCATAGAAGATGATCTCCTCTGATCTCCATGGTGAGAATACTGCTGAACATCTTATAGACTTTAAGGTGAGCAAGGGCCTTCCACTGGAAAATGAAATGTGTGGAAAGCAAAAGCATAATGATTCATCATAAATAGATGGAGTCCTAGAATATGCAAGAATAATAATGGGACGAGGAATGACAATCCGTAACTTGGTTCACTCTATTTCCTGAAAAACTTTCCTGTATGTCATAGAGTTCAGGCCATAAAAACACTATTAGTTGTCCTGGGAAACTTATTTGCTAACAAGTGGACTGGTATCTGGCAGCTGTTTTATTCAATTCAATCAACCACAAAGTTGATAGAGTAAAATTGCCCAAATCAGTATCTCCTGTACATGAAGAACTCCATAGCTCGAAAATTGTTTCCAGGAACAATAAAATAAAGAGTTCACCAAGCACCATCAAGTAGCAGAAAACATGTAGCTCAAAGGGCAGGACAAGTGACTATTTGCTATGTCTTTCCTCTTTCCTACCTCTCTCCACCCCCCAACACTCTACAAATGCAAACATCTATTTGGTTTCTTGCCTAAATGTACCTATTCTCATGGACAGAGAGGTGGGATCCATTTGCAATAGAGAATCAATAAAATGCTACATTCTTGTTAATCATAAACTAGTCTGAAGAACTGTTTGCCAAGCTAATGTTGCAGAGAAATGTCGCATGTTAAATGATAAAATCCCTGGAAACCACAAGAGAGCTGTGGTCCAGTGTTTGTGTCTATCTTTAATATTCCCTGTCTGAGCAAGAAAGGCCAATGTATTTTTCAACAAAATCTTCTCATGCCATGGGCCATGACCACTGGCAAAAAGTACTCCATTTAAACATGCTTTAAGTTTTACAAAAGATTATGTAAGATTATAAAAGATTACAAAAGATTAATATTCTCACGCAGAGTATTCATATTCACACTTTGGGGAGAGGAGAAGTATCTGTGATTGTTCCCATAAAGGAGAATTTCCTCCAAAGAACGTGTGGCAACCTATCTGACTTAATAGATAAGCTCTAGGCTAGAGGTAGGGAATTCCCTAAGCTAGGGAATCTTTCAAAGCACTTGAGGTTAAGCAACTTGCCCAGAATCACACAAGTAGTAAGCATCAGGGGCAATGTGAACTTCAAAATTGGATCTTCAAGAATAGTGGAACTAGATTTTGAGGACACAGTTTCAAATCCCAGCTCTGCCTTTTACTTGCTATGTGACCTGGATTTCTCATTTCTCCCCCTCCAGGTCTCAATTTCCTCATGTATACAATGACAGAGGTTGGACTAGAGGACCAATAAGATCCCTTCCAATTCAAAACACAACACCTGGTATGCAGTAGGCATTTAATAAATGTTAGTCAACTGATTGAGTGAGTATGTGATTCTATGAATTCAATCCTATCTAGTTAGGTAAGCCTAGCCTGCCTTTGGTTTGTATTTTCTGAAATAGATCATGGCCTTCAGGTTGTATGTTTTCTTGCCAAGATGTTCAGGTGAGAGTCAGAGGACCTATGTCTGAATGTTGGATCACTTCATATGTGAATTTAGGCAAGAGAGAATCCTATTTCTGAACTCAGAAGAACCTGTGCTCAGCTTTCACCTCTGATACTAACTACCTATGTTACCTTGATCAAGTCACTTATTCGCCCCAGGTCTCAGGTTCCCCAACTGTAAAAGGAGGAGGTTGTATTAGATAACTTCTAATGTTCCTCCCAACTCCAAATGTAAGATCCATAAATAACTCTGACACGAAGCCAACATTTAATCCACTATGTCATACTGACTGTAAAATAATAATTTTTTTCTAAATGAGCATGTTTTCACCTTTTTCATGTTAAAGAAATGCTAGTATCTTAACATTGGAAGGCAACATTGTGAGGGAAAACATGCCAGAAATATCTCAGAGTAACCATAAATGCATAAAGATTTCTAAAATGACTAACTAATTAATAAAAAAAACAGAACAACAACAAGAAGAAAGGACCAAGGACCTAATACTAAGCATCTCTTAATCTTCTGGAGCACTTAAATGATATCCAAGCTGTCTGAGGGAAAGTAAGGAGGTTTTGTCAAAAATAATCCATCTATTAGAGAAATGTCTTGGTGCCCTTGAGGTCTTGTTTCAATTAAGTACGCTGTAGACATAATTATCATTAGTAAGCATTTATACAACACTATATTTCTTTAGTGGCTTTACACCCACTAATCAATGATCACACAGCAGGATCACTCTCTGTGATGGCCCTTCCTGAAGTTGAGTTGCCTTTGTTCCTTCTTGTTCCCAGTAAACCTGCTAGTCAGTGTCAGGTGTGTGTGTGTGTGTGTGTGTGTGTGTGTGTGTGTGTGTGTGTGTGTGTGTGTGTGTGTGTGTGTGTGTGTTTTTGCTTTGGAAGTCCAGGCTTATATAACCCTCAGACCTGGACCTAGTTCCCTGGGTCACACTGCCTGCATAATAGAGCCCATAAAAATCCATTTTATGTGCAGGGACTAGTTAGAAAAATATATGACCTTTCAAATTATATCACCATTTTCCACATAAAAAGCCTGGGCCAAGCTCTTAATTCATGTGACCTTTGGAAGTCATAAAATCCCTTCACTAAGAAAGTTGATTTAGATTTGATTAGGGGCCTGATCCCTGAGCCCCAGAGTACTGTGGGAACCAGCCACACACAGAACAACCAGGCAAGGCAGCAGATCTGAATCGACTCAGAACGAGGGAATCCTGGTAATATCCAGAACATCTCCTAGCTGGGCCATTGGCTCACTAAGTGACAGGGCTGGTTATTTGGTTTCCTGGTTTAACCTTTATCTAAGCCTTGTAAACCAAAACAAACATTAAGACTTGCCATTCACCACCACAATGGGAAGGGATGAGGGGTGGTGTTTCAAGAAAGTAAACATAGAGAAGTATGCAAATAAAAAGTTCTGTCACTAAGAATGAAAAAAAAAATGCAATTATGTTGAATAGCAATTGTTTCCTATAAAAAAACAAACATATAAGTTCTCTCAATCAACTAAACAACCCTAATATTCTCTTTATATTATGTTTATTTTCTCATATTTCAGTGGATCTGAGTTTTTATCTTTATTCAGGTCAGAAGCCATCAGCCTTTATCATTTGTTCCTTGAAAGTAGGGATAGTTTTGGATTTTGGCTGTAAATCTCCAAAACCTAGTAGTGCTGGGCACACAGCTAAGTGCCTAATAAATGTTTATCCACTGAGTCATTCTCATCTTGTGTGACTCCTGTATACATCCTTCTCCTTCCTGAGGCTGGGGAGGTCTGTCCAATTTGCTTCGTTGCTTCCTCTAAGTCTCTTGATGTCCTGTGAGAACTAGGACAGCGCTGATTTGTTGTCCAATTTATATCCCAAATACCTATCAGGATCCCTGGCACATGGTAGATGCTTAAAAAAATCTGTTAACTGATTGTTTGATTTCTCCACCAACCATCAACTTCTTTTTCTAGTCATGCCATCTGTTTGATGATGGTTTGCATTCTATTTTTTCTCACAATTTGTCATGGGTGATATGATGCTTTGGCAATATTGTATTGGTAATATAGAGGCAGCAGGACACGATGAATAGAATGTTTGGCATTGGGAAGATCTGGGTTCACTTCTTCTCCTGTCCCTTGTTAGCTGTGTGGCCATGGCACTTAATTTCTTTAAGTCTCAATTATCTAAACCTCATAATCCATAAAGGACAAATTGCAGTGCATGCTGTATCCTTTCAACACCCACCACATTTTCTTTCATTGCCCTCTGAGGGTCCTGAAATTTTTGTTTTTTGGAGACAGTACAATGGAAAGAGAACCTGAATCCAAATCCCACCTGACACTAACTTTCTATGTGTCCTTAGTCAAGTCACCCAATCCCCTTAATTTCCTTTTTTTGTAAAACAAAGGGGTTGAAATAGATAAGTCTCTGAGGCCCTTTCCAGCTCTGAATCCATGATCCTATGAACAAAAGAGATTATTGTATTCCATGATTTGTGGACAGACGGTATCACTGGAAGAATATTGGCATAAAAAAAGATAATTTTCTTTTTCAGAGAGAGGCTGGGATTTGTTGAAAGCCTTTTGCCACATAAGTGGGTTTTTTTGTTTGTTTGTTTTATTTTGGTTTTTGGAGTGGGGGTGGTAGGGCAATTGGGGTTAAGTGACTTGCCCAAGGTCACACAGCTAGTAAATGTTAAGTGTCTGAGGCTGGATTTGAACTCAGGTCCTCCCAACTCCAGGGCTGGTGATCTATTCACTGTGCCACATAGTTACTCTGCCCACAAGTGTTTTTCTATACTAGAAGATTATCATCTCATTCTTCTTAAGTTTCACAACTTTGAGAGTGCTTGAAGATAAATGAAGCTCATTTCACATTTTTAACCATGAATAGCCAACACCTATGCTTTTGGGGGCATGTTCCCATTGTCTCCTTACATTTATACCTCTTGAATTTAGATGATCAGGAGGTAATCTGCTGTAGAATGTTGTTTGCCAAAACTTGTCTGTTGCGTTTATCAGGGATCCCGTTGGTGTATATGGAGGTCATTTTTATATAGATGTTTGAGAAGATGGAAGAGTAAGTATGCGAACTGATAAAATTTAACTTGGACCACCCAGCAGGTACTCATAACACAATAGTTCTATGATCACAGATATAGCTCTAGGAGGGACTTTAGAGGTTATTTAGTCTAACCTTCTCATTTTACAGATGAGAAAACCAAGACAAGGAGGTTATGATTTGTCTATAGTTATATACAAACCTGTCTGAGGCAGGTTTGAATTCAGGTCTTCCTGACTACAAGTTCAGTTTCCTATTAAATATCTTACATTGTATCTTTTGGCGCCTTAAATGACCTTAACATTCAAATACTATTGGAATAATGATAATAATAATAACAATAATATATCTTTGAATTAGACCATAAGTCTGCTGAAACTTTAAGACAGCACAGATGAGAATTATAGAATTTTCCAAGCAAACTTACAAGGTAATATACTGTACCATCCATAGTAAATAGCAAATTCATATGATCCTGTTTTCTGAACCTGCACCAAACCCTGCTTGATCATCAGGGCAGACTTTGAGGATATCAATAGAGAAAACACACATCGTTTTTTGTCTTTTAAGATGCCTTAACAGTATTTCCCCCAAATCCTGGGAATTCCCAGGGATAGATTTGAAAAGCTACTTGTCTAATGGTTAATGCATGAGACTCAGTGTCATAGATTTCAAGGAAGCCTTTCACCCTATTTCCAATTGCCCATTATGTCACACTTACACCAGAATCTCACCAGGGAGAGGAAAACAATCTCGTTTCTCTTTCAGTATGACAAAGGCAACATTACAACTTGTCACCCTGCTCACAGGGGCACAATGACCACAACTAGTTAGACAATACTGGCATATAACACTATGTGGAGCTGTAGAATGTTGGACTTACATACAGAAATAAGGGAGGGGAAGAGAAAGAAGAGAAGTAGGAAGAGAAACAAGAGAAGGAGGATAAAGAAGAGAAGCAAGGTGAAGAGAAGGAAGAGGAAGAGGAACAGAAAAAGAAAGAGATAAGAAGAAAAAGAAGAGGAAGAAGGAGGAATAGGAAGAGAAAAAGAGGAGGAAGAGGAGAAGAGTAACAAATAGGAGGAAGAAAAAGAAGGAGGAAGAGAAAGAGGAAGAAGAGAAGGAGTTGGTGGAGGAAGAGGAAGAAAAGGAGGTAGAGGAAGAGGAGGAAGAGGAGGAGAAGTATCATACCTTTGACACTTCCTAGCTGTATGACCATGTCTCATTTTTTTTAAATTGACAAAATTGGTGTAATAAATGAAAATTATAGTACCTACCTAACAGGTTTGTTGTGATACTCAAATGAGATAAAGCATCTAAAGTACTTTGCAAAACATAGAGTGCTGAATAAACATCAGTTGTTATCATAAGCTATTATGATTGGGTTAATAAAGGAGATCAGGGAGAAACAAGTTGTAGTCCTTTGGCTCTTGCAAAGGGGTTAGAAAGACTATTGGTCAGACCCAGAAGGCAAGAATGAAAGTATAAACAATCTGAAAGTACACAACACCTGTAAACAAGAGAATTCTCATTAAGACAGATGGAACTCCTTGTGAAGGAAACTCAGAAGAACGCGTCATAGGGTAAGATGGCAGAGAATTATTTATGAAGTTATCAGGAAATAAAGTGGGAGGCACCAAGTTTGAGCATTACTATTGTTGACAATATTCTCTGGATCTCACCAACTATCATATAGTCTTTTTATAGATACCAGATAAACAACATGCGTCATTTTGCTTTTTTATCTTATCAGAGTGAAACAGAGACTTGGAATAAACGAGACCTATTAACTCTTGGTATAAGGTAGGTGAATTTCTCTATCCCTCTCCAAAAAAATATAGCATTAGAAAGTTAAAATCTCTCCATTATGCAAAGATATTTTTAAAAAATTAACTAGTCCATAAAGATATTTGTTGGTTAAAAAGATGTTCACTAGCTATTTCCAGAAGAATCAGTGTGGATGTGTGAATCTGTGGGAAGAAGGTGATACCAACTATATACTATCTTTCTATTACCTGTTAACTAATAAGAGCAGTATACTCAAGTTGAAAGCCTTTATCTGGCTCAGGAAATATTATATATTATATTATATTATATTATATTATATTATTATAAATTATATAATATATTATATTATTATTATATATTATATCATATATTATATTATAAATATTATATATTTCCTGAAGTATTAACGGCTAGATTGAAAACACGTTCTCAGCCCCCAGTCTAGCTCTGCCCCCTTCCTTTGTGATCTAGAATGTCAGGCCCAAGCCCTGACTCTAAGATTCAACCATCCAAATCACGCTAGTCACAGATAGTGGGACAGATCGTCTTAGAACACTGGAGACCATAGCAAGAGGTTAGATGTTATTGAACAATTGTAAGGTTATTATAATCCCCATGATGTATGAACCCAGATGACAGAAAAGTTAAATGACTTTCCTGAGCTCCCATAGCTGTTAAGTGTTATATCTGGCACTTGAACTAAGGTCTTCTGAATTTAAGACCAATGATCTTTTTCTAGATTCTTATACTTTCCAGTCTATTCACCACACTACTGACAAATTAATACATCTGTACAAGGAATCAGAGTATATTTATTTCCTATTCAAGTATCTTTAATTTCCTGTAAGATAAAATGCAAAATCTTCATCTTGGCATTTAAAACCCTCCACAATTCACTCTCATTTGTCTTTCCAGACATTTTGTATCCTTTCTTTTCACACAGGTTTTATTTTAATTAAACTATTCTCTATATATGACTTTCTCTCTCCTACTTCCATGCCTTTATCCAGGTGTCCCCGCAGGACTGGAATGCATGCTTCCCTCACCTCTCCTTTGTAAAATCCCTCACTTCCTTTAAGGCACAAATCAAGGTTGAATTAGTAGCTTTATGGATTATAATGGTAAATGAAAACAGTTGATTAGTTTCTTCTACAAATTTTATTTTCTATTTTAGGAACAAAAATGTGTAAATGAGTGGTTTATTTACTTGTTTATTTCTTTGAGTGGGGTTGAAAATCAGTATCCAAACTAGGAAAAAAATCTATGTACCTGATTAAGATTTATTGAAGGAACCCTCAAGAAGGATGGAAATAGAATTCACTCAGTTTTCAACTCTGTGTCTCCTAGAGATTGGTCACCACTCACTATATGAGTGACTATCTATGATGTTAGTGAATCAATCAGTCAGTTATTGAACATTTATTAAGGAATTTATTAAATCTTACATCATATTGTTAATAAATTAAGGCTTTTATTAAAAGCTTACTATGTGCCATGATTCTAGGCTATTTAAAAAAAGCAAAATACAGTTTCTGCCCTCAAAAAATCTCAGAGTATGATTGTAAAGACAACATATAAAAAACTATGTACCTACAAAATATATACAGAATAATTGGAAGGTAATCTTAGATGGAAGTCTTTAGTAGCTAGAGGCATCAGGAAATGTAGGATTTGGGCCGAGTTTTAAAGGAAGTCAAGAATGATAAGCATGGATGAGAAGGTAGAACTTTCCAAATGTGGAGAACAGTGAGGACAAAGCCATGGAGTCAGGAAATGGAGTGTCAGGAAGGGCAAGTAAGGCCAGTGCTGTTGTTGTCTAGTCATTTCAGTCATATCCAACTCTTCATGGCACCATTTGGCATTTTCTTGACAAAGACACTGGGATGGTTTGTCATTTCCTTCTTTACCTCATTTTATAGATGAGGAAAATGAGGCAAAAAGGGTTAAGTGACTTGCCCAGGGTCACACAACTAGTAAGTGTTTGAGGCCAGATTTGAAGATGGATTTTTCTGACTTCGGGCACAGCACTCTACATTTTGCCCAGTGTAATTAGATTATAGAGTGAGTAGAGGGGAGCAAAATATAAGAGGTTTGGAAAGGTAGGCCCAATCCAAGTTATAAATTGCCTTAAATGTCAAATAGAGGATTATATATTCAGTCCTAAAACTGATAGAGAACCACTGGAGTTATTGAGGTGATATGGTCATGCCTGCACTTTAGAAAGATCACATTTGACAGCTGAGTAGAGGAAGGATAAGTGAGGGGAGACTTGGGACAGGGAGACCAACTAAAAGGCAAGAAGTGATGTTGGCCTCAAAGTTATGGGCATTTTCAGGGCAAAACAGGGGCATATATGATGTTTTATAAATAGAAATGACACAATTTGACAACAGATTAGATATGTGAGATGAGTTTGAATGAAGAATGGAAAATGGACTGGAGGTTGTTAGCCTGGATGATAGCATCCAAAAGTAATAAGAAATTTGGGAAGAGACAAAGGAGTGGGGAGAAAGATTTGAAATGACCAGGACATCCAGTTCCAGTTGTCCAAAAGATAGTTTGGGGCTCGGGAGAGAGGCTATAGTTGAATATATACATCTAGGGATCATCTATGTAGAGATGATCATTTGAACCCAGGGAAACCAATGACATTAACAAGAGTGGTATCAGCTTGTGGAAATGCAGCAGACAATAATGGCTTCCCAGCTTTCCCTTTTCATACAAGGAAAGTCTCATCTCTGACTTATGTCAATGATGCCTCACTAAATTGCCTTGCTTCCTAGGGATTCTAGGATATTCACTGGTGGGGAAGAAAAGTTCTATTTATTACTCCCATATCTGCATTTTGGGATGTTTGCACATCATAATTCATTGAAGAAAATAAGGAAGGTGGGAAGAGGGTCTGACATACCATGGCTAACTCAAGTTTGTTGGGCCTGTTCTAATAAATATAAGGGCCTGCTGTACTAACTTTAGTTGGGCTCTGAAAAACATTACTCTGAAATTTCTTAGAGCCTCACTCCTCCACATATTTGACCATTCACTCATAAGGGACTCTGTTGCAAAACAAAACCAAAGATACTTAAGCATGCTTGTGGCCTGAATTTTCAATTTATCTCTTTATCTTCTAAGCCAACTGCTGTACTCTAAAGAATTCTGTAGGAAAAGTCAGCAAGTTGATAGACACTCAGGACTATTGTTCAGTTCTTTATATTTCTAATGCACCTATGAAATAGATTTGCAGGCACCACAGATGATAGATAGTTCCTAAGAAAAGAGATTTCCAAAATGGAGGCTTTCCCCTCAGTTGTTAATCAACTCTGTCTCTTGAAATCACTTTTTATCTTTTGAATTTAGTTATCTTTGTACAAAGCAAAGAGAGTGTGTCAGAGCAGACAAAGTCCTGGCCTCAGAAAGACCTGGGTTCAGGTTTTAACTCTGACACAACCTGAGCAAGTCAATCTCTCAGTTCTCTCAGGAAACTTTCTAAAAGTTGAAGAGAAGTTACTGCAATGATACAGTTTCGTCCTTCAGGAGTTCCCTAAACTAATGAAATCAGGGGTTCAGTTCTTATCTTATGACTGTCCATGTTGCTTTCTATTAATAGTATATATATAAGTTCCTTGAGGACTGGGACAGATTAATTTTTGTTTTTGTATTCCCTGTAGATATTTTAAAAAGTTTATCAAATTGAATGAATACTGTTTGTAGGTCTACAGTCTTGGTCATCAGGCCAATAAGGGATCTGGTTTGAGGGCAAATTAGGATGAGACATGAGTCTATGAGCACAAGAGAATCCCTAAGAGCCTGGGTTGGACAGAAATTCTTTTTTTTTTTTTTTTTTTTTTTTTTTAGCAAGAAACATTTTATTCTCTAAAAATCACCAACAATGGAAACGCCACAAAAATAGACAGGGAGGGAAGGCAGCAGGATGGCAGAAGGGTGGGGAGAGGTGTTTGCTGGATTCTGGATTAGGAAGAGTATGTTAAAAGCAGGATACAAGAGCCAGCAGGGAGATCACTTCCTCCTTCTGGAAGTCCAGAAGAATCATAATAGCTATCTCAGTTCCCATGGAAACCAAGAAAGGCTAGTAGAA
>CM053586.1:135275317-135286910 GCA_028646515.1 Pseudochirops corinnae
TCTCTCTCTCTCTCTCTCTCTCTCTCTCTCTCTCTCTCTCTCTCTCTGTCTCTCTCTCTCTCTCTCTCCCCCCGTGATCAGGACTTGCTCTAAGGCATTTTAGAAATTTAAAGTGAGGATATTCTAGACTATGTATGGAGATGTAAGATAGGAAACTGAGCTAGAAGAGAATGGAGAGATAAATTATTTCAATCACTCCTCTCCCTATTATTTTATAGATGAGGAAATTGATTTCAGGCCCTTTGAATTAGAAGGATCCAAGGCCTCAGGATAGCAAAAAGGTGGGCAACTTAGCCCAAAATTGTTGCTCCAGAGAGTTAGATAAGTGGCTAAGTAGATAGAGCACTGGGCCCGGAGTCAGGAAGACCTGAGTAGCCTCAAACACCTACTAGCTGTGTGATCCTGGACAAATCACCTAACCTCTGTTTGCCTTAATCCACTAAAAAAGGAAAGGCAAACCATTCCAGTGGACAGTATCAAGACTGAACAGCTTGCAAGGGTGGGCTTGACTAAGTAAATAAATGAAATTGCCCCACCCCATTTAAAGTAAATGAAAAAATTTCCTGATATGAAGGAGAAAAAAAAATCAATCTCAATCATAGGCTTTAGCTTCAATAAATTATAGGATTTAGATTAAGTGCCTGTAGATTGGGATAGGAAAGCTAGTTTAGAATTAAGATTGTTATTGTAGAGTTTGGAACTAGTGTGATCTATTCTAGTAAAAATCACTAAGGACAAACTTCTTAGAGGGGAAAGAGATCCTTAGCTTTGGTCTTTTTATCCTACCCCTTCTCTTTTGACCAGAGAGAATACCTCACAAATTTTAAAAGGTCTGGAGAAGAGTGTCCAACTCCTGCCCAAATTCCCAAGTCCAAACCAGATTAAATGTAATTGGGAAATGTTTAATAAAAAAAATAAAAAACAATACAACTTAGATAACATCAATTTGTGGCTTTCTAAGTCAGTATTCTCCGACAGGGATCCATTTCTATTTGAGTTTGAAACCAATGCTCTGGAGAATTTGGCACTTCTCATTTCCCCCTCAGTATTCCTTCTAGCAATCTACGCAGATAAACCGATAGCAGTGTCTGCATTGGGAACTCAGGATAGACTGGACAAAGATTCCCAGCTTTACTAAGAATCCAGCAAAGAAAGTGCGCCATACATAATGGGAACTCCCCAAGAAAGGGAGAAAAGTACTTCTAGCCACCAGGTGCTCGTTTGCTACCTTGCTTCACTAAATTTGAGCCCGCTGTCCCCTGGATTCTGTATATGTTTGTGAGAGAGTTTGCCCCCTCCATTCTGTGTTTTTTTTTTCTTTTTAAAGTATTTATTTATTTTTAATTTCCAACATTCACTTTTATAAAATTTTGAGTTTTAAATTTTCTCCCCCTCCTTCCTCTCGCCCAATGGTGTGTGATCTGACATAGGTCATACATGTACAGTCATATTAAACATATTTCCACATTAGTCATGTTATAAGGAAGAATTACAACCAATAGGAAAAACCATGAGAAAGGGGAAAGAAAGGAAAAATAATAAATTTCATTCTGCATTCAGATTTCATAGTTCTTTCTTTGGTTGTGAATAGCATTTTCCATCATAAGTCTTTTGAAATTGTCTTAGATCGTTGTGTTGCTGAGAAGAGCTAAGTCTTTCAAAGCTGGTCATCTAACAAAGTTACTGTTACTATGTATAATGTTTTTTCTGGTTTTGTTCACTTCACTCAGCATCAGTTCATGTAAGTCTTTCCAGGTTTTTCCAAAGTCTGCCTGCTCATCATTTCTTATGGAACAATAGTATTCTGTTACATTCATATACCACAACTTGTTCAGTCATTCACCAATTGATGGATATCCCCTCAATTTCCAGTTCTTGGCGACCACAAAAAGAGCCGCTATTAATATTTTTTTGTACATGTGGGTACTTTTCCCATTTTTATGATCTCTTTGGGATATAGACCCAGAAGTGGTATTACTGGGTCAAAAGGTCGCCCCCACTCTGGGGAAGGATTTGTATTTCTGTTTTTGCTATGTCTTCTTTGTAAATAAACCTTTGTAAAAGTTCATTAATGTTAATTGGTTAAACGAAGCAATGTCAAAAATTGAAATAGAGTTATATGTAAGTGGAAAGAAAAATTGTAATAACCTTGGTTATGCAGGTGATTGAAAGTCATTGATAATGGGCCCTATGGGGAGATAGTAACCATATTGTAGATACATAACTCATCAGTGTGCTTTACATATATTACCTCATTTAATCCCATCACAACCTGGGAGGTAAGTACTCTTCCCCATTTTGCAGATAAGGAAACTGAGACTGAGAGAAGTTCAGAGACTTGTCCACATTCATGTAACACAGTTAGTAAATGAATGAGTGAGGATTTGAACTTAAGTCTTCCTGATTCTAGGTCTAACATTCTTTGTACTATGCATTCATGATCAGGAACCACTGATACCATACTCCTCTACTTTCAAACTCTCTTGGACTCTGAAATATTCTTAGTTACAACTATTCATGAGACCCATTTGCCTTTGCTACAGGGAACAAGGTTGCCTGGGGATGGAGAAAGTATTTTCATTGGAGTTTTACTTCATAATATTGTTGATTTTGCCCAGAGGGGAATAGTTAGTTAGGTGGAAAAAGTTCTGTAAAAGAAAAGAATTCTGGTGTATTATACAAGTGTCTCAAAATAGAAGCTGCTTGTATGTACTTAACCTTATCTTCTCTTGTCACACCATGCATTTTTCTCTTCTTTTTCCTTTGTACATGCCTACAATTGTTTTATAAGGTGAATTTCAGCCCAAGCAATAAGAAGTCACATCTGCAGCCAAACTGAATTGGGCTTTGTTTCCCATTCTTCAGCTACAGTGATTAACTCTTTAAGTAGGTGCCATGGGTATGGCAGCTGGCCAGTTTGGTGAGATGGAAATGATGTGAGGATTCAGTCGAGTCTATAATCTAATAGAAAAGTCAAAGGTTCAGCTTTCATAAAGAAGCAGTCATTCAATAGTACAAATTTTCTCTTTCCTGAAGTCTCTTCTGATGACACTTATTCTTGTGATCATAGAGCTATAAGGAGGAGAAGGAAAACGGGGCAGGTACTATATGAATGCTATATGAGCAATTATGTTACATATTATACATGTGTATATATATATATATATATGATATATGTAATATATGTGTATATATATCTATATCTATCTGTCTGTCTGTCTGTCTGTCTACCTAATGTAACAGGCACTTTGCTAAGCATTTTTATAAATATTTTCTCATTTGATCCTTACAGCAAGCCTGGAAGGTAGAGGCTGTTATTATCCCAATTTCATAGAAGATGAAACTGAGGACAGAAGTTAAATAACTAGACCATGATCACAAAGATAATAAGTGTATGAAGCTGAATTTGAACTCCGGTTTTCCTGACTAGTGTCAGAGCTCTATCCACTGCTCCATCAAGCTACTTCCAGGAAAACTCCTATTCAGTGGAGGAATTTTATTTATAGCATCTCTGACAAACTGTGTCTTTGGGGTGGAATAATGGCTAGCATTTATATAGTGCTTTAAAATTTGCAAAGTATTTTCCAAAAATTATCTCACTGTATTCTCAAACAGTCCTAAGAGGTTTTTATTGTTAAGTCATTCTTTAGTCATTCTTTAGTTTGTGACCCCATTTGGTGTCTTCTTGGCAAAGATCCTGGAGTGGTTTGCTATTTCCTTCTCCAGCTCATTTTACAGATGAGAAACTGAAACAAATCAGGGTTGGGTGACTTGCCTAGGATCACACAACAAGTAAGTATCTGTAGTGCCAATGCAATATTTACAGCCCTGACTGTGACTATAAATATTCCTGTATGGTGCTTGATCACAAAATATAGCAGACTCTCCATATAGAAGATAGAAGCAAAAAATTTATTCAAACACCAGAAAGTAAAATTGCCAAACCAGTGAGCCAATTCCATAATAGTATCAAAGAAGTCAATAACAACACAGAGAGCCACAGCCTTCCCACAAACCAATAAAAGATCAATATTTACTCACAAACCTGACTAATTCCTTGCCTGAGCATCCCCTCTCTCCCACTGTGTCTCTGGCTCTGACTCCCAGCTTCCTATGGGTTCTGCTTTCATCCTTCAGCAAACTCCTCCTGTCATAGGCTCCATGTGATCACATTCGACCTATTAGGGGGCTGTGTTTATTTTCAAAGCAGGGAAGGACTGCAAATTTCCCTTGGCATATTAAGAGTCAGGGAGATCTTCAAATTCCCATTACCATTATAGTATCTGAGGCTGGATTCAACCTCAGGAAGATAAATCTTCCTGACACCCAGCCCAGTGCTCTAGCCATTGTGCCACCTGATTGCCCCAATCCTGAGAGGTAGGTGCTATTATTATTCTCATTTTACAGATGGGGAAGCTCAGGCAGGTGCAGGTTAAGTGACTTGCCCACAGTCACACAATTAGTAAGTATATGAATTAGGATTCAAATTCAACTCATCTTGCCTCCAAGTCCATCATACTATCCATTTAATGTCCCTGGGCCCATTTCCTCATCTTTTCTTTTCTTTCTTTTTTTTCTTTTTGGAGGGAGGGAAGGCAGGACAATTAGGGTTAAGTGACTTGCTCAATGTCACACAGCTAGTGTTAAGTGTCTGAGGCCAGATTTGAACTCAGGTCCTCCATGACTCCAGGGCTGGTGCCCTATTCACTGAGTCACCTAGCTGCCTCCCCCCCCCATTTCCTCATCTATAACGTGAAGAGGTTGGACCAGATGACCTTTGAGGTCCAAAGCAGCTTTAAATCTATGATCTGATCATTCTGGGGCCTACTCTTTGAATGAATAATAGTAACTCACACTTTTCTAATAGTGCTTTCCCCACAAAAACTAGGAGAAGTATGGGTAGTGTTAGTATTATTATACCCCTTTCAAAAAAAAAGAGACTGAGGCTTAGAGATTTTATTCAATGATTTGTCTAAGTTTGGTAACTAGCAAGACCTGAAGCCAAAACTTGAACATAGATTTACTTTTATCCCTAGCCCCTTGTTCCCCTCCACACACTTCTATATGGACTTCTTTTAAAGATGAAGAACTTAATTGTTTTGTCAGGTAGTGTTTTCTAGTTCTGAAAAAGTGGAGTTATCAGAAAGAGCATTCTTGTGATTTAGTTCTGAGGAAAACAGAAAAGGTCTTTGGAGATTTGTTTTTTAGATATATTTGGGTAAACAGGAATAAAGAAAGATTTGGAACCAGTTCTTGAGGCAGATCATGTAATGGTAAGGAAAGACAGAAAATAGGTGAAACGACTTAACTTCTATTTTACTTGTCTTCTCTACCAAGGAGAATGATTATGCTAGAAAGAGTAGGAAAAAACACAACCAAGAAGGAAGTGGAACTCAAAATAGGTGAGGCTATAGTAACACTTGGCAACTCTAGTTAAGTTTAAATGTCTTATTCTAAATTAATTACATCCCCTGCGTACTGAAAGGAATTTCAGCCCTGATCACTGAACTTCTGTTGCGGATCTTTGAAGAATAGTGGAGAGTGGAAGAGGTACCAGAGGCTTAAAGATGGGTAAATAACTTACTGATTTTCTAAGAGAGAAGAAGATGAGCTCTGCAAAGTACTGTTAGATATCACAGGTTTAAAAAAATAAAATAAAAAGTCCCAGTAGAGCTGATCAAATGGGTGGTTTGTTAATGTTTAGAAAAGGAAGTTGTTATGCAGAAGAGGGATTCATTTTATTCAATGATCAGTCTATAATACAAAATCTAAAATATAAAAAAGACAAAAGACAGTCCCTGACTTCAAGGACCTTACAATCTAATAGAGAAGCCATAGGCCAGCAAATATGAATCTAGAGACATACAGTTAACACAGGCTGAACTTTTACAAAAGAAAATTTACTTCAAAAGATATAATAAAAAATACATAAACATACTCATTTCCCCAACTTGTGGGAGACATAACCCTCCTTTCCCCTTGCATCATCTCAGTCTCTGCAACTTTAGAGGGCAGAACTAGGGTCACTTATTGGAAGTTACAAGATTTTATATTTTAATTCGTAGAAACATAGACTGCCAGATTTTTGGAGTAGGAAGTCTTTTAGTCTAATTCAGCTTTGCACAACTCTGGTTTGTTTGGCCCCTGATGGCTCAGCCTGAATGTACATAGCAACTGTCCCTGTTTTGGCCAGAAACCCTGAGGGTCTTAGCCTCCCTGGTTGTTGTTTTTTTTTTTTTTTAAGTAGTTCAAAGAGGCCATTCTTTGCCTCATTCCTTGCCTAGCCTAAATTTGCCTCACTCAAACAGAGACCTTAGAAAGGTTTTAGCTTAAACAGGCCAAGGTCTCCCACTGAATCTAGGGCCTTCTCCAGTCATCCTGATCTATATCTTCCCACTGGACCCAGATGGCTCCAGAGGAGAAAGTGAGACTGGTGACTTTGTGTAGTCCTTCTTCACTTAAATCCAGTCCACTTGCAAGTCATGGCATCACCCATGGCATCACATTCTCTTTGAGAATGAAGGACAAACAACAACAACAATAACAATTTTGCATAACTCTAGTTTGTTTCTCTAGTGCTTGGCAAAATTCCAGGCACACAGTAGGGTATTAATAAATGCTTGGGCAGTTCAGGGTCTGGAGTCAGGAATACCTGAGTTCAAATGCAGCCTCAGTCACTTACTAGCTATGTGATTTTGGCCAAGTCATTTAACCCTGTTTGCCTCAGTTTCCTCATCTGTAAAATGATCTGTAGAAGAAAATGGCAAACCACTTTAGTATCTTTGCCAAGAAAAACCCCACAAAGGGTCACAAAGTGTGGTAGGCAACTGAAACCAACCAAACAACAATAAATGTTTATTGACTGACTAACTGAAGCATGAATCTTTTCTATAACATCCCTAATAAGTGATGATTCATCCATCTTCTGCTCAAATACCTCCAAAGACACTTCCTAGCAAAAGGTAGTTCATTCCATTTTTCAAACAATCCTGTCTTAGTATATAGGATTCTAGATTTAGAGCGGGAAGCAGTCTCAGAGATCTTCTAGTCTAGGCCAACTCCCTCACTTTACAGATAAGGAAAAAGTTTTATCATTTATCTAAGGTTAGACAGTAAGTAGCAGAGCTGGAATTCAACCTCATTGTAGAAAGACCCACAGAAAGCCCAATGCTATTTCTGCTTTGGCACAATAGCCCTCTAGAAACTGACTCACAGAAGAAAATGACCTTCATCTAGGATGACTTGTTCTTGATGTATCCATGCTTGCTCTTCCTGATCAATGTTTTCTTTTTCAAAGTGCTCACAAACTAAGATAGTTTTAGAATTTTGTCAGGAATCCATGTCCCACTCCAGTTTTCAATGTTCTCTGAGAACCAAGGTTAACGGTATATAGAGACAGAAAAAGGCAGCCATCTGCATGGTAGGATCTGCAGACTAACACTGTCCCAGTGTGCTAGAAATGACCCTATCCTCATCTGCAGTTCCCACCACTGGCAGCCTCTGTTTCCATAGAGGATGGAACAAGGAGTCTGTCTCTAGTAGGACAGTTCAAAGAACATTTACTACAATCCCTACCAAAAGTGAATAGATGCACAGTGGATAGAGCCCTGGACCTAGAACCTAGGAAGCCTGAGTCCAAATCCCATTGGAGTCGTTTACTAGCTGTGTGTTTCAGTTTACCTCAGTTTAATGGGAATAATCTATAAAATGGGAATAATAATAGTACCTCCTCCCAGGGTTGTTTGAGAATAAAATGGCATAATATTTGCACAAGCATTTTGCAATCCTTAAAGCTGTTATTATTACCTGCCATTTGAGAAGTGAGGGAGATTAACCTGTTCTTCATTAGCACATCAAGACCCAGTAATTGCTCCAGGCTTTTGAAAAATGTTTGTTGAGTTATCTAACCAAGGATTAATTTTCAGATGACTTGATGGCACTTTAGGCAGGAGAAAATATTTTTGAAGGGGTAGGTGTAAAGGATAACTAAATTCAGATTTGGTAGAAAGTCTATTCGTTTAGTAAAATTTTTGAACCCTAACTATGTATAAAGTCCAGCACTGAGGGGGTCCACAAGTAATTAATACCTGATCACTGATTTCAACCAACATGGTAAGAATAGCTAATATTGATAGTACTTAAAGGCTTACAAAGTGTATTTTATTGATGAGGATATCAAGGCTTTCAGAAGTTAGGTGATTTGTCCTCAGCTTCTCCTCTTCCTCCTTCCCCTCTTCTCCCTCTCTTCCTCCTCCCTCCATCCCTCCTCCCTCGTTTCATGTTAGTAAATGCCAAATTTCACATTTGAATTCAGGTCTTCAGATTTCAAGACCAGGGTCCTTCTCCACTGAAACTCGCTTTGTAATCCTGACAGGGTTCAGAGGAGTGGGACACAGATTTGGAGCAAGAAGGGCTTTTAGAGAGTTAGTCTACCCTCACTGAATGGCAGCTAACTGGTATAATGGATAAAGCACTGAGACTGAAGTCAGGAAGACCTGAGTTCAAATGTGACCTCAGACACTTACTATGTGACTGCAGGCAAGTCACTTAAATTTCATCTGCCTCAGTTTCCTTATCTGTAAAATGGGAACAATAACACCTAACTCATAGGGTTTGTTGTGAGGATCAAATGAAGGGATAATTATAAAGCCCTTAGCATAGTGTTTGGCACATACTAAGTGTCATATAAATGTTAGCTGTTATTATTGAACAGAACAAGAAAATAAGGCTGAGAGAGAGCAATAATTTGCCCACAGTTGGTCAGATAAGTGGCAGAAGAGCAATTTGAGTCTTATGTCTGTTCTGTTTATTTTGTGTATGCACACAGTTGTTTACAAGTTATCTCCCCATTAGAAGGTAAACTCCTTGAGGGTAGTGACTGTGTTTTTCTTTTGTTGTTGTTGTTGTTTTTTTCAATCTTTAGCACTTAGCACAGTGCCCAGTACATAGCAGACACTTGCGAAATGCTATTTAACTAACTTTCCTGAGTTCTTTCAGTCCAAATCCAGCACCTTCTCCATAGCAGTCAAGAAAACAAGCCTTGCATTTTTCAAACTCTAAACATTGTGTGCATATGTAAATGCTGGTTGTTACTATTATGCCTCATGGCAATAACATACAAGGTTAAAGGATCTGCTGACTGCTCGGGGAGGAGAGACCTGTATGGGACTGTATGCATAGTTAGAGCTGATCTAGGGGAGCCAAGTTCTGATGAAGACATGACCCATAAAGTGGGGAAAGGAGACTTTGCTGTTGTTCAGTCACTCTTTGTGAAAGCATTTGTGGTTTTCTTGGCAAAGATACTGGAGTGTTTTGCCATTTCCTTCTCCAGCTCATTTTACAAATGAGGAAACTGAGGCAAACAGAGTTAAGTGACTTGCCCAGAGTCACACAGCTAGTAAGTGTCTGATGCTAGATTTAAACACACGAAGATGAATCTTCCTGACTCCAGGCCTGGTACTATTATAAGTCACCCAACTGCCCTGGAAAGGTGATTAGGAGGCACTGAAGCCAAGACTTCACAGTTTTGCTTAAGGCTGTCTCGACTTTGTCTCTGTAAGCAAATCTGAGCCCCGCGGATAGAGATTCATGGAACACCTCATGCTTCTCTGGAGACTTGACAGTACCTCTAATATAATGAGTGGGACGTCCAAGAAACTCTTTAAAATAAAATGAAATCCTAGGGCTCAAACAGTCTGGATTTCATTCTTTGCAGTCTTTCCTGTGTGCTTTGACTCAAACTGGACAAAGGTATTCCTTGCTTTTGTAGGCTCTTTCCCTCTATGTTTGTCAACTCTTTGAAGCTGCCTGTAGGGAGGAGGTAGCACTTTTCTGGCCCTAAAAGCCTCTTAATTGAGAAATTGATGTCAGATTCTTCAAATACCATTTTATATTGCAGAGTGAAGCCTTCTATGAACAAATGAGTCCTAGATTTCCTTCATGGAGTCACAGAATTTGAGAACTAGAAGGTACCTGCCATATTTTCCAAACCAAACAGGAAAGGATCTCCTACTAGATTAGAACGTACTCTGCAAAAAGACTGTCTAATGTCTGCCTGTAGTTATCCCGGGAGCAGCCACCCACTATCCCTGGAAGCAATCCATTCCACTTTTGAATAGCTATAATTGTTAGGAGGGATTTTTTCCCCACTTGACATTTAGTTTAATTTCCCTCTAAATTCACCTCTTTGTAACTCCTCTTCACTGTTCCTACTTCTGCTCTCTGGGGCCAAGCAGAATAAAGCTAATCTTTCCTCTACATGTCAGTCCTTCAAATGACTGAACACCTTTATCGTATTACTTTAGATCTATGAATGAAGATTGCTATAATCAGCACAGTTTGTCTTTTCAGCTATAATGTCTTTTTCCTCTTTGAATGCAGTTTGAAAATTAAAGTTCTGGTGTTATTATTATTGATCAGTCATGTCCAACTCTTTGTAATCCCATTTGGAATTTTCTTGGCAAAGCCATTGGAGTGCTTTGCCATTTCCTTCTCCAATGTGTCCTCATTTTAAAGATGAGGAAATTGAGGCAAACAGGGTCAAGTGACTTGTTCAAGGTCACATAGCTAGTAAGTTTCTGAGGTTGGATTTGAACTCAGGTCCTCTTGATCCTAGGACCAGTCCTCTATCCACTGTACCACCTTGCTGCCAGGTATTCCCAAGAGGTGCAGCCTGGCTTTAGAGTTAGGAAACCCTAAGTTTAAGTCCTGCTTTGGATACATAGAGTACTGGTAGTGTGACATGGACAAATCACTTAGTCCCTCAGCAACCCAAGTAACTTTCCAAGAATAAGTGTTATAGACCGATTGCTAATTTGCACCAGTGGAAAATTCAGATACTGGTAGTTCCCCACACTAATGAAAAATAATATAATTAATAGTAGTAGTGGATGTCTGATATAACATTGTAAAAATATACTACCAAAAATTTGTTAATTTATTTTTTTATTCTTTGTTATTAGGTACTTATACACACACACATGAAGACATATAGGAGGTTAAGAAGTAGATGGGTGGGAGCCTTTGCTTTGAAACATCCAGAAGTTCATTTTTTGTAGAAAGTTGCTATTCCATACTGTTTCAGAGGATAAAAGGTTCTGATCCCCAAAGAAGTTGTCCTTTATTGCAAGCTGATTTAAATGTGGTCTTGAATAAAAAGGGGGATGGGATGGAGTAGATTAATTGTCTACTGATTTATTTACTTCTAACGCAATAATGAGTCAGATTGTATCTAGAAGCATTTTTGCTTTGTTTTGTTTTAATTAATAGTCTAAAGATCATACTTTGCTATGTGAATGCAGTTCTCCCAAGCAAGTGACTACAAATGGGCCTGCCATCAACATTTTAAAGTTGACCAAATGTTGAATTTGGATTTAGAACTGGAATTGGGTGGAGTCAACACTGGAATTGTGTTATTGTATTTTCCTTGGGAAACACTAGTTTCCTTCATTTCAGAAATCTGCCCTGATGGACATTTCTGCATTAAAATGGAAACCATAAGAAAGCCTGAATAGCTTTGATCAATCCCACTTAGTCAGGGGTTCTTAACCTGGAGTTTATGGACTGGTTTAAAAAATAATAATTTTATTTGAAT
>CM053586.1:135287010-135333155 GCA_028646515.1 Pseudochirops corinnae
CCCCCCATGAAAACAATTGCTTTTAGGGCAGGGTTTTTTTTTTTAATTTGGACTCTGAATCCTCAATACCTGTCCCAAAGTAGGCAATTAATTAATAAATATGTGTGGAATGAAAGAATAAGCTCCAAAGTTGACTGATAAATATTTTAGACTAAGGAAATATTAGGTCCTATTATATGTGAAACATTTGTTCGGTTCCTTCTTTTAACATTTAACAATCTTTCCAGGAAGGTCTACTGCTTCTCTTTACTTTTCATATTCTTAGGCTCAAATTTCAAATAGTAGAAATGCCGCATTAGGAAATACAGCATCGTAAGCTGATTAAATATTAAACACATACTCTGTGAAGTATACCCTGCTAGGCACGAGAGAGAAAATCCTTGGAGCTGGAGAAAAGCAGTCTATGAGTCTCTTTTCAAAGAATGGCAAATTTGCTGAATACCATGTGTCCTAAAGATGACTCACAACAAATTTATGGTTGGTGTTGGTGAGAATAGATTCAAATTTAAAATAGTTTAGTCTCTGAGGGCACTGTGAGCACATTTTAGCACTTAAGTCTCAAAAATCAAAATACGTCATCCAAAGAGAAGATTGGATGGTGGTTTGGTGTGCTTGATTGGTCTCATCAATGGATGAGCTCATCTGCATGCAAAGACCATGACTAAAAGATGGAATCTGGAGGCCTTTGTCAGTGCATCAATCACTACAAGTGGAGAAGCATGGAAAATTACCCCCTTGTTTACACCAACAAACCACTGTTGAACATTAGCCTCTGCATCCTGTTACAAATATGATCCACCCTCTTTCAACAAGTCTGCTGAACTATCCTTTACCCACCACCTCACTGCACGGGGCTGATGTTGTCTGGAGTTTCATCCTTATAACAAGTGCCCTCATCTTGATTTAGTCTCTGTGAAATGGAGGGTCCTTAGCTTCTGTGAAAGATTCTGGGAAGATGATAATGCAAACAATGCAAGTTCCCTAAAGCCTGTGAAATCTGGGTCCAGATTAATTCATCATGGTCAAATGATTCCCATTCATCTCTCCTCTTTTATTTCTTTGCCAAAATAGAGCTCTAGGTTGAATGGTGAGATGTAAAAATATAGCAGTTTCATACAATGTAAACAATAATTTTTTAAAAGCATTTTATTGTTCATACTTTGAAAAATTTGTGGCATGAAGAATGGAATATGATTCTGGTTGTCTGGATAACACCAATGGTAGAATTCGTAGCAGAAGAATAGACAGGTTTATATTTAGAATAGTCATATTTGGTGAGGTCTTACCCTTCTTAGTATATGCCTTCACCCCCATAATCCAATAGCCTTTTCACCATGTGAGATCCCTTCACCCCTGTGACCCCTCCCTCTGATTGGCCAGTTCCTCCTGGAACCTCCATTTTAACTAAGGGCCCACTCTAGTCACATTTATTCCTTCATTTCTTTCCAGGCTAAATTCCTGAGGGGGGAAAAAAGTCTTTCGACCTTTTTTCCCATCATATTACCACGTTGGTACCTTCTCCCTTCCTTCTCTGAATGGAATTAGGTGGTATGGGCCTGCAGTCAGGAAGACTTGAGTTCACATCCAGCGTCAGACACTTAACAACCTTGTGATTCTGAGCAAGTCACTTAACTTCTGTTTGTGTCAGTTCCCTCGATGAAGACAATGGCAGCACCTAATACCTAGGGTTGTAATGAGAATCAAACGAGGTTGTATCTGCAATATCTGTATTTAGCGCAGCGCCTGGAAATACTCTAGAAATGACAATTCCCTTCCTGCTTAGTCTAGTACCTGGAAAATAATGAGGACTACCTAAATGCTTTTTCCCACTCCCCTTACTTCCCATCTTCTCCCTTTCATATACCTTTTATATGTTGTCTACTCTTATTAAAATGCAAATGCCTCAAAGGCAGGGACTTTTAAAAATTCTATTTGTATTCCTAAATTCAGCACAGTGCCTGACTTATAGTAAGCCAATAATTAAAGTTTGACTTAATAAATGACAACTCTGTATCCCTCAAATACTGACTATATATTAAGAATTGGCATCAAAGCTACATCTAAAAATGTTTCTACCCGGTACAAGAAATAGTTTATGTGTGCTTATGCATAGGAAAGAGCCAGAGAGAGGTGGAGAAGACACTGGTACTAGGCCAAGAGAAAGGATAGAGAGAGAAGAGCTTAACAGCAGGGATCATGTGGTAGCTTTTGATTTTAACTATAGAGTCTTGCTAACAAAATACTCTGATCATGACCTCTCATGCCTCACTGTGTTGACAAGGCCTACACTTTACTTACCCCACTTCCATATGCAGGTACATAATGGGTGCCTAGCCTAGAGATTTAAAGACATCTCTCTCTCTCTCTCTGTCTCTCTCTCTCCTCTCTCTCTGTCTATACATATATATGTATATATATATATATATACACACACATATATTCATATATATATATACATATACACCCACACACAAATATATATATATATTTGTATATATATATATATAAATTATGCATATTGCCAATGTCCTTACTTGGATTCTACTTGCATGAGAGTTTCTCAGAGCATTATCTGAGGGAAATGGAGATGCCTGGCTCTGACTTTTTCAGATCCTGGTAGGGACATAGGGCTGGAAGCATGATAAGCAAAATATATTAGCCTGAATAGCTAGGAGTGTTAGTGTGGGTATCAAAGGAACATGACTGAGGCCATCTGGAGAGGCAGTGCTGGAGTTATACCCTTCCTACCATCACCCTCTAGTATATCATCTCTTAGGTCCTGTCCCTAAGCTCTCGAAGAAGAAAGGTGGCTATTGTCACAAGTCCATTAAATACACTGCCCTCTAAATTCCAGGATTCTTCAGATAAATCTTTGATTGTCCTATCCTGGTTACAACTCTGACTAACAACCTCATTAGCCAAGGACACCAGTAAAACCATAGGGATTCCTAAACCTAAGAGAAGAAAAAGGAGAAAAAAGAAAAAGGAAAAGCAAAAAAAAAAAAAAGGAAGCAGGGAAGTGGGGGAGAA
This sequence comes from Pseudochirops corinnae, assembly GCA_028646515.1. Taxonomy (NCBI): domain Eukaryota; kingdom Metazoa; phylum Chordata; class Mammalia; order Diprotodontia; family Pseudocheiridae; genus Pseudochirops; species Pseudochirops corinnae. Next base: position 135,290,041 of record CM053586.1, read on the forward strand.
AGGAATGAAAAAGAGTAAGAGAGGAAATAAAGTATAGGGTACATATGATGGGAAATAGTGGAATGGCACCCATCAGCAATTGCGTTGGGTGACACTTAATGGTATCCAAGGATGGTATCCAAGGATTGAGGCCACATGTGGCCTTTTAGGCCCTTTGACTGAATCCAAATTTTATAGAACAAATCCTTTTATTAGGTCTTTCATAGACCATGTCCCCCTCTCCCCGCCATTGTAGATAATACCATTTATTTTAGGATCTTCAAACATTTCCCCAGCTAAGACTATGTCCTCACTTTACATCTGAAGCAAAATAACATCATTCCAATCCATTCTGGTCACACAGAGAGTTTGCCGAGGAACCAGGCAAACACAGGATTCCTGGCTTCCAGTCTAGACTATATTCTCTTCCTTTTTTTTATTACTTATTATAAAAACACTCATGGGACTCTGAAAGGCAGTGTATATTGAACAAAAGTTGTCAAGTGCCAACTGGAGTCAACTTGTTTAAGAGGAAAATTATTTATTAATATGATTTGGCTGCAAGGTCTCTACTTGAGTATTATTTCAGCTGCCTTGAAATGAGAACTGTAATTATCAAAGCTGAAAAAGTGACTAGTTTCATGGGAGGTGGATTATATACCACTTTTTACCATCATCCAAATACTATTTGGTAGTTTTGTTTTGTTTTGTTTTTCCCAACAACTCAACCCACAGAATCCCAGTAAATATTACTCCTCTTCCCTTTGTAATGGATATCTATCCCCATGATTATCTTTTAGCTCCTCTCCTCCCAATAAATGTTTTCATTACTGCCTACGTTTTCTGCTATCTCTGTGGGCCTCCACATCTTTCTTCTTTCCTTCTAGAAAACCTCTTCCGGTTTTGCTGGGTTAATCATTTAACTATTTGTTTTGCACGTAGTTGCTTCTGTGCCTTATTTAGACTTAATGGTTTCCTCTTAGCTCAAAGCACCTAATAACTAGGGATTCATTTCATCTGTGTACATAATGACCACCTCCGAGAAAATGTGGGTGTATGTTTCACACTTGCAAAGCCCTCTGGGATTTGCAGGTGTGCATCTGGTTCAATGATACTGAGCCCAGTGTCACAAACTTGAACCCTGGTCTGAGGCCAGTTGTTTCATTTTGTTCTAATGGTCTATGCATCCTTAGCCCCATCCAACAATTCCACCATGGTGTGCCCTCGATCATGAGAGAGGGAGACTAGGAAAATAAGAGGATATGTGTGTATCAATCAACGAGTCAAAAAATATTTATTAAGCATTCACTATTTGCCAGACACTGTGCTCATTGAAGATTCGAAGAAAAAGCGAAGACCGTCTCTGTCCTCAACTAGCTTACATTCTAGGGGGTTAAGCAGCATATAAACAATCGGCACATATGAGATAAATGCAGAGTAAATGAAAGGTGGGAAACTTTAGAGAAACACTGCTAGGAAAAAATGCATCAATCTATGTACAGTTATATCATCATCTCCCTGTTGTCACAGTCCGCTTTGAGAATGAAGGACAAACCACAACCTGCCTAATTGATAAGAGCGAAGAAACAAGTGTTTACGAAGCACCTACTATGTATAAGGAAATGTGCTAAGCCTTTACAAGTATCATGTTATTTGATCCTCACAAAAGTCCTGAGAGGAGGGCGGTATTATTATTCTTTTACACTTAAGAAAACTGAGGCAGACAAAGATTTTGTGACTTGCGCAGTCACACGTCTAGTAAATATCCAAGGTTGGATTTGCATTTAGTTCTCTCTGACCTGACTCCATCCACTTGGTGCTGAGCAGTAGCTTTGTATTTGCAGGATAGTCCACAATCAGATGACTAATTCATGGTACAAATGTACCTATCTTTTGAAAAAGGAGCACATGCAAGGTAAGACTAACCCCACAAAGAAGATTTTACAGGTTGGAGCGTCCAGGTCTGATGAATCAGAGTTTTCCTGCCCCTTTGCCCACAGAAAAGTATGAGAAGTAGCATGGCTTCTTGGTTGGTGTTGGATCTGGGGTTAGGAAAGGTCTTCCTAGCATTACAATGCCATCACTGACATTTACTAGCTGTGTGAAACTAGGCAAGGCACATACATTCTCTGGGCCTCAGAAAACTGGGATAAGAAAAGTACCCACACATGGGGTGGCTAGGTGGTGCAGTGAATAGAGCACCAGTCCTGGAGTCAGGAGGATCTGAGTTCAAATCCAGCCTCAGACATTTAACACTTACTAGCTATGTGACCTTGGGCAAGTCACTTAACCCCAATTGCCCTTCCAAAAAACAGCAAAAAAAAAAAAAGTACCCATATTACAGGGTTGTTATAAGGGGCAAATGAGATAATGTACGTAAAGTACTTTGCCATCTTTAAAGCCCTCTTTAGATGGCAGCTGTTATTATTCATATTTATTGACTATTATTGTTATCACATTTTATTATTATAAAAATACTTCCCTCATAGGCTACTAAACCAATGTCCTGCCATTCTGTGGAGTTAACTGTGCTCTGAGGGGTGCTTGGATTTCTAAAGAGACACTAATTAGCCAATAGCAGGTCTAGAATGCCCACTGCATCTCTAGTGTCAGCAGGAACCATAGAAGACAAAGAAGCCCCAATTCTTGCCCTTGAAAAACTTGCAATTTAATTGGGTACAAACCAAGTTAAAACAAAGATAATGAAGTCATAAATACTTTTGACTGACTACTCACTGCTGAGAGCTCCATAATGTTCTAAGGGACTTGGCAGGATGATGGTAGTGATTGAACCATGATTTGGGTTGGTGAGGAGTACTTTCATGAAGAAGGTGAGTCTCAAGTAATTTTGGAAACAAGGACATGCAGTTTGGCATAAAAGGAATGGAAAGCATGCGGCATCAGGGAGGAATGGGATGGGCAATGGCTTAAAGATGGATGCAAGGAAATAAGGTGTGGTAAATGGTTTCACGCATGACTGAAACATAAGATATGAAGGGGTGAGAGGCAGAGAGCCTGGAAATCAGATAAGGTGGGTATCAACAAGTGAAGAGTCAGCAGTCCTGATTAGGTGGGTTCATTTGTATTGGAGTGCACTTGGGAGCTATTATAGACTCCTGATGAGACAATATTGTACAAACAGATAATGGATTCTTTCTGCAGTAGGCAGGCTAGTCTGGAAAGGGGACAGGAAAAGGTGATTAATTGGCTTTTGCAATACTTCAGGTGTGAAGGGCCATAGATGGTAGAAATGACTATTAGAATGAGTTGGAAGCAAGAGAGCTGCACTTCAGCTTTTGCTTACCTGGAATCTCATTCTAAGGAATACTGACTACACACCTCAGGCATATGAGAGGGTGGGCATGCTTTTGTTTTAGAATATTGATCAAGTTCAGAAAGCAGGCCAATAAAATAATAACTAGAATCAGCAAAATAGAGCAACGGTTTAGCGGGAGATATATAGAAGCAGTTAGGCAGTGCAGTGGATAGAACCATCGGCCTGGATTCAAGAAGAGAAGAGGTCAAATGTGGCCTCAGACACTGTCTGTGTGACCTTGGGCAAGTCACTTAACCTCTATCAGCCTCAGTTCCCCCACCTATAAAATTAGGATAAGCCAAAATTAAGTTTGGGAGAAACAAACAAGGAAAAAAATTTTGTGATTACCTTATTAGATTCTCTCTCTCTCTCTCTCTCTCTCAAGATTGGTGGTTCTCAACCTTTCTAATGCCGCAACCCTTTAATACAGTTGCTCATGGTGTGGTGATCCCCAACCATAAAATTATTTTCGTTGATACTTCATAACTGTAATTTTGCTACTGTTATGAATCTATCCGATATGCAGGATGTATTTTCATTGTTACAAATTGAACATAACCCACAGGTTGAGAACCACTGCTCTACATAGATAATTATATATCTATCTCTGTCCATCTAATATATATTATATACTTTTCATATGCTGTAATGTTTGCATTCATTGATGATTAAGTCCATGAAGGAAAAGAAATTCTGACAAAAGACTCAATAAAAGAAAGCACATCTTTAAAATCATCTAAAATATTAAATTCCGAAAGAAGCATATACTCTAATAAAAGCTGAGGACAAAAATATCCATCTTTTTAGGGTTTTCTCTGCCCATCTTTCATTTTGTCATTACTATCACACCAATATTCCAAAAGATCTGTGATCTCAATGATGTGTATGCTACTTCCAACAATGCAGATCACAACTTATTCACTCTTGCCGATCCTATGTGACTCTTGTCTATAATTTACACAGCTAGTCTATAACTAGTCGTAGTTATATGACTAGTGATAGTTATATAGTCTGGTCATAACGAGTCATAACCACCACAACAGTTCTGTTCTGCAGGCTTTTCTTAAATCCTATTGACCAAGGAAGCTCATAAGCTTTCCCCAATTATCTTTTACTCACCACATGACAAGCTCACCATCTCTACGTACAAAGAAGATGAACATTCCTTTTTCGACTCATAAAAATAAAGGTATGGATCCTCAACAATTATTTTGACATATCCCTAGTCTTTTCTACTCCTCATAGTTCCATTTTATTTATTTGTCTATTTCCTCTTTCTAAGATTAATATAATCATGTAAAGAAACCACATATATTACAATTAAAATATTTAAAATTTTTCATTGTAGATGAACAGTACAAAGCATGATAGTAAGTAGCCAGTAAGAAAAGACATATTTATTTCTTTTCGGACCCTTAGCTACTTTCCTTAAGTTCTACTTTGTTCTTTTCTACCTTCAAAAACCCACAAATTATGAGCTGGTGATTAAAAGCTGTTGATTACAACCAGGAATCGTGCAAGTGGACAAGGGATAAGATTTACAACATTTCTCTAGGCACTCTGACCCTTCCACCTCCCTTTTTCTTCTACAACAGGTGGCTTGTATCTATGCAAAGACTCTAAATGATTTTAAATGTCATATTCTCAAGAAATCACCATCTTTGTCTGCAGGCACTCAGCAGAGATTTCTTTTCTTTTTGAAATTTGGCATTCTTAGACATTTGGAACTTGCCTTCAAGACTCTGTTCTGGCCTTGGCTCACAGAACTCAGGGGTTGCTGAGAAGCACAAAAGAGGTGCAAAAACAAACATGGGCAGGGAACCAAATGCACAGTAAGAAACTTTTTGAAAATTGTAAAAGTGAAAAAATACTTCCAGCTGTCACTGTGTGGAAGGATGGAGACAGGATCAACAATCTACACACCAAATAAGGAAGCAGATAGCATTAGTTGCAGGTTGTCAGTCATTTTTCAGTCTTGTCTGAATATGATCCCATTTGGGGTTTTCTTGACCAAGATAATAGAGTGGTTTTCCATTTCCTTCTGCAGATAATTTTACAGATGAAGAAACTGAGGAAACAGGGTTTTGACTTGCCCAATGTCACACAGCTAGAAGTGTCTGAGGCCAAATTTGAACCTATAACGATGAGACTTTAAGTCAGGCACTCTATCCGCTGCATTTAGCTGCCCTAAGTGAATGCTTTATTAGTAGAAGGGGGAGCAAATAATTTTGGCAGATATCATTCTGTCTCTTTCTTTGATTTAGCAAATGAATTCTCTGTTAAGTCATAACTTCAGTTTGTGATGTGGAATTTGTTGATTTTGTTTTCCCCTCCCTACCTCCTCAATTCCCCAACTTCCCCCCAATTCCCCACCCATCCTCCCACCTCCAGCCTGCCCAGTGGCTCAAGATTTGGGAGGACTCATCACTGTTTGCAGGGCTACCACAGAAAATCATAAAATGAGCCATACATTCTAGGATCAATGCCTGTTTGCATATCACCCAACAAATAAATACCTGGCAGTGACTGACTGCTCAGGTCAATCTACTGACTCACCACCATGGCCTTCAAGTCAATAAACATGTGTGTTGTCTTCCTTCAAGCTCTTTAGCAGACCTCATTGCCTAGATACCTTCTCCTTTATATCATTATGTAGAAGGGGGTCAAGTATTCTCTTGTCAGCCATGATTCCACCCCTCCACCCCAGCCAATCTTTGTTAATGGTGACAAGTTGTTCATTTCCACCCCTTTCTCACCCATTTGTGAGGCACCACTTTTCTTGATTCCAAGAGACGGTTTCTTTCAGACTTTGCATCCTTAACAATACACTCATTCCATGTTTTTAAACTGGCCATGAGAGTGGTAACTAACAACTTCCCCCTCCCCAGGTCAGGTAGCACAAAACTTCTTTTGAGAAAGTAACAGAAAAGAAGGAATGAGAAAGGAGCTCAAATATAGTAAGGGCTGTCAGGTAGAGGAAGTTCATACTGATTAGTAGCTTCCATTTTAGCTAATTAGTTTTGACAACTAAGTTCAGTTGTTCCTATGCTGCCAAAAGACTGAAAATACTTCTGTCCCACTCTTCATGACCCTATTGGGGGTTTTCTTATGGAATTGTTTGCCACTTCCTTCTCCAGTTCATTTTATAGATGAGGAAACTGAGACAAACAGGGTTGTGATTTGTCCAGAGTCACAGAGCTAGTAAGAATCTTTGGCTGAATTTGGATTCAAGAAGATTAGTCTTCCTGACTCTAGGACCAGTGCTCTACCCACCAAACCATTTAGCTGCCCTCTAAACCTCAATGCCCTAGGGCAAAGCCCTGTTCAACCCACCCTAGTTATTTTTCTGATGGCAGCTATCTCCAGAACCTCACTGAGGTCTATTTATTTGAACTGGAGAGTCAGTTACTTCCAGTCATTATTTAAACAGAGAAAACCAATGTTAGGCTTCTGTCCTATAGCTTGCTATGATGTAGTGCCCTTTTGAGTCTAGTTCTCAAGCTGACAATAGGGATTAGACTTTGATTATTACTGACCACAGAAACACTTGAAGTGCAGGCTTCAGTTATTTCTGCTGTCTGAAAACTGTTTCCACATGTCTACTTAGTAGCCATCCAGTAGGGAGAAAATAGGCTAATCTGATCATGAACCATAAAGCCTACCCAAATCATGTAAACTAAATACTGGCAGAATACATTTCTCAAAGCTCATGCCAAAGAGAGTGCAACAGTTTTGGGGAGGTATGTGAATACTCATTCAAATTCAAAGCCTTCATTGAGCCTTAGGAATTTATACTAAATATTATGTCTCATCCCTTGCCAGCCAGAACACTGGGTAATAGTCTGCAAAATTAAATAGTTTTGCTAGTGGTGCTGTTTCTTAGCTATTTAAAAAAATATTTTCTAATAAAGGAAAATGTCAGAACTTGTCAAGACTAATATTTTCATCCCATCCATCCATTAAAGTTCAGAACTATGCAATGAAACTCATGAAGTCAATGAAATATTTCCCCATTACTTCCAGTAATGGAACAAAAGGGAGACAAAAGGGAAGTGGGATAGATAAATGGATCAAAGTGGGGGGGGGGGGTGAAATCAGCATAAGACACAGGAGGCTTGTCCCTTATTCTTTATGTGTAGATCAGATGCAACACTTTTATAATTTCCATATTGAGGCTTTGAAACATTCTGTCAGTATTGTATCTCTTATCTTTCTGGAGGAACACATTCACAGCACCATAGCTCCCCAGTGGAGTCACTTAGGTTTAATTTTATATATCAAAGTAAATGCTTCCAATGTAGAAAAAAAAAAGCACATCAAAATTGTCAACAATCAATGAACCAGCATTTATTAAGTGTCTACTGTCCACCAGGCACTGTGCTAGTCACTGTGGATACAAATACAAAGAATAAAATTATTTTAGTGAATTACCCAAAATTGGAAAAAGTAGAATTTCCACAACATCTGAAGGATAGACACCAAGTTCATTCAGAATGAGGGGGTAGGGAGGGCCAGATAGCGCAGTGAATAGAGCACCAGCCCTGGAATCAGGAGTAGCCATGTGACCTTGAGCAAGTCATTTAACTTCAATTGTCTTAATTCCCCCTCCAAAAAAAGCAAAAGAACAAAAGAATGAGGGGGATATCCTGCTACAATGAAAATTAACTCTAGAGTCAGAAGATTCAGTTTCAAATCCCATTTTTGACACTGCCTATGTGACGTTAGTTTAGTTTTGTATCCTCCCTGAGTCTCAGTCTGCTCATTTTTCAGATTGACCCATAGACGTTTATTAAGTACTTACTATGTGCCAGGCACTGTGCTAAGCACAAGAGATACAAAAAGAGGCAAAAGATAGTCCCTGACATCAGGGAGTTTACAATCTAATGAATGAGTTTACAATCTAACAGAAGCATTTACAATTCATAGTTTCAGTTCGGCCCAACTCTTGGTGACCCCATGTGGGATTTTCCTGGCAAAGATACTGCAGTGGTTTGCCATTTCCTTCTCCAGTTCATTTTACAGATGAGGAAATGAGGCAAACAGGCTTAAGTGACTTGCTCAGGGTCACACAGCTAGTCAGTGTCTGAGGCTGGACTTGAACTCAGGAAAATAAGTTTTCCTGATTCCGGAGCCACTATTTTTCTACTATATCACCTAAAGGCTCTTAGTTTACAATCTAATACCCCTAAATATAAGTGGACTGGACTAAGTAGCCTCTGAAGCCACCTTCCAGCATTAGAATATAATCCTAAAGATTTGACTAATCAAAGGTTAAATATTGTTATATGTTATGTATGTATATTGTATTGTTATATGTATGTATATGTTAGGGTGTGTGTGTGTGTGTGTGTGTGTGTGTGTGTGTGTGTGTGTGTGTGTAAATATGGTTAAAATAGAAAGCAATGGGCAGACTTACTGAAGAGTCAGTGTGGGCTAGCAGACTGAAAAGGGCAGTGCACTTGCAGTCAGAAAAGCCATGGATTCGCACTGTACCTCTCATTAGTTGGTTGAGTCAGGCTAAGTCATTTAATTTGCCTCTGCCTTGTTTTTTTTTCTCTTTTAGTAAATGAGGGGACTTGGTGCCTCCCAGCTTTAAATCCATATTCCTAGGAGCAACAATTTCCCTGGTTTGGGCTTTTATCTTCTTTACCTTGAAGATCCCCTGGACTTGACTATCTAGTATAGTCACTTTTTGGCTACTTAATTCCATTGGCTCACAGTATTCATTGGGTTCTTCTAAAGGAGACAGAGCTCTGCCCCTAGGAGAGGAATTTATTTCCTGAAAGAGAGAATGTAGGGGAAACATATTTGTATGGATTCAGAAGTCATCAACAACTGAGAATAACCTCACCGATTAGCAAGAGGGACAAATGTTTCAAGTTATATTTCCAGCTTCCTTGGGTGGAAGGAAGCCTTTTTCCTAAAGTGATTTTTCAAGCAATAGTGCTAGCTTGTTCTCTCTCGAAAGACATTTTGTTTTCATAAAATTACAGCTTTCATAACACACTATGTGTTTAGTCTGAGGAGGTAGCTGGGGTTGTTTGTTAAATACCAGATCTCAGGTTTGTGGCTGTCCCTCAAAAATAACTACAAGACACTGGCAATTAAATTTATGTATCATTTTGATTATTTATACTTGAGTGGACCAAGCGAAGTAAATAACTGTCTGAAACACAGTGCTCCCATCAGCACTTTATACACCGCCCCTTCAGCAAAGGTGGGCTGAGCATCCCTCTATTATGAAACTGGACATAACACATAATCTTCCCATTAAACAGTCTGGGAGTAAACTATCTGTGGCTATTACTTTCATCCTAACATTTCCTCATATACTGTTTCCTTCTTCCTGCACAGTAACTATTCCCTCTGAATAAAGTAAGCCCCCTCCTTTCCCATCTGCACTTGTCTCCATGTTTCTTTTCCTTTATTGCTACTCAGCTGATCATCCAGTATCATGCACTCTTTTGAGAAGAGAGTCACAAGGCAGTGAACAGAGGACTAGGATTTGGAACTCAATTTAAAAAGAAAAGAATATTAAAAATAAATTAATAAACTTTTTTTAAAGAAAGAAAAGCGGACCAGGTCTTGAAGTCAGAGGATCTGAATTCAAATACTGGGTTCTGCTACTTATTTCACAGTGACTTTGGGTAAGTCATTTAGCCTCTTGGAAACCTCAGCTTTCTCATCTGTGAAATGGGACCGTAACAGATGACATCTCCTTCAAATTCTAAATCTATGACCCTATGATCAATTTATCTTGATCTTCTATCAACTTTGGGTGTAACTCCAATGTCATAAAGTTATACATCCAGCATAGTGCCTAAATTTTTTACTTTATCCCTTCCCTACTCCTTTCTAGAAAACCATTCTCTATAACAAATAATAATAACAATAATAATAAAGAGAAAGAGAAAGAAGAGTGGACAAAATCATCAAAACCAACCAATGTATCAAAAAAATTCTAAATATGTATGTATTTAGGGTTCTACACACATCAAAACTGAACTACCAAGGAGTGAAGAGGTATAAGTCTTCTTACTCCAAGATACTATTCACAGCTGCCTTTCCTCTCTATATTACATAGTACTTTATGGTTCACAAGGGTACTTTGCTCATAATAGTTCAGTGAAATAGGAAAGCTCATTTCCTCAAATTTGTTTTTTAGGGTTTTTCTGGGCCTAAGTCAATGATTTTTAAATGCAGGGAATTTCCTGTGAGGAAACCCCCCTACTAATACAGATAATTAACTGCTTTATAATTATTGTCTTATGCAATAATTTCTATAGCTAGGGGTAGAAATTTTGAAAGATCTTAACTTAGAATTATGAAAGTGAGAAAATGAGAAAATCCTTTTAGCCTTGTCTTTTTTTTTCCTTTTGGTTCAGACCTGTGATTTTATTGCTGTAGAATTCCTAGTGAAGAAGCATCTTCTATGAAAATAAATGAATACCTGCTTCACATGTATTAGTTGCCTTATGGTACTAGGAGCTAAGTGACTTATTCAATGTCACATGATCAGTTTATGTCAGAGAGGATCAAGGCTTGATCTTCAGTATTTCTTACTCGGGCTCATTCTCTATTTGCAGATGAGGGAATTGAGGTTCAGAGAGGAGAGAACTAACTGAAATGTTCTATCCAGTTCTTAAGGACTATAGACCAAATTGATGGCTGTTAACCCTAATGCTTTACTAATCTTCACTATTAATACTATGTCTTTAAAAATGGGTTTAGGCTTGTGAAGAGTACACCACAACAACTTTATTTTGTTTCTATTCATTGACAGATCTGTGCCATCAGCAGAAATGAAATCCTACTACATGCCCCACCAAGGGCAACCATATTCCAAGGAGTCAGGGAGTACGTGTGCTTTGTGATCCATTTATTTATTTATTTTCATTTTTTTTGGAGGGGGGAAGGTAGGGCAATTGGGGTTAAGTGACTTGCCCAAGGTCACAAGGCTAGTTTTCGTGTTGAATGTCTGAGGTTGGATTTGAACTCAGGTCCTCCTGACTCCAGGGCCAGTGCTCTATTCACTGTGCCACCTAGCTGCCCCAGTTTGTGATCCATTTCACCCATAGTTGTTGTTAACAAGAATAATGCACTGGTGGTAGTAACTTTTGAGGTTTGTGGGGAAGAAAGGGATTGGGTGAACTGGGCCAAAATACTTTCAAGGACTTCTTAATATAGTTGGTGTTCAATAAATTGAAATAATATTAGAAAACAATGCAATCTGGTAGAAATGCCTATTGTAGTAGGAATTAAAAAAACAACAACAACATGGCTTTGAACCCCATGAACTATCATCTATATGATCCTAAGCCAGTCACTACCTCTGTGGGCTTCAGTTTCCTCATCTCTAGGGCAGTTTAGTGGCACAGTGGATAGAGCACCAGCCCTGGAGTCAGGAGGACCTGTGTTCAAACCCAGCCTCAGACACTAGCCATGTGACCCTGTGCAAGTTACTTAACTCTGCCTCAGTTCCTGATCTATAAAATGAGCCTGAGAAGGAAACTTTGGCAAGAAATTCCAAATAGGATCACAGAGAATAGGACATGACTGAAATGACTCTTCATCTATAAAAGAGGGGTTGAACTCAATGACCTTTAAGGTCCCTTCCTTATTCTACTATGAATAATTCATAATAATATAGTTCATGATACTCTCATCATCCCTCTAGATCTAAAGTTCATGCCATAGGGTTCACAGACCCCTAAAAGGTATGTGGATAGATTTCAGTAGATCTGTAAACTTGGGGAGGAAAGAAATCTCTATATTCACTAACCTCTAGCATTTCTTTCAAGTATTTAAAAACAACAATCTGAGGAGGGGTCCAAAGGCTTCACTAAACTACCAGAGGGGTTTATTAAATATATGCATGTGTGCACATGCACACACACACACACACACAAGAAGAAAAACCTTGTTTTAGATATTACAACATTTGATTTGGGCCTATATTCTTTTTTTAAAAATTATTTTATTTTTAATATATGGAATAAAACAAGTATCTCCATAACTGTATAAAAAATAATTGCACATGAAACTGTAAATCTGCTATGTTATAACTTGCTGTTTCTTTTAAATATACAGCACAGTTGTCATTTCTTTTTATTGTTTTTATTATTTGTTTCATTTTTCTTTTTTCTTTTTATTATTTCTTTTTTCCTTTTCTTTCCTCCTCCCCTCTGTCCTAGAGATGGCCATCATTGGACAATTGGACACACACACACACACACACACACACACACACACACACACACACACACACATATATATGCAAAATTATTCTATATATACTTCTATTTATCAGTTCTTTCTCTGGATGCAGGTAGCGTCTTTCTTTAAATGTCCTTTATACTTGGCATTTATTCTTAAACACTTAATTGTGCTCTTTTTTTTTTTAAGTGGGGAGGAGGGAGACTATATAGGAAAAGAAAGTGAGGAAACTATCAATGCAAATTAGTACTTGTCATGCAGCTTAAAGTCATAAAGAGTTATTGATTTGCCCAAGGTCATAGAGCAAATATGTTTCAGAAATGCTTAAAACCCAGGTTTTTCATGAGTCTAAGGCCTATTTTCTACCCACTAAGCCACACCATTTCTCTCCTTATAATTAGAGCTATTCAAAAAGCAGAAAGGGCTTGCTTGGGTTATAGCTAAAAATCCTATGGGATGGTTGGAGCTATAATGTTATAGCTGGAAGGGGATTTGGAGATCACTTGTCCAACCTCTTCATTTGTGCATAAGATTTTCCACCTTGGGAAGTTATCAGCTGATCACTCGAGTTATTAGTGCTTTGACTGGGTTCCATTGAGCTATGTAAAATGTAAATTACTTTCTATCCCATGACCAGTCTTCCCCAACATACTGACCCTTGTGAATGCTTGTTTATCTGTTTTCCTTCATCAACACTGGCTATTTACTTAATAGCCAGGCTTAAAACATTTGGTATATACACCATGAAGGCTTTCTTTCACTATTATTTTTTGCTGCAGAGGGTAAAAATGCTTTCTTGTTTTTCCAGTCCTCTTCATAAGTGTGAGGATTTAGATGTTCCTGCTGTGACCTGGCAACTTTGTTCATTTCCTTCTAGAATCTAGTGTACCCAGCTTCTCCAAAGTAGTCAGTAATGAACTTGCTACTGAATATAGGGCCATATTTTGTTAATAATTCAAAAACACAGTATTGCCTATCATCTACAAACATGTCTTATCTTTTGTCTTCCAAGCCAGTTTTAAATTTTTTGCTACATTTTAAGTTTTCAACTGTCTCCCTCCCTCCCTCCCCACCCTGCACTAGAGAAAGCTACCATTACACACACACACACACACACACACACACACACACACATCACACTTTGCATACTTCTATTTACCAGTTCTTTCTCCGGAGGTGGATACCATCTTCCTTTATAAGTCCTTTGTACTTGATTTGAGTATTACAATACTAAGAATGCCTTAGTCATTCAGATATTCTTTGAACAATACTGCTCTTACTATATACAATGTTCTCTTGGTTCTACTTATTTCATTCTTCATTATTTCATACGAGTCTTTCCATGTTTTTTTTAAAAATCAATCTGCTCATCATTTCTTATAGCACAGTGGCATTCCATCATTTCAATCCATTTTTAAAGGCTGTTACTTATTTGTTGTAATAGAAAGAGATAGTGGAAAGGCTTTAAATACAAGTGTTACCGCTTACTATTTGAATACCTGTAGGTAAGTTATTTTATTTCTATGAAACACAGTTTTGACATCTGTAAAATTGGGATAATCCTACTTTCATTAGACAAGTGGATGAAGGGCTGGAGTTGGAGTCATGAGACCTGTCTTGAAGTCCTGTATCTGACACATTCTACTTATGAGAACATGGGCAAATCACTTAGGCTTTCAGTACTCCCAAAATCTAAGACCATGATTTGAAATTGAGTTTTTGATCGTCATTGGTTAAGGGAGATTGCAACTGGGAAATTTGGCTTTGATGTAGGAAATATCTGCTTTTTGTTTTGTTTTTAGTCTGGATATATGATTTCATTTGTATAGGGAACTCTATGAAAAACTTCTCTCTACTCATACAGATGAGCACCTGTTCTGTAGTTGTCTCGAGACATTGAGAGATTAAGTACCTACAGCCTATAGGTGTAAAAAGGAAGAATGGAATCTGAAGTCTTCCTGATTCCAGAGTCAGGTCTCTATACACTGTGCCATGCTCCCTCTCTCCCTACAATAAAGAGCAACCCAAAAGTGGAATGGGTTTTTTTGGAAGACAGGGATGTGCTGAAGCCAAATTACATAGGCTCCAGGGAGCTGATTGTTAAGTGTCCAGTATGAGCATTTATGCTGGAATCAGATCTGCAAATATTACACATCAAAGCTTGATTCATTGTTTTGTTGATTGTCTAGACTTGAAGTGGTAGAGAAAATGTTGATAATGCAAAATTAGCATAAAAGTCTGGTGAGTTTCTGGAGATGCAGTTGTTTAACATTTATCAGAACACCCCTGGATTTTCCCCTCTGCATGACCACTTGTCAGGTATGTTGTAGTGAGAATTCTTTTTTTTTTTTTTTTTTTTTTTGAGGCTGCCTTGATTGAGACATCTGCTTAAATCCTATCTAATTCTTAGTGATTCTGGGAATTGACCACACCAGTGAAATCACAGGTCCACTGTGAAAACAAACAACAAAAAAACAAAACCCCAAAACCTCTTCTAATTACCTACCTCACAGAGTTGTCAAGGAGATGTTTTATATGCCTTAAGGGACTATAGAATTGTGAATTGTTAATAATATTATTGTTTACAACCAAAACTGAACTATTTACCTGTGTAAGCATGAGTAACTCACAAATTCTCTGGGTCTCAGTTTCCTCAACATTAAAATGAGACCTGGGTCTACCTACTGGTTAAATGATTCCTAAGACCTCTTCCAGTTCTAAATTTAATCTTGATTCCTTAAATTCTATCCTATATTCTTTAAACTCATTGTTCACATGCATTTATTCAGAACTCTGGGTTACCATTTCCCAGTTGAACCCAAATTCTCAAATTCTTCTTTTCTGGTTTCAGGAGGAGAGCCTGCCTGTTCCATTCCTTTCTTTTCCCCCACATCTTCCCCACCTACCTTGCATCTTTCCCAAATGTGCTCCACGCATTGCTGCTGCTTCCCAATTCCTAATTAATGAGCACCCAAATGGACTGGGCACAATTCTAAGAAGTGTGGGGGCTATCTTGAAAACCAAGTCCTGTCCACCCATATCTCTTCTCCTCCACTCCTGGCTCTAAATCAGGTATTTCCTTTCCCCCTAGTGCTGCTTGTGACTCTACCTACTCGTCCCTTGAAGAACTTTCTCTTATTCAGAGTATGCCAGGGGGATTTCAAGGATCTTTTGTGCTATTTCTTTTATGGCCTTGCAACAGCAAAGAGTCTAACAGGACAATTTGAATGAGATTCCTGTCAAACCTGTTCTTCCTCATGTCCTCACCTAAACCAGCTCCCAGCAGTAATATATTTTCAGAGCTGATTTATGAAGGTGAAGCCTCAGCTTTCTTTCTGTTTCCTTCTCCCTTGCCTGCTTCAATTCTTATTAAAGTACCTGGTCCACAAGAAGATGCAGGCCTTGTGCTTTTCCACTAATCTACGCAGTGGTGTCCTTCATATTCCTCTAGTATTCTCAGTTCTCTCCAATCCTCGTCAAAGTATGGCAAGAGCATGGGTCTCAGTTAAAAGACTTAAAAGACCCTACTTTAGATCTTTACTCAGCTACTTGTAGAATCATAGATTTAGAGTGAGAAGCAACCTTCAAGGTCATGGAGCCTAACACCCCCATTCTATAGATAAGGAAAATGAGGCCTAAAGTGGAATGTCCAGGATCAAACAATAAGTAGGTGACTGAGGTGAGACTTCCTTCCTGACCCCAAGTCCAGCACTCTATCTACTATACCATTGATCACAAGTTAATCACCTTCCTCTTTTTGATCTTCATTTATAAAGAGACAGGGTTGAAATCCACGAGCAAGATGTAGTTGAGAAGGTACCGGATATGTAGTCGGAGGACCTGTGTTTGAATCCCTGCTCTTTTACTTAATCCCTTTGTGACCTTGAACAAATCACCAAACCTCTCAAGGCTTCAGTTTCTTCCTCTCTAAAATGAGGTGTTTCCTAAAAGTCTCTTTCAGATAATCCCATGACCTCTAAGGTCCTTCCCAATTGGGTGCCTACTGGAAGAGAAGCAGAGAGAGATAAGCAGCATCACTCCTTGCGCTATACATTAAGTGCCTGTGAAGTACTGTGTCTCCAAAATACAAAGAGAGAAATGCAAAGAAAAAGTGTACATCAGTTTCTACCTATCCAAAATGTGCCCAGGTCAGCAGTGTACTAGTTCTTAAACATATGTTATGTCTTTGCCTCAGCAATCTTGCCCAGACAGTCAATCCAGACATGCCTTTTCTCCCTTCTGTGAAAAAAAAGACTAAAACAAAAACCCCCCAACAACCTTGTAGTTTTTCCTCTCCAGAAACTGCCTAGAGCTCCTATTTACAGTGAACACAAGCATGCTACAAAGCCACAGAGATTACAGTGATTTTCTGAGAGTGCCTATGGGGTTATAGAACCCTCATTCCCCAAAGTCCATCCAAAGTCCTCCTGTCCTGTCAACTGTAGCAAACAGGGAGGTGTATAGGTTCAGCAACATTCACATTAACCACACAGGAGGCCTCGAGGGTTTGGAAGCTTTCTTTCTGACACAGCAAACTACAGATTAAATTTCTTTTATGTTTCCTAGAGTACATATCATTTCCCCAGTTGGAGGGTCACACCTTCCTCCCCCCCTCTTCCCCATCTCCCTTCTAATTTTTCTTTCCTAGACTTTTAGAAGTTTGGCAGCTTGAAGTAACCCACATTCTATTGAAAAGGATTGATCTATGTCTCATTGTAATTAAGCTCATTTAAAAATACATTTTATTGATATCTTTTATTTTTATATCTTCTCCATTTGCCAGTATACGTTTCCCTTATGCTCTTCACATAAGGGCTATTTCTTTAAAAAAAAAAAAAAAAAAAAAAAGGAAAGAAAAACAAAATTGTTGAGGAAAATTTATCCATCAAAAAAGTCTGATGTCATATGCAATGTTTCACATCCAGAATCCCCCCAGCTCTGCCAAAAAGGAGGGAAAATATCTTCTTATATTTCCTCTTTGGAAGCAAGTTTGGTCATTATAATTTCACAGCATTCAATTTCAAATTTTTATTCTGTTTGTTCTTTTCAATTATATAATTGTAGTTATGGTGTATGTTGTTTTCCCAGTTCTGTGTATATGGCCTCAAAAACTCATCCTTTTCTTATGCAATGAAGGTAAGAATGGAGGTTTTCTCCCGCCTTATTATTCCAAATTAGAGAACTGAACACATTTTGCTCCTATTTTGCAAAATGAAAATTTCTCCGAGGGTCACTAAGGAAGGCATTCTGCTTATATCTCAGAGGTCAGAGCTAAGGATTTCTCCAAAACCTCACTCTTCCTCTCCACACTATGGAACTGCCTTGCTTGCTTTTTCTGGTCCCATCCTCAATCCACATAAGGCTTCTCTCTAGGTCATCTGTCTTCTGCTCTGAGAACTCTGTGAGGGGGGCCTCATTGTCTCCCAGAGCAGCCTATTTTACTTTGCATAGGTCAAATTGTAAGAAAGTTTTTCCTTACTCAAATTTAAGTGTTCCTCCTTGCAATATCCACTCATTGCTCCTGGCTGTGCCTGCTGAGGCCAAGAAGAACAAATCGAAATTTCTTCCTGGAATTAAGACTCTCATCCAAATCTCCTCATCCTTTCAGGTCAGTTATCCTTGATATTCAGATGTTGCTGTTCCTCCTTCATTCTTGAAAAGGACCAATGACCTGCAGGGGGTGATGTCTTGACTTGCTGAAGCCTGCTTGTCTAGTATGAACAGCCATTTTTTTTTTTTACCATTATAATCTGATAATTACCATCAACAGAAATCCAATGAGACCATCTGTAAGGATTGATAGCCCTATCTGCCTATCACTGGTTACTCATTTTTCAGTGATCTTAAAAAAAAAAGTTCCAAAAGTCAGTTAGGAAGATATTTCCCTTCTACAAATGTACACTGCTTAATCTCCTCTGAGTTCTTATCCTGAAGTAGATAACTTCTGGGCCTTCCTCACTGATGTCAGTTAATTTGTAGTCTGCCTTATCAGGCTTACCCTGTCTTCTTCACTGTAGAAGTAAGACAGCATGCTTCCTTACCACAAACATTCACTACCTCCTATTTTGCAGAAATACAGACTAACAAGTTTGCTAGTACATCACGACCGATCCTCAGCTGAGTCAGGGTGGTAGATTCTCCCCTTCTCTGCCTCTGCCTCCAAGAAAGAATTTATCATTCATTCCAATTTGCATGTCTGTTTTTCTCTTTCTCTCCTTTCCATTTGAAGAAAATCTTTGGTGATTAAGCTCGATTGGGTACCCTGCCACTAGCTCTCACCCTGACTGATTTATTGAAATATTTCTTTCCTACTTAATTGGCCTAGTCACTTAGTGTGGCAGCTGAACTAAGAGAGGTCGTTTAGTGAGAGGTGAGCTTCATATTGATGCCTGGTATATCTAACAAGCTGTTAGTGGTAGCTGGTGGAACAGTGGATAGAATTCTAGGTCTGGAATCAGAGAGAACTGAGTTCAAATCCATCCTTGAATACTTACAAACTATGTGACCGTGGGAAAGTCATTTGACTTCTATTTGCCACAGTTTCCCAAGGGTAAAATGAAGATAATAATAATAAGCACCTGCCTCAAAAGGTGGTTGGAAGGAGCAGAAGCACTAAGTGCAATGCCCGGCACATAGCTGGCATGATATGTATGATTATTATTTTCATCCCCACCCATTATAGTAGTATTGCTGCTGTGGATAGCATTCTTTTTTTGGCATTTTGTTGTGGAACAGGAGAATAGCAACATCCATGCCAACTTGTGCCATTGGTTCACAGAATCTGAGAGCTGGAAAAGAGCTGAGACCATTTTAGGTATGTGGGCAATATGGTACGATAGATGGATTGTCAAGCCTGGAGTCAGAAAGACCTGGGCTCAAATCTCCCATTAGATATTTGCTAGCAGTATGGCCAGAGAAAAGTCATTTAAATTCTCTGAGCCTCCATTTTCAGCACCAGGCTTATGGGATTATTATTATTATTTTTTGCTTTTTGGAGGGGGAAAGGTAGGGCAATTGGGGTTAAGTGACTTGCTCAAGGTCACACAGCTAGTTTTTTGTGTTAAGTGTGTGAGGCTAGATTTGAACTCAGATCCTCCTGACTCCAGGGCCAGTGCTTTATTCACTGTACCACCTAACCTCCCCCTTATGGGATTATTTTAAGAACCAAGTGAGATAATGAATGTAAGATGTTTTGCAAACCTTAAAGCACTGTATAAATGCCAGTTACTGTTTTTTATTAAATTCAGTTAGTCCTGAATAGGAGTCCTTTCTGCCACATATCTGGCCAGGAGTCCTCCAGCTTGGGCTTGAAGGACCATACTGAGGAACCCACTGACTACCAAGACAATCCATGTCGTTTTTGTGTAGCTCTAATTGTTAGGGGACTCTTTCTTACCTCAGATCTTAATTTACTTCCATGCAACTGGTACCCACTGGTCCTAATTCTAAACTCTGGGGCCAAGCAGAATCTGCTTAAAATCCCTCTTGTGTTTAATACCCCATCAGATACTTGAATTATGCTATTTTGTACAACTCCTAGGAGTCCCTACAAATTAGATTTGTGTAGATTAAAATAATAACAATTTCGGCAGCTGGGTGGCACAGTGAATAGAGCACTGGCCCTGGAGTCAGGAGGACCTGAGTTCAAATTCGACCTCAGACACTTAACATTTACTAGCTGTGTGACCTTGGACAAGTCACCTAACCGCAACTGCTCTGACTTTCCCCCTCCAAAACGACCAAAAAAATTTAATAACAATCATAGTGAAGAAAATCAGGGAGGAGGCAGGAGGAAGGGGTAGGGAGATGGAAAGGGAAGCTAGGAATGGTGAGGGAAATGAAGAAAGATAGAGTAGGGGAAGGGGAGGGGAGACAAAGAGTAGGGAGATGGAAAGAGAGGTAAGAAAAGGATAAGAAAGGGGAATGGGAAGAGGAGAAGAAGAGTAAGGAGATAGAAAAAGAAACTAGAAGAGGAGAGGGGAGAAAAAGATAGGGGAGGATAAGGAGAGGGGAGGAGAAGAGATGGGGAGAATTAGGAAGGAAGTGGGAACAGCGTAATTTCTTTTAAGTGGATGAGTTCTCTTTACTATCACCACATAGTTGATCATAAAGATCAATGAGGTTTGGGGAAGATGAATTGAAGAAAAAAGGGCATAAAAATGTTTTCTGTTGATAAATGATGTGAAACGTTTTTTTAAAAAAGCGCTCATGCAAACTTCTTTGCAGATTGCAGCTTTTCTCATACATGAACTTCTCACTCCTGTTATTTCCAGCTCTGGGCTGGACTGATCAGAGACTGCTAAAGTTGCCAGCTCTCTAGGCATTAATTTCAGGGATTGAAAGAGCAACCCACTCCCCTCCCGCTCCCCTTCCACTCCAGCTCCCACCACAACTAGGGCCGCCTTGCTGGGCTCAAGGCTTTTGCCAGCCTAGGCACTCTTGCCCAGGAAGTTAAAAGTGGTATTTAAGTGGCACTTGGGAGATTCCTGACCAATCTTAAAGACTGGGAAGAATGCCAATTCCAAATTCAGTTTTCCTGGGAATGAATCAGTCCTGAAGAAGCCTCTATACCTGGGATAATTCAGAGGCTTCTTCTCAGTATAGATTGTTATTAATCCCCCAAATTTAACAGCTGTCAAACTGTTAGTTTTCAATGCAAATATATTTGTAACTCCATGTCTTTTAAATATTTGTAAATTGATGTTGAATGTTTTCTTGAGAATTAAGATATAAAACATATTTCAACAAATGTTGTGGGAGGGGGATCAGACTTACCCTCCCACTGGTAAACAACTCTCTTTCAATGAAGGTCCGCATCTGCTCTGCAATTTATAGTCTTAGAGAGCAATTGGGGCATCGAGAGATTGTGACACATAGTCAATATGGGTTAGAGATGGAATTTGAACTCAGCTCTTCAAGACTCAGAGGCCACAGATTCCAGTAGCATATACCACCTCTCGTTAATTGAAAAAACTCCCAGATAAATTATAGATGGCACCCCACATTTACGTAATGCTTTAAGATTTACATTAGGCTTTCCTCACAACAGTTTCATCTGGCAGGGAGTGTGAGTTTTCTCACTTCCATTTGACATGTGAGAAAGATGGGGGAGGATGAGAGATGAAGTGATTTGCCAGAACATGCATTCAGTATTAGAGGAGGATTTCAAATCCAAAATGCCTTACTTTGGGTCTGGTGTTCATTTTGTGACTGTCCTTGGGAACTTTGAAACTATGTGCTCCCAAAATGAGGAAAATGAAACCCAGAGGAGTGAAAAGAACTGTTCAAGATGGCATAGTATCAGATCTGGGATAGAAACTTTTGTTTTCCCACTCCTGGTCCAATCTTCTTGCCATTAGACTACACTGACTTAAGTTCAGACGTGAATATAATTAACAGAAGTGAGATTACTTGAATTTGGTCATGTTTGAAATGCCTTAATTTCAACTTTAGGGTATGAATCAGAGTTCTGTCATTTGCTTCCTTGTGTGAGCTCTGTTTGTCTGTTTTCTCACTTTTCAAATAAGGATGATTGGGCTTGTTGCATTTAAAGTTTTCTTCCAACTCCAAACTTCTATTTTCTTTTCATAAGGTTAAGCTACTTGGTATGTCATTCATGTGTTTTCTCTCCTGTAAGGAAAGCACTTTGAGAGCTGCAAGAGCAATGGAAGCCATTGTTACTTATCTGCAGAAAAGCCCTCAAATTAACCAGGCAGATGGCCTAAGGCTTTGCCCTCAAAAGAACTGCTATCCCCAGCAGGATACACACTTCAGGCTGCCAGTTCCTGGTATTCTGGGAAAGGGCAACCTTTACATGAGGATTCAGTCCCGGATCTCCATGGTGCCTTGGGAGGCAAGGCCCTGTGTCACTTGGCTATAATTCTGCAGCTTGCGTCTCTCTCCTCCAGCCTTCCCCTCATACACCCAGGCAGTAAATTAACCACTGGATTGATTGCAGGTGTATGTGAAGCAGGGCGCAAGGCTCTGTTCTCTAATGCCACCTTGGGCATAGGGGTGGAGCAGAGGGAGATTCTCTTACTTTCTTGGGGATAATTAGCGAGGAAACTGTTAAACACTCTTTTAATTCTGGTGACCACATTATGGGATCTGTTCACTGTATTAATAAATTCAGGATTAGTGTCAACAACAGTATTGACATAAAAGATTCCTCTCAGGGAAATATTCTAGTTTGTTCTATAATCTTCAGATTAATTTTATTATAGTGTGAAGTTACCTACGTGACTGGAGAAGATATGTCAATAGCTTGTGGACTCCTGGAATTTGTGATTCACATCCTGGTAGAAAAGAGTTTTAAAGATTTTTTTTTTTTCTCCTTTGAGACTATCCTTTTTCCCCTTCTTTCTACACACCCCCCCCCCCTCAAAAAAAAAATAACCCTGCAGGTGCAGAGGAAATAGGGCTGGATTTGGGGACAGAGGACCTGGATTCAAATCCTACCTTTGCCACTTTTTAACTCCCTTTATGATCTTAGAAGCAAGTGACCTCTCAGGAGCCAATTTTCCTTATCTGTAAAATCGAGGGGTTGAAAGATCTCTTTTTTGAAATTCTTCATGTCAACTTGTTCTGCTTCTTTTATTTTATTTTTTTTCCGTACAAAGAGAATTAAAAGGAGCTTATTGTAAGTACTTCACAGTAGCAACACATCAATGGGCTGATCACTGAAGACCAGCCTTCTTATTCTGCTTTTGCTCTGTGGATGGGTTCTGTTAGCTGATCCTTTAAAAAGGCTTTTTTTTTGGTCAAGTGAAACAGAACCTGGTAAATCTGGACCTGGATTCAAGTCTTGCCTCTGGCACATATTGTTTGTGTGATACTGGAGAACTGTCTAAGTTTAGAAGACAGAATATGGGAAGGTGTCTAGGAAGGTAGGAAGTTGTTCCTTATATATTTCTAAAAACATGTATAAAAACATGTACTTTGACCCAGCAATACTATCAGGTCTATTTCCGAAGATGGTTTGGGGAAACAAAAGGGAAAGAACCTATATGTTCTAAAATGTCTATACTAACTCTCTTTGTGGTGGCAAAGAACTGGAAATTACAGGGATGCCCATCACTTGAGGAATGGTTGAGCAAGTTGTGGTATATGATTGTGATGGATTACTACCCTGTTATAAGAAATGATGAGCTCAATGAGCTTAGAAAAACATGGGAAGACTTACATGAAATAATGAAGAGCAAAAGGAGCAGAACCAAGAGAACATTGTAACGGCAATATTGTTTTAGGAATGACTTGGAATGAATAAGTTATTTTGACTATTATAAATGCTCAAATTAACATTAAAAGACAGATGAAGACTCTATCTGCATCCATAGAAAGAACTGATAAATAGAACTATGTATAGAATAATTTTAAGTATGTGTGTATATGTATTTATGTTTAGTGGTAGCCACCTCTGAAGGGAGAGAAAGGAAGGGAAAGGAAAAAAACAGTGGGGAAGGAAATTTACATGATAACTTTGCTGTGTATTTAGAAGGAATAGCAAGTTGTACATAGTGAATTTTCAGTTTCATATGCAATCATGTTTTACATTGTACTGTTACGGAAATGCTCCTTTTATTTCATAAATTAAAAAATAAAAAACTGTACATAACATATTCATAATTTATTATACTAGTTTTCATCATTCTTTTTATGTCTTGAAATATTTGTGCTTTTTGTTGATTATTAAATTTCAAATAGAAATAATTTTTTGAAAGTCAGTATCAGTCAGATTAGATGGTCCTTGAAGGTCAGGACCAGGTATTTACATTTTAATTGTAATCATTTGGTTTCCTATAACAAGGAAATCAGAAGTTCAGTCCCTATCCCTACTTCCCTCTCTGGATCAGTAAAGACTAGAAATCTGAAAATAACAGTATTCTCAGATTAGTGGTTTTTAGTCCCACTTTTTTCAGTATGACCCTAAATTCTTTGAATACTCTAGCTCCTATCCAAGCTCCAGGGGTAAAAGAGTTTTTGTCACCACAATTATTTAACAGAATTCTAAAAATGATAGCTATAACAATAATACAAGCATTATTGCCTCGTATCATCACCCTCATATAGACATAAGTTGTCTAATAAAATGGGGATTCCAACAATATAAGTCAAGTGGGTGATGTTCCATTGTAATTACTTATCCACTCAGGACCTTTTCATCCCACTATGCTTGAGATGCTAATGCTTAGTCCTGTCACCCCACATCCTCTTACTCTTCAAATTCTAGGTCACTGAGTGCTGGCTAAATAATGTCACAAAATCCTACTGAATGCACTATAAAGTTTTGCTAACTTCTGCAGTCAGGTGTGGCTTCCCATCCACCTGGAGCTGAACTTCCTTTTATGTTGTATTCCCCTATTAGAATGTGAGCTCCTTGAAGGCAGGGACTGTCTTGCTTTTTCTGTTTATATCTTTTGTGCTTAAGACAGTATTTAGTACATAGTAACTTATTAATAAATGGTTTTTCATTCATTCATTCATTCACTCATATGCTGTTACTGAATCATCCTTTATTAAACACTCATTGACTTCCTAGTCTATTGCGCAAATTGGATATTCCAAACCTTTCCACAGTTTTTGAGGCCACAGTCCATATCAGTCCTCAGTCTTGCCACATTTTCTTGACTGAGAATATTGAGACCATCCATGATATGCACGTTATTCTACACATTCCTCTCTACCTTGAAACATTTTTCTGTCTTCTGCCATTGTTTCCTCTTGCCCTCCTGTTTCAGAAGAAAAGTATTTCTCCCTTCCAAAGCTCAGCCTTCTACTAGTTTATTTGATCTCATTCATTCTTGTCTTCACTAAGGCTTTGCTCCATCAATTGTATCTTCTTTTTTTCCCCTTCTACTGGGTCCTCCTTCTTAACAGGACATCCTCCCACCAACATGTTCAAGGTTCTCCTATTTAAAGTATATTTTTCCCTTCATCTTGTCAATCCCACAAGCCACCATCCTATTGCTTTCCTTTTCACCACCAAGCTTCTCCAAAGAGAAGTCCCCATTGCCTCTATTTCCCCTTAATCCTTTGCTTCAACCCCCACTACTCTACTGAAACAGTTTTATCAGAAGTCACCCATGACTACCTCATTTCTACACCACAAAATCAACCTGATTTAGAGCTGAGAGGGACCTTAGAGGCCATCTAGTCCAACCCTTCATTTTATAGATGAAGAAACTGAGGTCCAGGGATGTTAACTGATTTTAACAAGGTCATACAGGAAGTAAGGGTCAGAGAAAGAATTGAAACCTTTTTTTTTATGACTTCAAATCCAATGGTTAGTTATACTGTGCCATATACCTTTTAAAATTAAATAAAATTAAAAAAAAATAAAAATGTTTTCTTTCCCTCCTACTTCCTACTCCAACTTGAGAAGAGGGAGGAACAAATTTCTTGTAACAAATACACATCATTAAGCAAAATAGATACCTTCACTGATGGTCCTCAAAAAATGTGTCTCATTCGTCACCCAAATTCCTTTTCTCAATCTTTATTCTCCTTGACCTCTCTGGAGCATATAATTTCTCTCTTCAAAAACTTCCAGTGAGTCTCCATTGCCTAGTAATTAAAGCATGAATGTTTAAAATTTCTATTCAAAGACCACCCTAATCTGACTGAAACCAACTTTAAAAAATATTTTCATTCTAAATTTGACAATCACTAAAATAACCCAATATTTAAATATATAATATATTCAATATATAATATAAAAGGAATTAGAAATAAAGAAAAAGACTAGTATAAGACATTAGGGATATGATATGTACAGTTTGTGCTTAGAAATATATATTGTATGTATATATATGCATACATAAACATACCCATGCATATATATGTGTATGTGTGTATGTATGTGCATATATCTACGTATGTGTGTGTGACCAGAACAAGAAGAATATTGTACACAGTAACAATAACATAGTGTGATGACCAGCTTTGATAGAATTAACACTTCTCAGCAATGTAATGCTCTAAGACAATTCCAAAAGACTCATGATGGAAAACGCTATACATATCCAAAGAAAGAACTATGGAATCTGAATGCAGATTGAAACATACTATTTTCTCTCTTTTTTTTCTTTCTCCTGGCTTTTCCCTTTAGCTCTAATTCTTCTATACAACATGACTAATGTGGAAATATGTGTAACATGATGATGTGTATATAGCCTATATCAGATTGCACACCATCTTGGAGAGGGGAAAGAGGAGGAAGGGGGAGAAAACAGATCTCAAAATTTTATAGAAGTGAATGTTGAAAACTAAAAATAAATAAATAAAAATAAAATGAAGAAAGAGAAAAAAATATATATAGTATATATGTATATAAACATTAAATTTAGCAGAGTAATAACAAAACTGCTTCTTGCTTTCCCTTCTGCAGTTTATCTGTTTGCTTCAGAATATTTTTATTGATGCTCTTTTTAAAAAATGTGTGATAATTTTTACCCACTAACCTATCACCCTCACCCTCACTCAGATACCCTCTCTGGTTATAAATATGGATAGTCCAACAGAACAGTTCAACCCTTTGGCTGTGCATGAAGATAGACATGTTTTACTCTACATTTCAAATCCATTATCTTTTTGTCAAGGAGTGAGAAATATGTTTTATTATCAGTCTTTTGAAGT
The DNA here is from genome assembly GCA_028646515.1 of Pseudochirops corinnae. Lineage (NCBI taxonomy): Eukaryota > Metazoa > Chordata > Mammalia > Diprotodontia > Pseudocheiridae > Pseudochirops > Pseudochirops corinnae. The sequence goes on from CM053586.1 coordinate 135,317,186, forward strand.
CACTATTGCTTGTCACTTTGACCAGAGTCCTAAGATTTTTCAAAATTCTTTTTCTTTTGATCATCATTGTAGTCATCACTTAAGTTTTTTTCCTACTCCTTATTTTACTCTTTATCATTTTGTATGTCTTCTAGTGTTTCCTAGAGCCTTTCCTAATTGTTTTTTCTTTTGGTGCAATAATATTCCATTATAATTCATTTTGTCTACTTCTATAAAATAACTCCTTTGCAGTTTGATTGACATGGGATTAAATCTGTAAATTAATTTAAGTGGTATCAGCATTTTAGGCCTATCAATTTAACTAATATATGAGGAATCAATATTTTTCTTACTATTTATGTTCCTTGATTTTTCTATAGTGTCTTACATTCATATAAGTCTAGTGTATGTCTTGGTAGGTGGACTCAGATATTTTACATGTTCTGAATTTTGAATGGACATTGTTTTCATCTTGTGCTGAGTTTTATTAAAAATATAAATGATGCTAATATTTTCTGGGCTTATTTTATATGCTGCTACTTACTAAAATTATTAAATGCTTAATTTTTTTGTTGAATTTCCAGGGTTCTCCAAGCAAACTAGTATGTCATCTGCAAATACCTTTGTTTCCTCTTTGCCTGTTTATTTTCTTATTGCTATGGTTAGCATTTCTAGACATCTTGAATAATGGCAATAACATAGGACATCTTTGCTTTACTCTCAATCTTATGGGAAATACTTCTCATGCTAGAGCATGCTACTTCTTGGTTTCCAGTATAGACTGTTTACCATATTTAGGGAAAGCTCATTTATTTCTACATTTTCTTGTAATTTTTAACACAAAAATGAGTATTCTCTTATGTCAAAAACTTTTCATCCTTTAACATGATCATGTGATTTTTAAATGTTAATATAGTCTCCTCTGTTTATAGTTTTCCTAATGTTAAGCCAATCCTTCATTCCTGATGCTACAGTACATAAAGTTTTGAAAAAAATCTATATAGATTGTTTTAAAAAAATTATTATCCCATGATTGTAAATTCTTGAGGGCAGGGCATCTTGTGTCACATCTCTCTTTGTATTCTCAATGACTTGGTTACAGTAGATGATTAATAAAAATTTGTTGGAATAGTACATATTATGGAGGTTGTATGGTAGAATAGAAAGAAACAAACTATCTCTCTGAGAATCAGAAAACATGGGTTTAGGTAATAATCCTGACTATTTAGAACATCTGGGATATCATTTTTAACTCACTGTGCTTCAGTGTATTCACATACAAACTGGGAACAATAATATTTTTGCACTACTTATCTCATAGGGTTATTCAGAGAGAAGCACTTTTTAAAGCTTAACTTGCTATCTGTGCCCTTAGTGTTTTAAACAATATTTTGTTGTTGTTGTATTGAATCATTTACCAGTTGTGTCTGACACTTCATGACTCCCTTAGGGGTTTTCTTGGCACAGATACTGGAATAGTTTCCCATTTCCTTCTCCAACTTATTTTACAAATAAGGAAACTGAGGCAAATAGGGCCAAATGACTTTCCCAAAGTCATCTGTCTAGTCAGTTTCTGAGATTGGATCTGAACTCTGTTCTTCCTGACTCCAGAGCTGGTGCTCTATCCTCTGTACCATCTACCTACTTTACACATAGTAGTAGGTACTAAGTAAACATTTATCTGATTAATTCTCACTTCTTGGTTCTTTAGGTCTTCTTTACTTTTATGGCTGTCCTTTTCACCTCTATGTGCATGACTTCCAAATCTACGTCTCTAACCTTGGTCCCTTTCCTAACTATCCTCGATCTCTGTCTCCTGATCATTTGTACTTAGATAACCAACAACCTCCTGAAACTCTATATCTGAAAGGAAACTTGTCATCCTACTAACTCATTACACAACCTTGGACAAGATATTTCCTCTCCTTAGATCATAGTTTTCCCATATATAAAATGAGGAAGTTGAGCAAAAGATTTTTCCAGTTCTTTCCATTTCAGAAATGCTGTGATTCTCTGGGTTCCTCCTCCCAACCTGTTTCCTCCCATTTCATCTTTCCCTGTTTCTACATATATTGAGTTCAATCATGATGTTATTTACAAGTGTCCATTCAAATCAGTTCAGCAAACATTTATTTATAACCCCTACTATGTGCCATGTGATATATCAGGCACTGAATAAACAAAAACAAAGAGTTCATGACTTCCATGATCTTACAGTATATTGGAAGTGAGCAATAACATGTACAAAAGAAAATTAAATATAACTGGGGGAAATTTTGATGATAAAAGCCAGCAAGAGATATTAACAAATATGTACATACAATAACACATGCATACATATGTGTGTATATATATGCATGCACACACAGAGTAATTTCCAGGATGTGGGTACTAGCAACTAGGAGGAATCAGGATAGGCTTCCTATAGGAGAAACTAAAAAGGAAGCTAGAGAGTCAGTGAAGTAGAGGTAAAGAGAGAGTACCTTTAAGGTATGAGTGCCTGCTATGCAAATGTGTGGAGAGAGGAGATGAAATGTATAAAGAGCAACAAGTAAGTCAATTAGTCTGGACTGTATAGTGTGTGAAAAGGCAATGCACAGTGAGCCTGTAAAGTTAGATTGTGAAAGGGTTAAATATTATTATTAAACTTGTTCTTCAGTTTTTAAGTTTCTCTAACATCCAATCAATTGCCAAATCTTACTGATTCCATCTTTTCTTTATCTCAATCACTTCTTCCTTTCCATTTTCACTACTTTTCAAAATGTTTGATAATTATTTAATTTTTGACACAGGTCATATAAAGAATGTGTCTTTACTTTGGACCTTCCTTGATTTTGGCCTGGTAGTTTTCTGGTTATTAATGTATGCTGGTTCTTGCCATCAGGGCCCAGAGACTTGTAATTTCCAATCATTTATAACAATACAGTTGATAATAATACCCAAAGTCAGATGGGGGAAATTGCCACTGCATGAGTTAGCCATGGGGTTCTGCTAGACAAGCCTCAATCTGAGACTGCTTTACCAGGAAGTGGGGTGGGGAGAGACATTTAAGAACCTGGAACTGATCCTTCTCCAATGTTCAGCATTCACTACTTCTGAGCACCACAGTTAGAGAGATACCTGGCACTCAGAGAACACTGGAAATGATTAAAGGGCTAGATAAGTAATATCAAAGATTGAAATTCAAAGTTATGGGGCTATTTAGTCTTCCCAAGAGACTGCTGAGGGGTGACTTTACAATTATGAAATAATTGGGAGAATTAATAGTCTATTGTTCTTGTCTTCAGATCGCATAAGAAAAGGTTTTGTATGTACCCTAGAATAGAAAGCATTCAGGTCGTATATTATAGAAGAGCTTCCTGATTATTTCTAGAGCTAGGGATGAATTCCTAAAGGTAGTTAGTGTAGAATTTTTCCCTGCTGAAGACTGGAAAGGACAAGAGGATTTGAGCCTTTAGATTTAGTCTTTATAGTCAAAAGACCCCAGAACCTTTGCCAAGAAAACCCCACATGGAATCACAAAGAGTCAGATACAACTGAAAATGACCAAACAATTGTTGCAGCAAACTTGTGAAAGAGTAGCTTTTCAGTTTGACCTCAGAAGGAGGGGAAATGGTTAAATAAGTCAAAGTTTAATGTGAACCGTCAATTAAGAGAGAAAACATCCTGATCATTCATTATACTTTTTCTATTTCCTTTTTATTGTTCTCAGTTTCCTTTGACTTTTTCTTCTGTGTTTGTTAACCTTTTGCATCTGTCTCTGATTTCTTTCTCTTTTCTTTCTGTTTCTCACTTTTGATCTCTCACCTGGACCATTGTAAGAGCCTCCTGACTGGTCTCTATGCTTTTACCTGCTACCTCACCAACCCATTCCTTGGGTTGCTGCTGAATCAATCTTTCTAAGTCAAGGTCTGACTTTATCACTCTTTCTTGCTCAAAGAGTGTCATCAACTTCTGCATCCCTATAGAATAAGGGTTCTAAAACTCGTGGTGTGTGGGCACATGCCTCATCTGCTGATCCAAATACCACATGCCTCTGAACACATGGTGCTATTGAAATAAATCTTTATTGAAATAAATCTTTCTTTTTACTTTTGTGTTTATTTTTTCCTAATTTTAGGTGAATGCTACCAAAAACAGAACACACCAGGATTTGACTTCATGAGCTTTTAAAAAGTTGCACGAGCTTTTAAGATCTCAGCAACAGAGCTGGTAGCAGCAGTAGTCGGTATAATGAGTAACCAGTCTGCAGGTAAAGAGCAACTCATTTGATTCAGTCTGGCAGTGAATCATCTTAGCAGAAAAGATACTATGTCCTATAAGCAAGAGAATGACTATTTCATGAACTAGCTATTTCACACCTAGAAATGAACTAAGTGGAACCTCTGAAAAGGAGAGAAAGGACTCCTTGGTCAAAAAGTGTCCCTTCTCATAGCTTTTGTCTGTCTGTTTGTTTATTTGTTTGTTTAGTGGGGGAGAGGGATGCATGTAGCAACCATTTTAAATTTAATTCCATTCTTCCCAGGAACCAAGTGGGTATGGAGAGAGGAGAGTACATGTTTTTGTATCTTTGATATAAATTCTCAGCAAATATTTCTTTGTACAAACTAATTGATGTTAGTTGGTTAGTTAATTTTAGAGAGATGTTCACTGGTCAACTGATATTGTGGGGAACCTATGGGGAAACCCAAGACTCTTAGGATTGCCCCTAGAACTTTGAGGGGAGAAATAATAGGTGTCCATTCAGGACCCAACTTACTTATCCAAACATAAGTTGAGAGAGTGGCTTCAGATCTTGTGCTACATTTCCACCTAATTATTTTTTTCTTTTTAAAGAGAAGTACAGAATACTGTAGTGGAAAGCATGTTGGATTTGAAAGCAGAAGATGCAGTTCAAATCCTAGAAAGGCTACTTCCTTTCTATAGAACTTCAGGTAAGCCATATCATTCCTTCGAAGTATCATTTTCTTCATCTCAAAAATGGAAATAATTATACTTGCAGTGTCAATATCACTGGCTTGGTATTGGGAAACCAGCAATATATAAATATGAATTATGATTATTTGATTTATAAATTTGATTTTTTAAATAATATGTACTGTCAATAATGTTGCACTTTATCCACATAATCTTACATTGGAAGCTCTCAGAGGGTGGGAAAAATGCACTTAATTTCTTTATTCATCCTTATACATCTACCAAAACCCTCCTCTGAGGTCTCATACTTACTGTCTTAGAGATAGCTTGGGTCTCAAAGGTTAGGCCAGTGGATTTCCAAACTCAAAAGTCTTCAAATATAAGCTTGAAAATGGACTATGCCTGATATCTGAATAATGGATTAGGTTGTTCAGAGATACACCTAAAGTTTAGCAACCAGGGGACAACTTTTTTTTCTTTTTGTTGAAACATCTTACAAGGTGTTATGACTAACATGTTGAAATTTTGAGGTGCATCATTGGAGAAAGGAAGTATTCACATCAATGAAATCAAAGATCATAGGTATTCAGACTTAAAGCTACAAGAAGAGGACCTCAGAGGTCATTTAATCTAACCACCTCATTTTACAGATGGGTAAAATGAGGTGGAGAAGTTCTATGACTTAATTAAGGTCACCAAAGTAGTGACACTTCTATTGAAAGAATTCATAGAATCTCACAATATAGATATAGCTAATAATTTGATGGTGATAGTAAATAAAAGGTCATATTCAACCTCATTTCAATTAGTTTGATCCTTTTGGCTCAATTAAGCAAGACTATCACATAGACAAAGGTAGGGACTAGATCTGTGAAGGACTCCCAGGTGAAGAAATTCCCTCTGCCAATATAGGTCAGCACCTGCTCTGCAGTTTCCAGTTTTAGAGAGCTGCCTAGCACACTGAGAGGTTAATTATTTATCCAGCATCATACAACCAGTAGGTGTCAAAGGTGGGATTTAAGCCAACACCTTCCTGGTTTTGAGCCAGTTTTCTATCCACTATATCATGCTGCTTCTCAATAAAAGAGATATTTCTCATACTACTATTGGCTATTACATCTACATTCCAATATTCTGCTGGTGATGTTTTTATCACTAAATGCAAAACTGAAAGTTGCATGGAGCACTGAAGTCACCAAAGAATTTAAGTTGAGGTTAATTTGGGAGGAATATTGAGTGAACGAGAGTCACGTGTAATAAGCCTGGAGAGGTTCACCCATTAATGAGACAGCAGAAACCTTAGAGTCTTAGAGGGTCTAATTAGATGATCAAGTCAGGCTTACAAAAAAAAAAATCAAATTAAAATACCAAATAGGCCAGTTTAGTCACATATCAACCTGTTGAAACAAGCATTATGCCAAGGTATATCGCATGTCTTTTGTAAATCTGTTAATTAATTAAAGGAATATATCACATAAATTAAATGCATGAAGATAGCTGAATGTATAGCATTGGGTAGAAGTTATGCAAATCATGTGAGACAGAGGGAATTCACATCCTTTTCTGACTAGCTAATGAATTTGGGAGCAAAGGGAGAAAGAATGAAGATTGAAATTAAGGGAAAATAAAGAAAATAATATCTTAAAACAAAAAAAACAATCAACATAAAGAGATCATGTAATTAAGTAGAAACAGTGAGAGATTCAGAGTCAGAGGATCTGTGTTCAAATTCTGGATCTGCCACTTACTACCTGTGTGATCTCACACAAGCCACTTAAACTTTCAGGGCTCCAGTTCTTCATCTGTAAAATCCTTTTTTATTTTTACTTTTGCTTTTTTGGAGGGGGAAAGCAGAGCAATTGGGGTTAAGTGACTTGCCCAAGGTCACACGGCTAGTGAGTGCTAAGTATCTGAGGTCAAATTTGAACTCAGGTTCTCCTGACTCCAGGGCTGGTCCTCTAATCACTGCACCACCTAGCCGCCCCCATCTGTAAAATTAAAGGCTTGAACTCAGAGATCTCTAAAATCCCTTCTAGCTCTCAATCTATGTGTTTAATGAAAAATGCTACAATATAGATTAGAATAAGATAAATGTAAGTAAGAAGTCAGATGGAAAGGGATAAGTGATTGGGAAGGTAGTGATCACTTCTAATGGGTTCCATCATGGAAGGCTTCATAGAGGAGGTAATGGCTGAGCAAGACTTTGATGAAAGAAAAAGATCTCAACAGATAATGATAACTCTTCAAGGTTTGCAAAATGCTTTAGGGTCTCATTTCATTTGATTTTCACACCAAACCTGTGTTTATTATTTTCATTCAGTTGTTTCAGTCATGTCCAACTTTTCATAATTAGGTAATGAATTTGGGAGCAATGGGAGAAAGAATCATTATGATTAAAATTAGGAGAAAATAAAAAAATAATATTTTAAAACAAAAAATCAATCAACATAACGAAATCATAAAATTGAATAGAAACAGTGAGGGGTTTGGTTTTTTTTGGCAAAGATATTAAAGTGATTTGTCATTTCCTTCTCTCATTCATTTTTACAGATGAGGAAATTGAGGCAGAGGTAAGTGATTTGCCCAGGGTGACACAGCTAATAAGTGTCTGAGGCCAGATTTGAACTCAGAAATATGAGTCTTTCTGACTCTGGACCCAGTACTCTATCCACTCCACCACCTTGATGCCCCCAGCTCTGTGAGGTATATGTTATTATTATCCTTATTTTTATAGATGAGAAACTAAAGTTCAAAGAAGTTACCTAATTTACCCAGAGCCAAATGGCTGAGTCTGGGTTTAAATTCAAATCCTTGTCTCCTTGATTTCAAGTAAAGTGATTCAATATACCACAACAAATATGTTAATCACGAGGTCCACAACATTCCTGAGTATGGCCAAATCCGATTAAAATATAATTAAGAAATATTTAATGAAAGAAATAAAAATACCAGAAATCTTAGGTAATATACATGTATGGTTTTCTAAGTCAATGTATGGCCTACAGGGATCTTTATGTGTTGTTTTTGGTGACTCCTTTTTCTAGTTGAATTTAACAGCACTGTGCCGCACTATAGTGCTTCAGATAGAATTCAGTTCTAGGCATGGTGGCAGCCTGTGTAAATTTACAAAGACAGAAGACAGGAAAAGAATACAATTTATCTGAGTGCATGAAGATTGCAGCAAATCATGAAAATCTTTAAATTACAATTAAAGGTGTATATCACCAAGGCAACATTCATAGCACCAATGTTGACCATGAATATGCTGGCATAGTTCTGAATCACAAAATATAACAGACTATCAATAAACAAGAAAGAAACAAAACATTTATTCAGACACAAGAATGCCAAATTCCAACACCAGAAAATCCAACACATCATAGCAACAAAGAAGTTAATACACTTTATTGCTGCAGTAAGCAAAACCATCCCAAAGCCTTCCCCCTGCTTAGGCCTTTCCACAAACACTGACAATCCTAGCTATCTCTTTGCCTGCATCCTCTCTCTCACTCCAGACTAACTTCTCTGACTCCCAGCTTCCACTCAACTCTGCTCCACCCTTTCTGCTCCACCCTTTCTGCTCCAACCATTCAGCAAACCCCTCCCACCACAGGTTCTATGTTATTACATTCCACCTATTAAGGGGTAGGGAAGATCTTCAAATTTCCTTGACCCACCCCAATGCAAGGATTCTTAATCTGGGATTTATGAGTTTAAAAAACAACTATTTTGACACCTGTATTTCAGCTGATTTCCTTTGCAATTCTATGTATTTTATTTTATTTTTTCGCATTTAAAAACATTCTGAGAAGTGTGTAATAGGTTTTAGCAGAGTCTATCACATGCACACACATGTGCACACACACCACGAGGTTTAGAACCCTTATACTACAGGTATGCAGAAGTCAATGACAATTTTTGAGCAAGAGAAAGTGATGAAGTCAGACCTTGACTTAAAAAAATTGATTTGGTAGCAACCCAAGGAATGGGTTGGTGAAGTAGCAGGTACAAGCACAGAGACCAGTCAGGAGGTTCTTAGATTAGTCCAGGTGAGAGATCAAAAGTGAGAAATTAAACAGAAAGAAAAGAGAAAGAAATCAGAGACAGATGCAAAAGATTAACCACAGAAGAAAAAGTCAAAGGAAACTGAGTACAATAAGAAGGAAATAGAGAAAGTATAATGAATGGTCAGGGTGTTTTCTCTCTAATGGTTTTTTTCTCTCTAATGATTCACATTAGACTTTCACTTATTTAACCATTTCCCCTCCTTCTGAGGTCAAACTGAAAAGCTACTCATTCACAAGTTTACTGCAACAATTGTTTGGTCATTTTCAGTTGTGTCTGAGTCTTTGTGACCCCATTTGGGGTTTTCTTGGCAAAGGTGCCAGAGTCTTTTGCTGTTTGCTTCTCCAGCTCATTTTGCAGATGGGAAAACTGAGGCAAACAGGGTTAAATGACTTGCGGAGGGTCAGACAATGAATCTTACTGACTGGTCCTGGCACTCTTCCTGTTGCACCACCTAGGTGCTCCCTGTACATAGATAAACAATGCAAAAAAATGTAAAAAGTAACGGGAGAGTTTGTAGCCCTAAAAATAGGCTTTGGTAGGAAGGTAACACTTCTGCTGAGCTTTTGAAAGATAACTAAGAGAAGTATCTTTCTTCTTTTGCTAAAGGATACTTTTGTTTCTGTTTTCAAATCTCTTCTTCCTCCCTCTGTTCTCTTTCTTGTTCCTGAGAAGCAAAGTAGCAAACAGCTAACAAAAATGCAAAGTGCTTGTGGGGAGTTGGGGAATCGTGCATTCTATTAGAAATGAACAAAATGACATCTGAAAACAGAAGCTTTTGCCAAATACTCAGCCTCTAACAGCATTTTGCTCATACTTCGAGGTCTGTAGGATAGGGCTTAGTATGGTTCATAACATCATTTATCTAGTTGATTGTAATGGCAATAGGAATTTGAAGATCTTCCCTGCCCCTTAATAGACTTAGGTAAATTTGAGGACTTTTCCTTATTTGAAAATAAATTCTGCTTCCTAATAGGCTGAATGTGGTCACATGAAGCCTGTGGTGAAAGGCTTGTTTTTCAGGGAGGCACAACTTTTTTTACTTTGTAGTCAAATGGGTTTTGAGGGATGTGATGTTCTCTGACCCTGGAGAAGGCTATATATACCCTGTTGTGAGATTTTGCTTTGGGGCTCACTTTGGGAAGAGTTGTGTGGTTTGGCCAGATGAGACTCTGGGCAGCTGTTGAGCCCCCTGGCTTTGAAAACCCAGATGTTGGTGCTTCCCTTTCTGGTGACTATATGTATGTGATGGTCAGACAGCTAGAAGCCTTGTCTGTTGGTCTGCTGAATAATGTTATTTTCTCTGTATTTTTGTCTGCTTGTAACATGTTTGTATTTTCTGAAGTTCAGGGTGCTTTTTCCCCTGAACTAGGTAAATAGTATATATATTTGATTAAAGTAAGATTGGTAACCTCTTTTAGAGTTGCTTTTCTTTAGAAAGGCAGATCAAAGAATCTATGCTAGCAGCCATCTTGGGTATGCTAGGGTTCTTGCTGCTACATTGATTCATATTTCATCTCCATCCCCTGGGCTTCCTCCCCTCCCCATCCCCCACCCCCAATTCATTATCCCCATAATATCTACTAAGAGATCCTTATTTTGACTTTTATCCTCAGGATTTCTCTGGCACATCCCATTTTGCACCAGAAAAGGTGACTAGTATATGTCCTAGGAGACTGAATATGCTTCCCTCCCCCTCTCCCCACTCATTGGTTCTTATTTTAAAATTAATTTTTCAATTAGTGAGGATTTATTTTTTTTAAATAAATAAATTAATTTATTTTCTTGTTTACATCATTCATTTCCACAAGATTTTGAGTTACAAATTTTCTCCCCATCTTTCCCCTACCCAGTACTTCAAAACAACCATCCCACTGTATAACCCCTTCCCAATCTGCTCTCTCCTATATCCTCCCCCTTTCCCCTCTGACTTTCCGAAGGGGCAGGATGGATCTCTCTACCACAGTTGAGCATTTATTTTCCCTCTACCATCTTCTCCCCCTGGGAAAAAGAAAGAAAAACAAAACCCTCATAACTATACATAGTCAAGTAAAAAAAAAAATCCCATATTGTTCAATATATGTGCTTTTTTAAAGGTAGAGAAAGTATGAGAAAATATTTGGTAGAGGATAGAGTAAGGAATACTCTCAGTTGGGAAAGATGAACTCTTTTTTTTTTTTTTTTTTTTTTTTTACTTTTCTTGATTCCAAGGCCAGTGCTCTATCCACTGTGCCACTTAGCTGCCTCTCCTTTGGCACCTCTTCCAGTGAAAACATCAGTCTCCCAGGAACTGATTTTTCCCAGGCTGAGCCCAAGCAGAACATTTTGGTTTCCTTACTAATGCAAATGAAATAGAAAGTGACAGTTTCACTTTGTTGGGTTTCAGAAATTGATGAAATTTTGTTTGGCAAAGTGAAAGGCTGTCATCCACAGGAGTCGTTCACAGAAATACTCCTAAAGATCCTTAAGATACCTGCAACCCTCCTCATGCTTATTCAACTCTCCAAAATGACCTTGCATACCTTGGATTTACTGTGTATAAATCAGTGTGGTGTACTGGACAGACATCAGTCTTCAGCGTCAGAAAGACATAGTTTCAAGGTTTGTTTCAGACATATAACTTTTGTGTAATCCTGGGTCAATCACTTAATCTCTCAGTGCCCCCAAGCACTGAGTCAACAACCATATATTAAATGTGCCAAGGATTGTGCTTAATGTTGGAAAAAGAAAGAAAAAGAAAGACAGTCTCTGCCCCCAAGGAATTTATAATCCAATGGATAAGACAATACAAGGAATACACACAAGGAAGTTTGAAAGGAGGAAAGAGCAGAATTAGGGAGTACCTGGGGGCATAGTCAAGATTGAGGTGGAGTTAAACCAAAGCAGAAGAGCTAGAGGCAAATGGAGAGATGGCTGGTATTTTGAGTCCTGTATACAGGGCTCAAACAGGGAAGCCAAATTCTGCTTTGTTGGATTTGGGCCCTGTTGGGCCCTGTTGGGCCCTGTTGGACACTGGTTGGCTCAGAATGAAATGTAAATAGCAATTGTTTCTGTTATGGCCAGAAATCCTGAGGGTCTTCCTCTCCTAGATCTATTTTTATAATTAGATAAAGAGGCCATTCTCTGCCTCCTTTCTTATTAAGCTTAATCACTGAATGGACGATGCCTCAGTCGAACTGAGACCAGTTAAAGACCTTAACTTGAAAAGGCCAAGGTCCCCCACTGCATCCTGGGCCCTCTCTAGCTGTCCTGAGTTATATCTGATCATTGGACACAAATGGCTCTTGAGGAGAAAGTGAGGCTGGTGAATTTGCACAGCCCTCCTTCACTTAAATGCAATTAATTGCATGTCCTGGACATCATCTCTCTGATGTCATGGTTCCAGAATGAGGAGCAAACAACAACAACAACAACAACAACAACAACAACAACACAACCAGGAGACCATAGACTTCCAGTCAGAGCTGAAGGTATAGAGGAGGTGTGTGCGTCAATATTGACCCAAGCTCGAAGATCATGATTTTCCCAATGATGAGTTCACCCTTGGTGAGGCATGATGAAGATGGTGATGGAGTTGTAACTAAGTAAAGTAACTGATGCTAGGGATACAAAGGAAGCCCCCATCCCCTCTTCCCCAGACAAACAAACAAACTAAGAAACAGAAAACCAGTCACAGCTCTCAAGGAGCTCACAGTCTAACGAGGTAAACTATTATGTATAGAATAAATTGGAGATAATCTCCGCTGGAGTTAAAGATGATCAGAAAAGGCTTGTAGAAGGTAGAATTTTAGCTGGATTTGAAGGAAGCCAGGTAAGCCAGGAGATGTAGATGAAGACAGGGAGAATTCCAGGTATGTAAGGGGGGTAGGAAACAATAAAAATGCATGGTATTGGAAGATAAAGTGTCTTGTGGAGTAAGAGCAAGGAGACCAGTGACCCTGGATTGCAGAGTAAGTGGAGGAAAGAGAAAGGTGTAAGAAGACTGGAAAATTAGAAAAGGGACCAGTTTGTTAAGGATTTAAAAAGTCAAACAGGATTTTACATTTGATACTGGAGATGTTAGGGAGACACTCTACTGTATGGAATGGAGAGATAGACAGAGAGAGAGAGACAGAAACAGAGAGAGAGAGAGAGAGAGAGAGAGAGAGAGAGAGAGAGAGAGAGAGAGAGTCAGGCCTGCACTTTAGAAGATTAATTTGACAATTGAGTGGAGGATGGAATTGAGGCAGGAAGCCAACCAGAATGTTATTGGAATAGGTGTGAAATAATGAAATCCTGCACCAACACCATTAAAGTATCAGAGGAGAAAATGGCATATGCAAGAGATTTTATAAAGTTTGAAAACAATAGGACTTGGCAACTGATTGAATATAGGACATAAGAAAGAGTGTTGAGGACCTGACCAAAACCAAGGTTTTGAGCCTGGATGATTAGAATGATGATAGTATCCTTGAAAGTGATAGTAAAGTCAAGAAAAAAGAGGGGGTAAGTTCGGTTCTGACCATGATAATCATAAGTTGTCTACGGGACATCCAGTTAGAGATATCCAGCAGACAGCTGGAGATATATAATACTGGAGAGCAGGAAAGAGGTTGGAATTGGATATGCAAATCTGAGAATCATTGGCATGAACATGATAATTAACTATAGAGATGATATTGACTCTAAAACTATAAAGTTTCAAAACATAGTTGTCATTTTTCATTAGTGGAAGGGGTTTCTTTATCTGAACTCCCTACACATATGAAATTACAGGTTCCAAACAAAAAAAATATTTTGTGTAGATTGTATGTTTATTTCTTTCCACATATAATATCTCCTTCCTCCTCCCTACCCTCAAGAGGAAGTAAACTCCTAAAGAGCAGGGTCTGACTCATTTTTTTGTCCTCAGTGCCCTAGTATCATAACAGACAACCAGCAGGTGCTTAAGCAACATTTTTTGAAGTTTCTAGTTAAGAAATTTGATCTTGTACACAATGGAAAGGCTAATCCTTGACCTTTATGCTTTCAGTAAGCAGAAGGTATATTTCTCATTTGAAGGCTCTACAATACTTATTTATGGACAATGCATTGCCTCAAACCAATAGTGAAAGCAAGCTAGTGATCTCTCAAAAGCAGGAAACGCCCTATAATTTTCTCCTGGCATCATGACAACTTTGATTTTCCTCTTCCTCTTTTCTTGCCGAACCTATATACACTTAAATACAGGATCACATTAAGAAAGTGCTTAGACCACATGTAAACAAACTGTGGCTAGACAGTTCCCTGAAACCCATGAAATTCCCAACTTTCAAAGAGACTTAATCCTCTCTGTTGTTTTCCTTGCTATATATTTTTCTACCAAAGTTCTACTTACTTCTTTAGGAAAAACCAATATTGTTGGGTGGGAGATAGACCCACAATGATTTTAAGGGTGTAAAATTCTTCTTTTCCTATAACCATCGTCCTTGACATAGAATATATGACAAACCTTCATGGAATGTCCCCAAGGATTTGAATGGTTAGAAAGATTGGAAGTGAGCTTTCAGAAATGTGAGACAATGTCAACTTTAAAGATTTATGACTTGACTGGTATGGGGATTTCTCCCATCATGACTGAAAAAGTAGTTGTGATGGGAGAAAAAAAGTGCCCCCACCTTGGCACCAAATTCTGGTAATGAACTGACTTACCTAGCCTGATCCTTGGACAAGAGGCATTGTCAATCCCCTGGGCCCCTATTCAAAGCTGTTGCAATTTGCTTGCCAAGTAAATAGAGCTTGCCAGGGCTTTTCTTCTACTGACATCAACTTCAATAACCCAGGACATATGAGCACAAGAGAATAAAAAAAAAGTGAAAGAACAGCTTGAAGAAGAATATTAGAAGTCATGGTGAAAAGGTTTCAATAAAGCATCTAAAGAGGCATAGATTTTATTTAGTACTGAATTTTCTTTCTGAAAAGGGCACATGGTTAATTAATTTTAAAAAAAAGAACAAAATATTCTGATAATTCATAAATAGGATTGACAAGCAAAGAAACTCACAAACTTCCAGGTAAATTATTGGCGGCAATTAGACATCCAAATCCACGATTTCTTGTTGTAACTGCATTTTGTAACCTCAGAGGACTATTTCTGTTCTTCATCTTTACCATCTTTGTTTTTTTGTCCAACCTGAAGGATGCATGTAAAAGATACCATTTGTAAAGTGAAGAGACTAAACTAGATTATTTATGAAGTCCTTTGAACTCCAAGTATGATTTCATGGTGGATTCATGTGTATAAAAATTCCGCCTGTATGTTTCTAAGGCCATTGATGTATATATAGAGATTATTCTCATAAAAGTGATATTTAGAAGAGAAATTAAGTACATGGGTTAATAGTTCTTTATATTCTTTAAGTCATTTTTGCTTTTTATAAAAATAAATTTTATCAATGTCTTTTTATATCACCATTGTTTCCCCATTATTTCTTCCACTCCCCATCTCAGAAAGTTATCCTGGTATTAAAGAGTATTTTTAAGACAAAAAAAGAGGAAAAATCAGCATAATTCATCAAAATATTGAAAAATCTGAAAACATGTATGACATTCAATACTTTTGGACCTCCAATATCTGCAAAGGAGTAGCGTGGAAATATATTCCATATTTCTTCCTTTGAGTCATGCTTGTTTTTGTTTTTGTTTTTTTTAATAATTTGGGGATTTATTCCATTGGACACTGTCAAAGTTAGGGTTTATTTGCCCTTTCGGGCTTTGATCTTTCTTAAGTAGAACTCAAGCTGTACCACCCCAAAACAGCCATCCCAGTGGATCCTCTCTCCCCCAGTCTATTCTCTCCTATGTCTTCCCCCCTCACCCCTCTGACTTTTGAGTGGGGCAGGATGGATCTCCCAACCACAGTGCCTGTGTATCTCAAGTTCCAGTTGGATGTAGTTAATAATAATAATAATAATAATAATAATAATAATAACTGCATATATATTTATAACATTTGATTATGGAACTTTAGATTCTAGATTCTTTCTCTTCC
>CM053586.1:135333655-135354408 GCA_028646515.1 Pseudochirops corinnae
AATCATTTGCTTCCATTTGCTCCACTCTAATTTTGACGAAATTATTCTCTTCAGAGTGCTTTTGAGATTCTTTCTCCATCTGGCAAAGTCGACTTTTCAAGGCATTCTTCTCCTCATTGGCTTTTTGGGCCTCTTTTGTCATTTGAGTTAATCTATTTTTTAGGGTGTTGATTTCTTCAGTCATATTGCTGACTCTCTTTTCATGATTTTCTTACAACGTTCTTATTTCTCTTCCCAATTTTTCTTCCACTTCTCTTATTTGGTTTTGAAAATCCTTCTTCAGCTCATCTGTAGCTTTAAGGCATTCTTCATGTTTATTGGAGGCCCCTGCTGGGGGCGCTCTGGCTGCGCTCTCCTCTTCCCTCTCTTTGCCGTGATCCTTTTTTTCCCCAAAGAAGGAATCTAGGGTTTGGTTAAAGTTCTTACTTTGCTTCTTATGCTTATTCTTACTCATGGTTGGTCAGTCTGTGATTTTTTTTTTTAAATCTCTGTGGGGCTCTGCTTCCAGAAGGGAAAGCTCTGTCCCAAATCGCTGGGGTCCTCCCAGCTCTCAGGAAGGTGCTGGGTCCCTTTCCTACTTACTTCCAGCTCAGTGGATAATGAAGACTCCAGGACCAAAAGCCCAAGACCGCGATCTGGATCCAGGCTGCTCAACGAGAGAGCACTGGCCTCTGAACAATCGCTTAGTCCCCCTGCTGTCTACAGGCCGCAGGTGCGGAAGCTGCAACGCTGAGGCAAGTGCAAAACCTCTGCCTTTCACTTTCCCACCCTGGAGGCGTTTTGGCCAGAAGCTTTTCTCCCTTGATTTTGCAAGTTCCACTGACCTAGTTCTGAATGCTGCTCGCACCTGCCGCTAATCTGTTCACCAGAGAGGCTCCTCTGCTCCTCCTGTCCAGCCACCCGCGGGGCACAGCCACGGCTTCAGGCCAGGCTGGTTTCAGTTCACAGTGCTGATATGGTTACTCGTAGCGAGCTGACTTTAGTGGAAGGTATATTTGTGTGCGTTTTGGAGTTCTAGGATTAGTTTAGAGTCATATTTTATGGGTATTTTGGGGTGGCTATGTGAGAGCTGCGATATGTTGCTGTTGCTATGCCGCTATCTTGGCTCTGCCCCAGTCATGCTTGTTTTTATAATTTTGCAACATTCCCTTTTGATTTATTATTTTTAAGCTGTTCTCAACATTAATATTGTTGTATTCATTGTGCATATTGTTTTCTTGGCTCCATTTACTTCTCTCTGCATCAATTCATGTAGATTTTTCTAGACTTCTGTGCATTCATCACATCTACCATTTCTTTCATCACAGCCTTATTCCTTTACTTTTATGTACAACAATTCATTTAGTCATTTTTCAACTGATAGACATCTACTTTGTTTCCAATTTTTTGCTGTTAAAAAAAATGCTACTATAAAGATTTTGGTGATGTGACTTTATTCTTATCAACGATATTCTTGGAGTATGACCGTATTAATGGAATTTCTGGATTGAAGAGTATGACTATTTTAGTTCCTTTGTATAATCCACATAGCTTTACCAAATGGTTATACTGTATTCAGGGAGGATTAATACCTCTGGTGTGAGGGCTTTCCAAGTCTTTCCAGGGTTTGCTCATCCACTTTTGTTGTCTACCTTCACCCAACTCTCTCCTGAGGCTCCAAGAAGCCATAGCATGTGTAGCATGGGTTAAGCCACATTGAGGGTAACTGAAAGATCTCAGAGATGTTGGTGAGTTAGGGGGATGACTAGCCCAAGCATGTAAAGATTTGCTGGTAGAATGGATAGATGGGAAGAATTTGTTCCAGCAACCATAAAGGTGGCTGAAGCAGGCAAAGTGGAATACTTAGAGCTTGGTCATACATTGAACACACCAAGATCATCCTCTGCATCCTGGACCATTGCCAGTTATCTTGACTTTTGTCTTGCCGTTGAACTTCAATTTCTCAGAAAGAGAGAGTGAGATTGATAAATTTGTGCAACTCTACTTCACTTAAATCCAATTCGTGAGTCTTTTTTGGAGACATCACCTCATGATGCCCTTGGTCCTCTCCGAAAATGAAGGGTGAGCAATAAAGACAACAGCTGATTCACAGCTCCACCAACACTAGTGCTCCTATCTTCCCACAATCCCTCTAATATTTTGTCATTTTCACTAATCTACTAAGTGTGAAGTGAAACCTAAAGCTTGTTTTGACATACATTTCCCTTATTATTAATTATTTGTTGCATTCTTTCACGTGATTTTAAATATTTTGACATTTTTTTTATATCATTTGATCACTTATCTGTTGGAGAATGGACTTTTTTTTAAAGAAGTAATTAGCAGGTCTGAGTTTTGTCTTGTTTTATTTTGTTTCGTTTTTGCCTTTGGTGTCTTCCCCCTCCCCCCACCATTGAAATCACTGGAGAACACAGCTCTCAATTTCCTTTCGACACTTCCAGCACAACTCTCCTTTGTGAATATTTCGATCTTATCTAGCTGATATTCCCATCTTTACACTTTTCAGTGCCAATTCTGTTTCCTCTATAATCATAATTGGAATCATGAGTTTAAGAATTCAGAATATGGTACTTCCAGTGTTCTTGATGATAAAAGGTTTTTTATAAAAATCTCTGCAGATATTTTCTTTTGTTTTTTGTTCTCTTCTAGTTTTATCCTTAAATGAACTTAGGATGACTCTTTACTGGGCTTTCATTTGTTTAAACTATGACTTGGTTTGGGTTTTTTTTTTTATACAGAGTTTCTTAATACTTTGATGTTATACAGCTTACCATTTCTCATCATTCTTCATAAGATTTCTCAAACAGTTTTATAGTTTAAACCAGTGTTGCCTTTGACTATTTTTCAAACATATTTGCCAAATAAGTTAAATATTTACTGATCAAAACAATTTTTAGGCTGGTGGGGGAGCCTTCTTTTTATGACAACAGTTGATATCAGTTAAACTTCTATTTGAAATTCTTTTAATAAATATCAATATTTTTCCTCTACATTATTTCCTTTTCTGATGATAAATTGCTTAAATAGGTCATTTTTGAGTGGTTTAGCTAAACAATTTATTTTTTCAAATTTTTATTCTTTTTAGTATTATATTAATTTTCATCTTAACTCCAACAAGGAAGTACTCTGACTATAAGCAGTTAATTTCATTGTGCTCTTTTTGTAAATACTGTTCATGAGCACAGAAATATGAGACAATGAAATGCTCCATGAAATGATGTCTCATTGTCTTTGGACTTGTGATAAAATCAACTCTGTAAACTCATTTATTTGCTGCTCCAAGGAGAATTTGTGAGCTTTCCTTCCATTTAGCTACAGTTTCATTTGGTCCTCTGGTTTTGTTTATAACAGCAATTCATTATTCAGGATCTTCAGTAGGCTCTTTCATTTCTTGATACAGAATTTTATTTCCATTTTTTTTTGCTGTTCTTCTTTGTTCCTACCTTTTGATTAAAATCACCAAATATTAAGATTTATCTTGACTTAGTTTAGACAATTTTGTCAACTTTCTCTTAGCATTTTCCAACTTCTCTGGGCACTGTGACTGATATTAGTACACAAGATAGAATTATCTCTATGGTGGTCTGTTTGTTTATGCTCATCATGAGCCCTGCAAGATGAGATGACCAAATGTCTTGTAAAATAATGTTTCTTGTTGCTTTTGGCTACAAGCTGCATGATAAAACTAACTTTACCAACTTCTTTATTTGCCTCTCTTAGGAGAACCCAAGAGCTGTCTTTCCATTTAATTGCAACTTCTTTAGATCCTCTGGTTTCATTTATGACCAAAATATCAATATTCATTTGGTTTATTCATTCCATAACTAGGGTGAGGTAACCAGGCTTTGTGCCAGGTCACAGTTAAATAGTAGGCACAAAAATTTAACACATGTAAATACAACCTCAACAGATTTAAAAAAAAAACCAACTATTTACTAATTAATTTGGTATCATTAATGACAATAAGTAGATAAAAATGGAAACTACCAGATAATGTACAAGGTTAATAATGCCCTTTTGTGAGCCCCAAAAGTAATTATTATCCTTTATTCTTCAACTGAATTTGGCTTGTTTCTTGTATTATTTTTACATCAGAAGTTATTAAACTGATTCAAGAGTACATTTTGTACAATTGCCTCAGGCAATAAACTTGCCAGTTACAGCTCTTTTTCTTGTATTAGTTGTTAACTTTTTGGTTATTGAATAAAGACTGCATATAAACAGTTAAATTGGAACTTGTTTATCTATAAATTATATAGCTCTTAGCAATCTCTTTCTCCTTCTCCCCCCTCCCCCTTTTTAACCATCTTTTATCTGGTCACATCAGAATCGGAATGGATATGCCCAGGCCAAAAGGTGGTTTCATATTTTTATCTGCTTCGTGTATCCTCATGATTAAAAAAAAAAAAAAAAATCCTTTACTTAGTGGTCAAACTTGTGGTGATGAGCCTCTTCACACATAGTTTGATTGGTTCTCTGGCTTCAGATACAGTCTTGTCTTGAAGCCTTTCTAACTTTGTAAATTTTCCATTGGCATAGACTTTAGGCACCCAAGGAGATAAAGGCAATAATGTTGGATCACATTTATAGTATCACAGAACCCCAGAATCTCAGATTTTGAAATGACCTCCAAAGCTATTGAATCCTTCATATCAGAATAGGAATCCTTCATACAATCATCCCAACAAAATGTTTATACAGTCTCTGCTTTTAGGTAATCTGCTATTTCTTTAGTAGTATCATAAATTGGACCACAATAGGTCCCTGCTCAGGCTCCACTTAATGACTATATTTTGGGCCCTCCAGGCTTAGAGTGCATGTCAACAGTAATTGTTTCTCTTTGGAACAGCAACTATGAGGGTCTTTCCCTCCCAGCTTTATCTTTTTTTCTAATTAAAGGGGTCATCCCTTGACTCACTTCTTAAAGAAGCCTATTCACTGAATGGGTGTTACCTCTCTCTAAGTGAGTACATGAAAAGGCCTTAGCCTAAAAGGGCCAGGGTCTCCCATTGCAACCTGGGTCATCTCTAGTCATCCTGATGAATATCTGGCCACTGGCCCAGATGGCTCTGGAGGAGAAAGTAAGGTTGGTAACCTTGTACAGCCCTCCTTCACTCAAATCAAAGTCAACTCCAAGTCATGTCATCATTTTCCTGATGCCATGGTCCTCTTCGAAAACTAAATACAAGTGGAACGACAACAACAACAGCTTAGTTAGGCACCTCATCCCGTACTTTTGGATACAGCTCCAATTTCTAGAAAGTTTTTTTGGAGGGGGAAGATAGGACAATAGAGGTTAAGTGACTTGCCCAAGGTCACACAGCTAGTTTTTGTGTTAAGTGTCTGAGGCTGGATTTGAACTCAGGTCCTCCTGACTCTAGGGCCTGTGCTCTATTCATTGTGCCATCTAGACGCCCCAAGTTTTTTTTCTTTTATCAAACCAGAATGTAAATGATTTGCTGGCTGGGGCTATCTTTTCTTCTGCTTATATTTGTAAGCCAAACACTTAGTACAGTGCTTGACCCAAGTAACCCACTTAATAAATGCTTATTGCCTTATCTCATCCAGCTCCCTTCTCCCCTCCCCCAGTCTTCTCTTCTCTGGATAAACATTTCCTTTTCTTTAAACTATTCTTCATATGTTATAAACTCTAGTCTCCCTCAGAATCCTAGTCACCCTTTTCAGGGTGAACTCCAGCTTGTCAATGTCCATTCTAAAAAGTGATATCATGGTACCTCAAATACTCTGACCAGGCCAGAGCACTTTACACATTAATATATCTCCCCCTAAATTATTGTTGTTTAGTCATTTTAAAAATTGTGTCCAACTTTTCATAAACTCATTTGTAGTTTTCTTGACAAAGACACTGGAATGATTTGCTATTTCTTTTTCCTGCTCATTTTACAGATGAAGAACTGAGGTAGACAGGGTTGAGTGACTTGTCCAGGGTCACACAGCTAGTGAGTGTCTGAGGCAAGATTTCAACCCAGGAAGAAGACTCTTCCTGATTCCAGAGCCAGCACTCTATTCACTACTCCAACTAGTTGCCCCCCCTCCCCTAAATGGGCTATTAAGAAAAGGAACAATCAAAATTTATCTAATTCTGTCACATTTGAAAAAAACAACAGATTATATCCCCAGACATCATGTGCATGCCAACATAAATGTGTTTGACATATATCAAGGAAACAATTACTCATTTCCAATGGGAACAGGTAGCCATAAACACATGGCTCAGACAAAGTACACTGAATGGGTCTGGTCATGTATATTAAACCCTGACTCCTACTAATGCTTCCAATTTACTTCTTAACTAGGCTTTATGCTCTAGAGTGCCCTCGTTATACTGTAACATGAGAACAGCATTCACTATCTCCCAGAGCACTAGCGAGAATCTAATCCAGCCTCCTAAGTAAACAGGCACCTATACTCCCCAGCAACATAATACTTGGGAAAGATGATAAATATTTAGGCACCCAGTTGATAAGTATTGTCTGAATTTTAGTTCGCTTCTGGGAACATTTGCTGGCCTCTGGAGGATTTCTCGCCACCATTTTTAAATTTCTAAGCACAGATACTGTACCGTATTGCTTATAAGAGGAATAGTGCTCCCCCTCTTTGAAAGAGCACAGGATAGGATAATAATCTCACCTCTACCTGTCTGTGGCTGAGGTAACTGTGCAATCTGGGAAGAATTATGAAAGGGACTGAAAATGCCCTTCTATCTTTATTCAATAACCCATATATTCATTCATTCAAACAAGCATTTAGTAAGTGCTGACTATGTTCTAATCTTTTGGAACACAAAGATAAAAATAAAATAGTACTTGTTCTCACCAATCTTACTTTCTATTAGGGAAACAATATATACATATGCAAGGAAATGGGGAAAAATAACATATACGAGGAAATTTTAGAGAGGAGACAAGGAGCTGAGGAGATATTAGAAATGATCTTATGTAGGAGAGGGCATTAGAACTTTGGAGGAAAAAAATAGATTCAAAGAGGCAGAGGGAAGGAAGGAACATATTTTAGGTATCAGGCAAAGGAAAGGAGACAGGAAATGGAATATTGTGGATGATAAACAGCAAGAAGGTCAGTGTGCCTGAAATGTAGAATGTATGAAGAGGAGGAAATGAATGAAAGGGAAGGGAATAAGCATTTATTAAGTGCCTACTCTGTTCCAAACACTGTGCTAAGCATTGTACAAATAGTGTCTCATTTGGTCTTGAAAACAACCTTGGGAGACAGGTATTATTATTATCATCTCAATTTTATATATGAGGAAACTGAGTCAGGCAGGGGTTAAATTGCTTGCCTACAGTCATTGTAACGATACTGGGATTTGAAGATCTTCCATGCCCCTTGAGCTTGCTGACATAGCAGGAAGGGGTGGAGCAAGAGAACGCCGGAACCAAGCTAGTCTCCGTGCGGTGCGGACTGGAAGCCGCGTCAGAGGCAGTGGCTGCAGCTGCGAACTCCTTTTGCTTTGAGCGGGCCAGAATCTCTGCTAAGGACTCCTGCTGAGGACTGCCTGGGGCAGGAACTGCCAGGGGCCGGAGCTGCTGGGACCAAGCTGCCTGGACGCTGAGCAGTTGCGTGCGTGAGGAGAGGAGGATCTTTGCCTGACAAATTTCTAGGTAATCTCTAAGATCTAATGAATGCATTTCATACACTCAGCAAGATGATAAAGACTAGCAACAATTCTCCATTCTAATGAGTGACTGGCCAACT
Source organism: Pseudochirops corinnae (assembly GCA_028646515.1). Lineage (NCBI taxonomy): Eukaryota > Metazoa > Chordata > Mammalia > Diprotodontia > Pseudocheiridae > Pseudochirops > Pseudochirops corinnae. The sequence continues at coordinate 135,341,390 of CM053586.1, forward strand.
TAGGCAGCTGCCTGGAAGCAGATTGTAAGAAGAAATTCAGTGAACCCCAAGAATGAACTATGCCCACTCACTGTGGACCTTTTTAGCCACTGTCATCAGAAACAGTTATCTTCTTCTGGTTAAGGTGGAGTTATTGTTGCTATCCACTCAGTTTTCACTTACATATTAGGTGGACTAATGCACAGAATCATGGGACATCTTCAGGTTCCAGAATAAGTTTTTGCAGAGAAGATGTGAGCCACAAAATAATTATGCTACCTATACTTAATAAATCACTTTTTCCTAATAGTTTTATGAGATGTCATTCAAATGTAATTATTTTAATTTTACAGATAAAGAAATGGTAGAGATAGCTTAAGATCATCTGTTAACAAAAAATTCTTGCTAGTTTTGAGGTTGGTCTCCATGTGTATAGCTTTCCTGAATCCTGGCATTGGCTCTTGTTCTATTCTATTTGCTCATGGAATGCCAATAAAGGTGCAGAGCCCAGATTCAAATGGAGGCCTTCTCACTGCAAGACTAGCAGTCCATCCAATAGCTGCTTCATGGACAAAGGTGTGGTGCTATCTCCATTTTTTTTTTATAGCTTCTGTGTACAGCCTTATCACCCATTTTGCCACCTGTGGTAGCTAATTTGTCATATGATATGTATATATATATATATATATATATATATATATATATATATATACACACACACACACACACACACACACACACACACACACACACACACACACACATATATATATTTCCTCCCTTTAGGGTGAAATGATAGGGAACCTTTAGTAGTAAGCATTTTATTCTTTTTATACCACTCAATACAACAGCAAAAAACTATGTGAAAGAAGTGTCTCCCTTGGAATGTCATTTTACCTTTCTAAGGTCTCAGTTTGCTAATCTATAAAATAAAGGATTTGCTGTAAATCTCACAGGATCATGAATTTTGAGCTAGAAGAGACCACATATAGTACAAATGACTGAGCTAGGTGGCATAGTGGAAAAAGTTCTTGCTTTGGAGTCAGGAAGACCTGAGTTCAAATCTTGTCTCAAACATTTACTAGCCCATGTGTAAAATGAGAATAATGACACCACCTACCTCACAGAGTTGTTGTAAGGATCAAGTTAGATAAAAATGTACAGCATTTTGTAAACCTTAAAGTACTATATAATATACCAACTATTTTTACTGATGAGGAAATTAAGGTCCAGAAATATAAGTGATTTGCCTAAGGACACACAAGCAGAGAGTGGAAAGAGCCAGGACTTGGAACCAGGTTCTCGAACTCAAAATCCACCAAACTTTCTGCAGTAACACACATGACCTCTGTTTTCTTCTAGCTGTGATACTGGATGATTCTTTGTTTCCTGTACTACAAGACCCCAATCAACAATCCAGTTTTTCATGACTCTAAGGTCAGCCTGCATAAACAGGTTTTTCTATCCTTTGGTTGGCATTGGCTCTGTCTTTGCTTGGTATACCCACAGACCTCCTTCTCCTACAGTAATCCCTTTGATCTCAATGGCAGCTCCCTAAGACATCAAGCAAAACAACATCAGGCAACTTTTCTTCTGGTGCTCATGACAATGAGGCTTGTGGAAGGGAATGTAAAAGCTGGAGTAAATTAAAATCTTATCCTTGAAACACCTTTTGCAGTTGCCAAATTAATTTTTTTTTGGTCAATCTAAGTTCCCCCCCCCCCAAAATGTTATTTCACAGACACTCAAAGGAGAACAAAATGAATGACATTTCAGAATAGTTTTGATTATCCATTCTCATTAATCTAGGAGCCCCCAGGGGGAACAGACTCTTCTACTTGTACCTATGACTGAATTCACAAAAATTTTTGAGAAGAAAGATAATTAATGACTTTTTAAGTAAGTCCTTTATTAAGCAGTCATATCCAGTTAATTCCAGCAGACTCATTCTGAAATGAGCTGACCCACTTTGAAATCTACTTTTTTTTAAAAGCAGTGAGTGTGTGGATAGACACAGGGAGACATCTCTTGCCTTTGTTTGATAGCCTAACATGCTTTAGCAAGATATATTTAATGAATGATTTACCTTGATGCATTACAAATAACAAAAGTGAAGGTACTTAATACTGAGGTATATTTTTAAAGAAGGCGTTAAAGATTCATTAGGTTTGAGACCTGAGGCTGAAAGTAATTAGACCTGAGTGGTTGCTTTTCATATAATAGAACTGGACAGTATCGTGGGAAAAAAGGCTAAGTGAGATAGGACTCCCTTACTTAATTCTCATAAGGAGCAATGCAGATGTCTAATGCGCAGGCAATTGTCCTATCCTCTACTAATACCATCCAACCCCTATAATTCCTCAACCCAAATGACTGTGTATTTTCTTTGTATATAGTAATCAGATCAATATGATCATTTCTGGAAAGGATCAGTCAATTCAGTGGCCTATGACTCCTTTCAACATCTCTATGATTTCCCTTACCAAAGCACCCCTTCTATGTTACCACTCCCCTATATTTATTTTTCTTTCCCTATTGGAATATAAGTTCCTTGGGGGCAGGGACCTCTTCCTTTGGGTATCTGTATTTCCTTTCTTTGCTTTGCATAGTTCCTGGAATGTAGTGAGTGCTTAGTAAATTCTCCTTCATTCATTCATGAATATATGCTCTTTGAAGGCAGGAACTATTTTTTTTTAACTTCATATCCCTCCCTTCCTCCCCTAGCACAGTACCTGACAAGTAAAAAGCCCTTAATAAAAGCTTGTTGAAGTGAATTATGTGGTTACAGACAGTGAAATGTGAAAGAAAAATCTAAGTGATTTAAAGAAAATCAAACAAGAAATAATGATTTAATTTAATAAATGCTGAAAATGCCTGTCATTCTCTCTCTCTTCACGCTCTCCCATACCTTGTCTGAGACCTCTGATACTTGCTGATGGATTCAAGGAGCTAAAGTATGCAAAGCGATATATCCATATGGGGTTTTTCTTTGTGATGGAGGAGTTTCTGGAACATTACCAAATGCTCCACAGTGGGTGGGCCAGCCATCAGACTTGGGATCTCTCAATTGTCTGTCATCGGAGATGCCTCAAAACTGCCTTAGTCAGCAGGGAGGAAAGAAAGAAAAGAATTTTGGGGAGTCAGGGGATAGAAGTGGGGAAAGGTAGGATATCTGTGCTGAGAGACCCTGTTCATGCATCATGCAGAGACCGTTCTGCCCTCATACTTTCAGTAGACTCAACAACTAATTCCATGTTTGGACTGGAAATGAATCAGAGAGAAGGTGAGTGATTTCAGGGTCAAACAAGAGATCAGCGATGTACTCTGAAAGACAGATAGACCCCTTGACTCCCATTCCACTGTTCATTAATTTGAAAAATATGAGAACCTTCCTCAAAAGATCCTCAACAACCAAGGAGTCTCTAAGTCTCTCAAAGCTTTGAATATGCCACCCATCAGGGATTACAAAGGCACATATCAAAGGAAAATTTGGCTTTTAGTTGACAGCTGGAACAGAAAGATTTGGTCTGAATTTTGTGATTGAGGTTATGAATTCTCAGTCACTTTCTTTTTTAATATTTAGCAGATTGTGTGTTATGTTTTCTAAAGTTATTGTGCCAGATAAAGTTTCAGGAAGAGGTCTGAATAAAATGTTCTGGTAACTATGTCTTTTTTCTTCCATGTTTTCTTTTTGAATACTTTTCTTTTGGCCAGAAAGATTTTTTCTTGTGCCTGACAAAATAAGCAAGATGCAAAATATATGAAGAATAGTATGTCATTTTTACTGTATGACTGTATTGATTTTGGCACACCAAAGAGTTACCATTAAGTCCAATATCTTCAAGTAACTTATTTTAACCAAACCCCTGTGTGTAATGACAACAATAGTAGTTAACCTCTGTATGGGTATGGGTGTACATGTGTATGATTTAAGATTTACAGAGCACTTTAGATATATCATCCCATTGGATCTTCACAACAACTTTTCAAGGTAGTTAAAGTTGTTACTTTCCCTTGAGTGATGAGAAAATTGAGGCTTATAGATATCAAACGACTTATCTACTGCTATATAGCTAGTAAGGATCTGAGGCACGTGCCAAATATAGACTTTCTTAACTCCAAAAGCAGCACCAAATAAGCTAAAGGTTTTGTGTGATAAATACATTTGAAGAAAGAGAAAGAGAATATGGAATCAGTCAATAGTCAGTCATTGTGGTGGAGGGAAGGGCATGGTGAAGCCAAGAAGGCAGAGAAAAGTTAGGAACCCACCTGAGCTCTCCTCCAAATACCCCTGAAGAACTTCAAATAATGCCTCAAAACAATTCTGGATCAGCAAAACCCATAAAAGGACAGGGTGAAATCATTTTCCAGCCCAAGACAACTTTGAAGGTTGACAGGAAAGGTCTATTGCAGAGAAATGACAGTGGAGTATAGTCCCTGCCCTAGCGAACCAGCAGTAGGCATTGGGAGTGACTGAATTAGTTCTGGCACTGTCTGTTGCCAGACATCTAAGCCTACAAACAGTAAGGGGGGTCAGACAACTGGTCAGAAAGAGATAACAGAGGTCCTTTTGCTGGCACCAAGGGCAGGATTCTATTGCATTACCTGTATTTGGATCTGGGTTGCAGTCCTGGGTATCAGTTCAAAGGCAAGGAGGAACACTAGCATACCAGAGCTTATAGCTGCCAGGGAGCTGGAATCCTGGTCACAGTTCCAAGGCAGAATAGAATGGTCACTCATAGTCCAGAGCATAAGCCAGGAGAGTAGTAAACATACTTCTCCCTAGATCATACCATTTTGAAAGAACTGAAAATTTACAGATCCTCAGAATTATCTCTGAAAACAGCTGCACAAAAAACCTTGAAGCTTGAGACCATATTCCTTCTACTGTAGAAGCAGAAGAAGTGAAAGCAAAAAAAAAAAAAAAGATTTTAAAAATTGAAGATGAGAGGTAGAGAAAAATTGGGAAGAGAAATGAGGGTGATACAAGAAAATCATGAAAAAAAGTCAACAGCTTGGTAAAGAAGGCACAAAACATAGTGAAAAACAATAACATCTTAAAAAAACAAAATAGGCTGAATGGTAAAAGATATACAAAAATCCAATGAAGAAAAGAGCACCTTAAAAAGTAGAATTGACCAAATAGAAAAAAGACATATAAAAATTCAATGAAAAGGATGTATAAAAGCCCGCTGAAGAAAATAATTCCTTAAAATTTAGAATTGGGTAAGTGGAAGCTAATGACTTTATGAAACATTAAGAAACAGCAAAACAACAATAGACGAAAATGTGAAATATTTAATTGGAAAAACAACTGTCTTGGAAAATAGATCCAATAGAGATAATTTGAGAATTATTGGACTACCTGAAGGTCATGATTTAAAAAAAAAAAAAAGCCTAGACAGTATCTTTCAAGAAATTATCAAGGAAAACTGCCCTGACATTCTAGAACCAAAGGATGAAAGGATAAAATAGAAATGGAAAGAAAGCACCAATCACCTCCTGAAAGAGACCCCAAAATATGAACTCTCAGGAATATTATAGCCAAATTCCAGAACTCCCAGGTCAAGGAGAAAATATTGTAAGCAGCCAAAAAGAAACAATTCAAATACCATGGAGCCGCAGTCAGAATAACACAAGATTTAGCAGTTTCTACATTAGAGGATCAGAGGGCAGGAATATGGTATCTCAGAGGGCAAAAGAGCTAGGATTATGACCAAGAACTACCTACTGAGAAACACTGAGTATAATCCTTCAGGGGGAAAAATGGATATTCAATGAAAGAGAAGACTTATTGACACTCCTATGCTTTATTGGGAGAAATAATACAAATTTGGATAAGAAAATGCAGAATTTATACAAAGTTAGAGCTAGTATATGTTATTGATAACATTGAACCCAAGTCTTCCTGATTCTAAAGTTAACCCTCTATCCACTATGCCATGATTCCATTAAACATGTATGCTATCACTTATTCCTGTAGGTGACACTATTTAGAGATTATATTTATTCTGTGTGGTTTCAAAGGTTAGAATAGGTGGGTGGAAGTATAAGAATAGCAGATTTGGAGTCAATATAAATAAGACTTTCCTAATGAAGAGGCAGCATGGCACAGTGAATATGGTTCTGGCTTTCATGTCAGAGAGCCAGAGTTCAAATCCCACCTCTGCCATTTGCTACCTTGAAGACCTTGGGCAAGTTACTTAACCTCTCTGGGATTCTTCTGTAAAAATAAGAGTGGGTGGACCTTGAACTAGATGAACTTTAAGGATCCCTCCAGTTCTGAAGTTATGATTCTACAAGGGAAGAGAGAATTGAATACTGAACAAAGAATTGAAATTTTACTTAGAATATATGGGTTCAAGTTTCAGGACCATCACTTACTAGCAGCATAACCTTAAAAAAAATATTAGCCTCCCTCAGTCTGAATCTTCTAATCTCTATAATGAGGGAAACAGCAACTATCCTGCTTTCTTGACAAAATTATTTGTATATTATAGAGTGCCATCCAAGTATGGGATATCAATATTATCCACGATTAATGTTATCTGGAAATGAAATGAGCTATGTTATAGAGTACCAAATGCTCTTTCTCTGAAGGTATCAATATAAAGATGGACTATTATAGAGAGAAATTAGCATTAGATAGAAGACTGAACTAAATGACCTTTGAACAGAATCATAACCAAGAGTTTTCCACATCTATGGCAAGGGGGGCACAAAATGTAGTAGTTGGGTTGGAAAGAGCTCCCCTAGGGTCTGGTTGTGGTGGAGGGGAGTGAGTACATCCTAGGAATATGCTGCCTCCAAATTTCAGTGTCCAGGAAAAGCTCCAGTTGCTCCACCCTTGTTAGATAGCTATGATTTCAAGGTCCCTCCCAACACTAAGATTTATGAGTTCAAGATTTCAATATGTGTATAGATAATTTTTCTTAAATCAGCATTTGACCAAATATCCTTTCTCCATTGTGAACATATGAATATTATTCTTTGGTTTGCAGACGTAGTAGTCATAAGAAAAGACCAGTCATTTTAATAGTCAAACTATTTTGATCAAATGGCTGTTATATAGATTGCTGGGTAAATATATTTGTATTACTTAAGCTCATTTTGGATTGAACAAAAGATCTTAGATTTCGAGCCAAAAGGAATTTTGGAGGCCATCCAGTCTAAATCTCTCTTTCATAGATAAGGAAACTGAGGACCAAGGAGATGAAGTAACCTCAGTTTGAAATGAATTGTGTCCAGAATAATACTAATTCATAGCAAATAACAGAATCACAGAGTGTGAGGGTAGAAAGGGACCCCAGTGGCCATCTGTCTAGTCCAACCCATGCAAGTATGAAAATAATCCTTAGTATAATATATTTGACAATTGGTTGTCCAATCTTCTTGAAGACTTCCAAGGACAGGGATCTCATCTCTTCTCTAGGAAGCCCATTCCAGTTGTGGACAAGTCAAATAGGAAAGTTTTTCTGACATTAAGCCTAAATTGGCAACTTCTACCCATTTCTCCTGGTTCAGTCATCTGAGGTCCAAATAGAACAATTCTAATCCATTGTCTATGTGACAGATTTTCAAATACTTGAATTCAGTTATAGTTCCCTTCCTTCTCATCCAGTATTTTCTTCTCCAGGATAAACATATGCAGTTCTTTCAAATGATTCTCATATGATATGGATTCAAAGGCATTAACCACCATGGTTGCCTTCCTCCAGATGTTGTTCAGCTAATCAATGTCCTTCTTAAACTGTGGTGACCAGAACACAGATGAAGTTTTAAAGGGCAAAGTACAGTGCGAACATCACTGACAGTTACTTGGCAAGCACATCTGCTGATGGTTATAGGACCTGAGGATGTAAATCATCTTGGTTAGGTACTTTGAATTCATTAAGGGCAGTCAAATACTTTCGTAATCTCTACTTGTCTCAGGTATCACTTCTCTGGTAGTTTTTTTTTCTCCCTCTATCATTTCCAGTGTAAAAGTCATTCTCTTTTGCAAAAAAATAAAAACAAATAGAAAAGGAAATTGTACAATTCTTCCTTTTCTCTTTGTTGTCAGTTATCATTATCTCATCCAACCCCTCAAAAAAACCTGTCCTTTCTTTGATGCTCTATTCTGTCTCTGTCTGTCTGTCTCTGTCTCTGTCTCTCTCTCTCCATATTTATGCATGTATGTATATATAATTTTCATATACAATATTATATGTGTAGTATACAAACATATAAAATTGACCTTTCTGTTTTTTTTCAGCTTCCCTCACTAACTTCAGCTCATTCTGAGATTTAATATTACTGAGACTATCTTTACAAGACTATGCCACACTCATATTTTTTCTCTTTTACCTGTCTTTTGCTTCTGTTTTCAACTCTAGGCATTGATACAACATGTCAAGAAGAAAAGGAAACTTGAAACCTGTCATAAACTCTTCCTTAATTCCCACCTTCCCTCCTTGGAACTAGTAGATTCATGGAGTCTGATACTTGGACAGGGACCTATTAGGAAGGTTGTACAGGGGGAAATGGGAATTTGAGTCAGAATAAAGTGGAGGAATTAACTACATCAACTGGAAGTTTTCCAGTCCATTAAAGACAATATATGTTAGAGGGTTTAGTTTTCTGTAGTTTTATTGCAATCTCTACTCAATCCACCCCTCCCTAGTCTTCCCATAGATCATTTCTGCTCTGTTCTCATTCTATTCCTTTCAGAGCCCTGAATCCAGGATTAACCAGTGCAATTATACACAGTCCTCCACTCTTGAATTTCTTTCCTCTTTGTCTTACAGTCATTCCTTCTATGCCAATTCTCGCTTTCAGATTGCCCTCTACCAACTGTGCTGACTCAAACTGGGGCAAACCTGTCCTCACACTGAACACCCTAGAAGAGTGTTCCTCCAATGGAAACTCAATAAATGGGCAATTATTAAGGACCCATTATGCTCCAGACACTGTGCTAAGTTCTAACTATGAAAAGACAAAAGTGAAATTTTCTTGCCCTCAAGAAGCTTCCATTCTGCCAAAATATGTATGTGTACATACATACAGAAAGACAGACACACAGACACTCACACAAAACAAATACAAGATCCTGAAGGTATAGTGTTAGACTTCCAAACTGCCCAATGATTGTTATTCCGTATTCACCTGCCTGCAGTCACCCTTTCACCCCCTCCAACCTGTCATGAGTTCAGATCCAGTCTTCCAAAATTCCTTCATTCTTGTCCTTTACTATAACTTACTTAGCCAGCCTCAGCACTTCATACTCAGCCCTCTTTCCCTCTTATCTCAGAACCTCTCTTGATTCTTCATCCCCATGATCTTTCATGATCGGCTTTGGACTTCCTGCTCTATCTCCCTGGATTCTGACTTTATGGTTAATGTCTGCTCAGCCTCTAGCCTATATATTTGTAGTTTTACTCCTCCTCTCAGCTATTTTTATAATGTGCTAAATATTACATAGCACTTTCTTAACAATAGCACTAGAAAGTCAGTAATAAGAGTACCATTATTATTCCCATTTTGCAGATAAGAAAATTAAAGCCCAGAGAAATTAAGTGACTAGACATAACAACTAAGTATCAGAGACAGGATTTGAATCTGTTTTCTGTCTAAAAATCCTGGCTTCTTTCTTCCATACTTTCATATGGGGTTGAGGAGGGGGCTAGGGATTCTTTTGACTTATCAAGTTGTTTATAAAAGTAAATACGGCCATACTGGGGGCAAGGGATTTTCAATTGTGGCTCCTGGATCGAAACAACAGTTGGAGGGGCAAAGGACCATAATAAGCTTTACTTGTTGGATAGTGGAATTTCAGAATGCATCCACTTGCTGGCCAGATATCCCAGCCAAAAATCTTTTATTAAGTACCATATTCTACTTCAGTATAATATCCTGAGTAATGTTGTTTCTCTAGGTTATCATGTTTTCATAGGTTTCAAAGTTTCAATGCCTTGCATTCTGAGCTGGAAGTCAATCAAACTTTGAAATATGGACACAGTGTACTATACTTTTACAGCTCTGAGTCTAAAATATTGATTTTAATTGCTTCCATGAGTTTTTCTATAGTGAGTGGCAGCATTCTTCAGTTTATACTAGTCTTTCTTCCCATCACTCTGGTAGATGGCTCGTTATAGAAAAGACAGCCAAAAGGTTTAAGGCAAGTGCGTGTGGGTCTAACCACACTTACAGAATGCCAAAAAATCCAGATTATTTTTTAAAAAGTGAAAAATTCAGGTCATCATCCAGATGTTTTGAATATATAATACTTAACATTCAGTTATTCGACTGAATTTTAAAAGTTTCTTCCTAACATTTTGGTGCAGAGAAAAGCCAAACTTTTGTTGCTCTTGTTAAAAGTTACTTTTCCAAAACCTCCATCAGGTCATTTCAGATGGAGCAGGAATGAAAAGTCTAAACTGTGTCAATAACCCTCAATACTCTCTTTGTTGAAGGAGGATGGTAGTATTCTATCTTCATTAACAGAGATAAAAAGAACAGCTGAAAAGGCAACTCGACTTGGAGTCGAGAGATCAGGACTTCTTCTAAACTTTTTGACCCTGGGCAAGTCTAGGCAAGTGAATACAGAACTTCTTGACTGGCCAAAACCAAACAGTAGTCATTACTAGCTTACTGTTAACTAGGAAAGAGAGATGCAGTGCAGCGCCCCCAGGTCTGTGTCCTCGGCCTTGTACTGTTCAACATTTTTATTAATGATAGAGATGAAGGTAGAGATGATGTGCTTGTCAAATTTGTTGATGACACAAAGCCAACAAAGGGAAACTTATACATGGGATGACAGATTCATATATTAAAAATATTGATAGATTAGAACATTGGTCTGAGTCTATAAGAGATGTCACTCAAGAAGAACAAACAAAACATCTTACACCTGGGTACAAAATATCAATTTCATAATGCAACATGGAAGATAGCAGTTTGAGAGATAAAAAAAATCTGGGACATAATGGATAATAATCTCATTACATATTGGTCAATGATATGATAATGGCATCCAAAAAGGCTACTGCAGTCTCAGTGTAGGATGCATGAAGAGAGGCATGATGTCCAGGCCTAGAATGCATTCCCTCCTTAACTCTTCCATTTAGAATCCTTAGTTTCATTAAAGCTTTACTTTTAGTGCTTCCATGAATTTTTCTATAGTGAGCGTAGAATCTAAATCCCAACCAAATGCCATATATTAATTTTGTCTATACTTGTATATGTATATTATGTGCCTAATTTGTTGCATTGCTCAATCTCTATTTTTTTAACCAGCACCAACATTTTTAAAGAATTACTATTTTGTAGTATATAATTAGAGATCTGGTACTGCTAGGCCCCCTTTGGTCTCCGTTTCTCTTCATTATTTCTCTTGAGAGTCTTGATATTTTTTCATTCAAGTGAATTTTGTTGTTATTGTTTCTAGCTCTATAAAGTAATTCTTTGGTAGTTTGACTGGTATGGTATTGAATAAAAAAAATACAGAAGAAAATGCATCTAATTCCCTAGTTTTTCAATAGATACAAAGCCTCTAGCTATTAGGATAAAGTGTCACTATTTGACAAAAAAGGCTGGAAAAATTAAATGGCGTTATGGAAGAAATTAGATTTACACCAATGCATCACATCTTATACAAACATATGCTTCAAATGAGTATGTGGACTGGATATAAAAGGTCATATCATAAATGAATGAAAGAAGCATGAAAAAAATGCCTATCAAATCTATGGAGAGGAGAAAAGTTCAGGATCAATGAACTTGCAATGAGGATCACAGAAGACAAAATCAGTAATTGAAAAATTAAAAAGCCTTTTCATAGACAAACCTAATAAAGCTAGGATTAAAAGGAAATCAGTTAACTAGGAAAAATCTTTGCATAAAGATTCTCTGACAAAGATCTCCTTTCTGAGATATATAAGGAGCTGATTAAATTTATCAGAAAAAATATCATTTCCCCAATTGCTAAATGGTCTAAGGATATGAACAGATACTTCTCAAGGGAGGAAACAGCTTATCCAAAGCCATATGAAAGAATGCTCCAAATCACAGCTGATTAGAGAAATGCAAATTAAAGCAATTCTGCTATTTCAACTTTCATTCATCAGACTGACAAAGATGACCAAAAACAAAAGAAAATGAGAAATGTTGAAAGGGATCTGGGAAAACAAGCACATTGGCGTATTTTTGGTGAACCTCTGAAAAGATCCAACCATTCTGGAAAATGATTTGGAATTACACACAAAAATTTACTAAATAGTACATTCCCTTTGAGGGTGAGAAAAGAAGCAACATAGCTAGGCAAGTCAAACCAGCACCACCCTGATCACCACCTCCTTTTGGACCCTTACTGAGATAGGGTCTGCAAAGTTCTTGGGAATATCAATGTTTTTAGTCCAATACTCACCCTCATGACTTTGGAAAGCAACTCCTGTGGAAATATCATCTGACAAATACTCCCATAGATTCTATAGTCCCAGCTACAGAAGAAACAGAAAAGACAGCTCTTACCATCAAAGTCATTGACATTATCAAATAGTTCAATATCAAAATTGCCATGACTTTATCAATGGAAATGACATTAAAAAATAATCATTAACCTCTGCTTTGCTACTACACCCTAAGGACCTTTCCATCTGAATTCGCCAAACCACCCATATATGTTGTCTCTCTCATTAGCTCCTTAAGAACAAGGACTGTCTTAGTTTTCTATTTGTATCTCCAGAGCATAGCATAGTGTTTGTTTTTGCAAAGAGTAAGTATTTAATCAATACTTCATTCATTTATTGAAATGCATAAAAGCAGACATATACTCCCTTATTGACTAAAACATCATGAGAATTATATTTAATAAAGGGCTATTGAAATAAGTATTAAAACTAATTGGAGACTAAATAACTTCATCATAAAGAGTTGGTGGATCAAAGAACAAATCAAAGAAATAATAAATTTAATCACAGATAATGACAATGAGATAATGTAATAACATTTTTGAGTGGTAACCAAAGTAGTTCTTCAAAGAACACATATATCTCTAAACATTT
>CM053586.1:135361588-135389081 GCA_028646515.1 Pseudochirops corinnae
AAGAGTTGTGTGATTTGTCCAGAAGAGACTCTGGGCAGCCGTTGAGCCCCCCGGCTTTGAAAAACCCAGATTTTGGTGCTTCCCTCTCTGGTGACTGACTAGGTAACTAATGTAATGATCAGATGCTGGAAGCCATCTGCTGATCTGTTTTTCTGTTTGTTTGTAACTTCTGTTTGTATTCTCTGAAGTTCAGGGTGCTGACTTTTCCCCCTGACCTAGGTAAATGACATGTTTGATTAAAGTAAGATTGTTAACCCATTTTGAGTTGCTTTCCTTTAGAAAAGCAGATCTAAGAACCTGTGCTAGTAGCTGCCCTAGGTATGCTAGGGTGATTGCTGTTACAGATGCATAGTCCCTTACTGCCCCAAATTTGTCTCCAGTATGGCAGAACCTGCTGGAGCCTGTGTTCTGTCATAGCCTTCAAGAAAGCATTATAATCTCCCCACCACAATGAGACACAGGAACTTGAGTAGAGGAAGAGGACATTAGTCTTCTGAAAATTTTTTTTTGAAAAAGCCTTGGCTTTCTTAAGCACTCTGGATCATATGAGCCAATGTCCTAACAGATTCAGTATTTGTTTAGAAGATGGGGCACCATCTGTGTGTGAAGGCCCTTGACTTTGGAATCCCTTCCAACAAAGTTCAAGTTTATTGACCTACACCCAGAATAATCTCCCTCAAACACTATTTTCATTATGTCATCCCACCCCCTAAGGAACTTGCAATTGTTTTCTGTTGCCTGATATATTGAATCTGAATTAACCTAGTATTCATAACATTCCTTCAATGACATCTCCTGAATCTCTCAGCTCACTGAAAGCCTGTATACTGGCCCTCTCCTCCAACTAAACAAAGCCATTTGTCATCTATCACACAGCCCTTACTTGTCTCCACCTCCATACTGGCTCCTCTTTTATTATCTACATTTATCTAAGTCTCTCTCCTAGCTTCTGCAAGAGTTGGCTTGCAACACCTCATCTGGAAGGCTCCCAGGGACTGACCTTCACTTCACTCTCTTCTTTCCTCTTATTTGCTGCTCTCAACAGCCATGAATTTAAAGAACACACACATGTTGGAATGTAGCATTGTAAAAGTGTCCCTTGGTCTTTCCTAACTGTGTGTATTCTGCCTTCCCAACTGAATTGGAAAAGAATCATGCTGTCTATTTCCTACCCCCTTCTCAGTTTGCAGACTGGCTCTTGTTGATAGCTGTCCCTCTCTAGAGACTGACTAACCTTTAGTATAGGAAATAAAACGTAGGCTGAGGTCATGGAACAGCAGCAAATACATTAAATAAATCCCTAGCTATGCTCTGGTGTTCTTAATACTTGGGCACCTGCAGAACTAGTGCATCTGATTTTCATTGGCATTGATTTGTTCAAAAGAGAATTTTCAGTGAACCAGGGAAAATATAACATAGGGGCTTTGAATGATTTTTACTAGGCCTTAGGTAGGACAGTCTCAGTCACTTAGCCTTATTATTCTTGCAGTGCACTAAAGAAAGCCCTGGACTAGAGAACAGGAGACATAGGCACTAAGTCTGTCTCTGCCACTAAGCAGCTATTTGACTTTGGGCATGGCATTTCCCTTTATCAGGTCTCAGTTTCCTTATCTTTAAAAAGAGAAGGTTAGAGTAGAGCTGGGGTGGGGAACCTAGGTCCTTGGGTGTGGCCTTTTGACTGAGTCCAAGTTTTACCGGACAAATCCTTTCATTAAGGGGGCTTTGTTCTATAAAGTTTGAATTCAGTCAAAGGGCCACACTTGAGCACCTAGAGCAGGGGTTCTCAACCTGTGGGTTATGTTTAATTTGTAACAATGAAAATACATCCTGCATATCAGATATTTACATTATGATTCATAATAGTAGCAAAATTACAGTTATGGAGTAGCAACGAAAATAATTTTATGGTTGGGGGTCACCACAATATGAGGAACTGTATTAAAGGGTCGCAGCATTAGGAAAGTTGAGAACCACTGACCTAGAGAGTCATATGTGGCCTCCAGGCTGCAGGTTCCTCACCCAAGGACTAGAGGTTCCCAAAGGTCTCTGCCAGCTCTGAAATTCTGATTCCACATGTTTATGACACAAAAGAAAAGTATAATGCCATCTGTAGGAGGTACTTTCTGCAAAGTATTTGATCTAGAGTATTTTAGAAATCAGAGAACTAGACACAGAGACTGGTAAAGAAATCATTACATTCTCTTAAATTGAAATCATAGAATTAGAATTTCAGAAACCAAGTGGCTTAGACTTTTCAACTTGGCCAAATCCAGAGATTTCGGAATGGATCATTACTGTGCATAGCAAGAATAAGGAACTAAGTTGGGAAGGTCTATTTTCAGTTTGTTTTCTTTCAATAGAGGTGTGCAATGAAGGCTAGAAACAGGATGTTCCAGTTTTTGTGACTTCACCATGTGAAAGATCATCTCTCAAGAAGTTTCTTTCCCAAGTAAGTCTAGGCCCCTACAGGAGACCAGGCTGTCACTCAGAATGAAAGCTGCCTTTAAATTTTTTATTGCTGTCTTTTATTTTTACCTACTCCTCATTCCCTAACACATTCAGCCCTTTATCTTTCCCCACCCAGAAAAATAGTTCTTACAACAGACTATTAAAAAAAAAGAATAGAGAAAAAGAATTTCAGCATTAACTAATCAACACATCAAAGGAAGCCTAGAGCAGACACTGTTACCTATGACTAGTCCCCAGCTTCTGTGAAGAAAAGAGGATGGTCCATTCTGATAACCTTCCTTCACATTTCCCAAGGCCTGCCTTTTCTCAATTCTTATCTTTTTTGACCTCTCTGACCCCTCTGATATGGTTGATGACATTCTCCTCCTGGACACTTTCTCCTCTCTAGGTTTTCACTATCCTACTTTCCCCTGATTTTTCTCCTAACTACTCTTTCTCAATCTCCTTTGCTAGATATTCATCCACACGACACTAACAATGGGTGTACCCCAGGGTTTTATCCTAGACCCTGTTCTCTTTTGCTTTTTTACTGTTCTGGAGCTGATCTCATGAGCTCCCATAAATTCAATTATAATTTCTATGAAAATAATTTCTAGATCTCTAGATCTAGCCCTGATCTCCCTCTGGAGCTCCAATAACTGCCTGTTGGGTATCTCAAATTAAATGTTACATAGACCTCTGAAACTCAACATCTTATCTGGAACTCATCATCTTTTACCCCGAACGTTCCTATTACCATTAAAGACGTCACCATCCTCCCAAGTCACTAAGCTTGCAAAGTTGGCATTATCCTCAAATCTTCACTCTCATCCCACATATGAACTCCAACGGCAAATCTTATCATTCCTACCTTCACAATATCTCACATACACGTCCCCTCTTCTCCACTCAAACAACAAACCCTCATCATCTCTTACTTGGATAATTGTAATAGCTTTTCCAACCTCTGCCTCATGTTTCTTCAAGCCAATCCATCCTTTACTCAAGTGCCAAAGTGATTTTCATAAAATTCAGGTCTGAACATGTCACCTTTCTAATCAATAAACTCCACTGTCTCCCTATGACCTCAAGATTAAATACAAAATCTTCTAGTTGGCACTTAAAATCCTTCATAGCCTTGCTCCTTCCTCTTTCTAGTCTAATTAAATTTTACTCCTGTCCCCGCTTTCTATGATCCCCACAAACAACACTCTCTGTCTTGACTCCCAATGCCTTTGCACAAGCTGTATCCCATGCCTGGAAAGGTCTCTCTCCTCACCTCTGTCTTCCGATTTCGTTCAAGATTCAGGCAAAACCCCACCTTCTACTGAAGACTTTTCATAGTCTTCATCAATGCCTTCCCCTCCCCCCATGCATTCCCTATGAGATTGCCTTTCATTTACACTTTATATATATTACATGTACATAGTTATTTGCAAGTTGTCTCCTTCATTAGAATGTAAACTCCTTGAGGACAGGGACTGTGTATTTGCATTTCTTTGTATCCCCAGTTCTTAATACAGTGCCTAGAACATGAAAGTGCTTGTTGACTGATTAACACAAAGTTCCCTTGAATTTAGCCCTGGTCCTAGCCCTTCCTATTTGGGTTAGCTAGTGTTTCAGGTGCATTGTTCCCATTTAGTGACAAATATCTCTTTTAGCCTGTCAAATGCTTCCTTTGATCATCCTGCCTATCTATTAGACCCATGAAAAAATGCTGCCAATTGAGCGATAGAATCCCACAATCCCAATACAAAACAGGTAGAGCTAGCTTTTGCTAAAGTTGACCAGGAGAATGGGCTGATAAAAGTTTTATATCAACAATTGTAATTTCTTTTGACCTTTTCCAGAATAATTATACATTACTCTCCCACATGCACCCTATATTCCAGTGAATTTAGCAGTCTTGATGTTTGCTGTACATGATGTTCTGTCTCCCGTTTCTGGGCCATAATATGGACAGGCCATAGTGCTTGCAATGTTCTCAGGTTCCACTTCTGCCTCTTTGTGTATCTGGCTGCCTTCAAGGCTCATCTTAAGGACCACTTCCTTCAAAAGGTTTTTCTTGATTCCCTCAGTTATTAGTGTCTCTCCTCTAAGACTTCGGATTTATTTTACATATACCATACTTATCTCTGAACATACAGTATATAAGATGTAAGCTCCTTAAGGGTAGGTAGGGCCTATTTCACTTTCATATTTGTCTTCCCATTACCTACAACAATGCTTGACACATAGTAGGCCCTAAACAGATCTTTGATTAATACTAGAAGGACTAGGTATATTGATGGATGCAACATTCTTAGACATTTGAAATTTGAAAAGGTTTAGATATTTCTACTACATATTTAATATCTTTTTCTCTATCTTTGTTATCAATATTTCTTAGCATTCCAATGACTTTTCAAAAAGTGAAAGAAATAAAACATGTGGCTCTACCTATAAGGAACAGTTGCTTCAAATGATATAGCTTGTTCCTTATTCTTAAATTCCTGTTCTTTCTACTCATCCCATCCTACCCATAGGATCATAGGAACAACATCTAGTCCAACCCAGTCATTTTACAGGTGAGAAAACTGAGGCTCAGAGAGGTTAAATAATATATCCAGGTTTTAATTCAATGTAAGGAAGGCATTCCCAATTATTATAGCTCATCACAAATAGAAGAATTTGTTTTCATTGTTGGTACTCCACCATGACTATAGAGCTGGAAGGAGCCTCAGAGACTATATAGTCCAACCTCCTGATGTTATAGATGGACCAGGAAGGTAAAATGATTTGCCCAAAGTCTCCCACATGCTAAGTTTCAAAGTGACTCTGTTTGGGCTATTTGTAAATTGAACAACCTTCCCATTCAGTCTGTGTGGGAAGTTTAACCTCTGATGTCTATCCCAAATTTAAGATTCTATAATACATCTTTCAAAAGGTTTTTGAAGGGTGGAGTGAAGAAAAGGGGATCTCATTTGTGATTTCATCAGTGAGGGGGGGGATTCCAGTGTGTAAATTCCCTCCACTCAGGGAAATGATCAGCTATTCTGTAACAAATACCTGAGGCTCTGGAAAGTGCCTATTAAATGACTTGTTGGACTTAAACATAGGTCTTTCTGAAGCTTGAGCTGACTCTATGCACAAGGCTTCAGGAAGAACTGGCTACTAAGATAGACTATACCTCTCTCTGAGAGCCCTTCCAGTCTTAAGCTACTTCCTGACTGGATTCCCTGGCTTTCCTCAAATCCCAGTTAAAATCCTGCCTTCTCCCAGTAGCTTTTCCCAATCCCACTTTAGTCTAATGTCTCTCTTCTCTTGATTATCTCCAATTTATCCTGTCTCTAGCTTGTTTGTATATAGTTGTTTGCATGTTGGCTTCCCCATTAGATTGTGAGCTCCTTAAGACCAAGGACTATCTTTTACCTTTCTTAATTCTTAGCACAGTGCCTGTAAAAGTAGATACTTAATACTAATATCATATTAAAATGACTCAATGTTAACTTCTCTTCATAACTTCTCCCCACTCACATAACTCTCTAAAACTCTCTAAATTAGAGAGGAATTGTTCATTTTCATTGACACTAGAATTTCTCATATGGAGGAAATCACACATCCTTCTTATTCTTTTCACAACCCCAATTACCTAGTGTTAGACAGGAATTCAATTTAAAATTCAAATCTTTGTTTAAGTATTGAAAGACCTGCAAACAAGACAGGACAGATAGCATGCTGGGTATTTTGCTGCCTCCTACGCATACTAAGGAAATTGGTTAATCATCAATTGGGCCAGGTAGCCTGTGTTGGACCACAAAATCTGGAATACTTCCAATTTCTTTTTACACCTTGCTGGGATAAACATCAGAAATCAAGGCAAAACTTTGTACAAATTGATAGGAGTTTCAGGTATAGGGTTGATGCTTGAAAATCTGTCCTTTTAAAAAAATAACTCCAATCAAAAATTCTCTTGGTCTACATTGGCCTCTTTGATCAACAATTACTGGATTGCACTGTGTGGGTGTGTAAGTTGTGTATGTTGGCTGTGGAAAATGGACCATTTGTACTTAATGGAAAATCTTTTACTAACAGTAATTCATCTAATAAACTCACTCTCTATTTACTTTTCTCTTGCTGAAACAGAATACAGATTACCCCCCCATGAAATGGTCCTAAGGTTAAATAAATAATTCTTAGTCAAATAGGTTAAACTGTGAGGCCAGTTTTATAATTTTTTAAAAACATTACATCCAGCAAAAATTTTATTCAGCAAACATTTAATGAGTACCCACTTGATGTCAAATACTAGGCAGACATGTTTGGAATGTGGATTCATATGATTTTTCATCTCTTACATCTTAAGACTTATGTCCAAAGCCAATAGTGAGATAGAAAAGGAAGTGGATTGCTACATTTTCGGTAAGGTGGGCAGTTTGGATGAATATCTCTCACATTCACATAATTTGATTTCTTTACATTTTTTCCCCTCTTGTTTGTTGTTTTAAAATGTTCCACTGAGGCAAGAAGCTGATTTCATTATCAGTCCTTGGGAAGATGCTACATCAATTAGAATTATGGAATCTTTCAATATTGTCTTCCTTTACATTTTTGTAAATAGCTTTAACCTGATGCATTTAAAAGAGTAAAAATAATGAGAAATAGAAAAAAGACAAAGATGTTGACATCTGACATCCTGAAAAATCAGTAGAGGAAGTAAAAGAGAAGGTAAATGGAAAAGGAATAGAAAAAGAAAAAAGAAAAAAGACCAAAACCCATCATCACCAGCAAATCCACTCAATCTTCTTGACAAGTAGAAAGACACAGCAACCGAGAGCAGCACCGGTTTAGACTATGAAGTCAATTGTCAATTATTCATGAGGAAGGTGGTAACAGATTACAAGTTTACTTCATGTAACATTAAAAAGCACTGGAAGTGAAAATAAATTTGTGAAAAGATCTGAAAGAGTAAAATATATCATCAAGGAAAATTGTGCAGTGGATAGAGTGCCTGGAGTCAGAAAGACTCCTCTTTCTGAGTTCAAATCTGGCCTCAATCATTTATTAGCTGAGTGACCCTGGGCAAGTCACTAATCCTGTTTGCTCCAATTTCCTCATCTATAAAATGAACCGGAGAAGAAAATGACAAACCATTCCAATATCTCTGCCAAGAAAATCCAAAAATGGATCACAAAAAGTTGGACATGACTGAAAAGCAACTGACTGAAAGAGAGGATGGTTGTTTTTGGTAAAAGGATGAGAGATGACATTTGGACAGCCAGCATGTCCCCTTGACATCCTCATAATATCAGAAGAAAACAAAGAAGGCTCTCAGAGGGTTGGGTGGAGCTTTTATAAGAATATGTGCACAAGAATCTTGGACTTAGGACAGTGCCTGGCACATAGCAGATTGTAATATTATATATTAAATGCTTGTTCACTCCCTATCTATCTACTTATCAAGCTATCTATATACATATATACATAAGAAAATGAATACATACAAATATGCACACATATGTGGCATTGCATTATATATGACATTATACACATGTGACTAATTGTTAGGCATGCTATAGTGGGAATTCCTTTCACAATGAATTAGAATATATGGCCATTGAGGCACCTTCTCTCTCTCTCTTTTTCTCTCAGTCCCTCTCTTCCTCACCCTCCCCCTACTCAGTTTCACGTCTCTCCATACACACACATACACAATACATACATATGCACGTATACATACATACATATTTTCAGAGAGAACCATATATGGAAAATGACATTATCCTAGAATCAAATAACAAGAGAGCAAGTTCTATGATAAATTGGTATGTTATTCAGTACTTTCAATAATTCCAAATGTTACTCCATGGCACAAATCTCAACTTTTTAAAAATATATATAAATATGTCCCTGGGCACACTATATGGCCATAAATCTTGGAAAGCCAAAATCTCTGAAATACTGAAGTTGCAGTGGCCTCAAGAGATTATGTATGGAGAGATACACCATGAGCAATTATGTGGCAGCATAATCCTAATAATAACCTACATAGCATAAAAAAAATGTGTAAGACTGTCATTGGGAATCAGTTAATCAGAAAGGGCTATAAGGGGGTGGCTAGGTGGCACAGTGAATAGAGCACCAGCCCGGGAGTCAGGAGGATCTGAGTTCAAATCTGGCCTCTGACACTTAACACTTACTAGCTATGTGACCTTAGGCAAGTCACTTAACCCCAATTGCCCTGCCCTTCCCCCTACAAAAAAGAAAAAAAAAAGGAAGGGATATAAGATGCTCATGGGGTGAGAGTGAGGTATAATTAAAATTCCTAGGTCTGAACTTTTTTTGATGAAATTAACTGATTGGCTTTATTAAACTGCACCATTATGGCCATGGATCATTGATGTCACTGATGTATTTTCTCCATCAGTGAAGTTCACAATCCATACATGACCTAGCATCCGATGCCATGCTGGTTGATGCTGTCCCACTTATAATCCACAGAGTGTCTACCCAATGAACGTGAAGTCTTCTTCTAAATCATTTTTATATTTCATGGATTTCCTGTCAATTAGCACTGGGCTAAGTGCTGGGGACACAAACAGCAACAACACACACAAAGAAAGGAATGTAGTGCTTAAGGGAAAAATGACCCTTTCTCCAAAGCTTACCTTTGTTCCAGTCCAATTTTTAGCCCTCTAAACTAGAGAGAATTTTGGAAATACCTAACCCTATGTTAGATAGTTGTCTGTAATGTTGGATTTTGATCTCTACCTACTAAGCATAGAAAAGATCTTTATCTTAATCTTAAAACTTGGGGGCAGCTAGGTGGTACAGTGAATAGAGCACTGGCCCTGGAGTCAGGAGAATCTGACTTCAAATCTGTCCTCAGACACTTGACACACACTTACTAGCTGTGTGACCTTGGGCAGTCATTTAATCCTAATTGCTTTGCCTTCCCTCCTCCAAAAAAAACCAAAAAAACAACAACAACCAAAATAACCTCAATACAGCCTAGAGACAGCCTGCTAAGATTTCCTTAGTTGGGTGTGGTAGATATGAATAAAGGGATATTCTTCCTCCCTTATTGAGGAAAGAATGTAGCCACTTGTAGTGCCAATGCAATATTTACAGCACCCATGATCACAATAAAGACTGTGACTATAAATATTCCCACATTGTGCTCTATCATTAAAATATAACAGACTCTACATATAGAGGACAGAAGCAAAGCATTTATTTAGACAGGAAAAAAAAACAAATCCCAAAACCAGTAAGCTGATTCCATCATAGTAGTGAAGAATTTAACAAGCCACAACAACACAGAGAGCCACAGTATCTTTTAGCCTTCCCACAAACCAATATTAGATCAATATTTACTTACAGGCCTATCTGACTCATCTCCATGTGACTACATTCAGCCTATTAGAGGACTGAGTTTACTTTCAAAGCAGGGAAGGTTTTCAAACTCCCTTAGGTCTATTAAGGGGCAGGGAAGATCTTCAAATTTCCATACCCTTTCCATTCAAACCCAAGATCGTTCATGTCCCTTACAAAGCAAAAATACCTTAACAATACATTTCATTCCCATTCCCATTACACCATTATACCTTACTAGAATGAAACTAAGATGACTTGAGTGACCCTGAAAAGATGAGACAAGAAGTTAGTAACTGGGAGCAGTGCTCATCAGAGTATAAACAGAGCAGACACCAGAAGATAACTCAGCAAATATCAGTTATATGCGCTGCTATCACCAGAAGAGCAGTGAGGTCCCCCAGAACAACACACCCAATGGAAACATTATCAAATCATCAGAACACACCACTGGTAGCTATTAAGACCACCACCAGACAAGTACAGACCAGAAGCAACACGCTCAGTCATGATACCACATGTAGAGGCAAGCAGTTCTACAGAAACAGAATGACATCTCAAGGAAACACTGGGGTTCTTATAGCTTCTGAGGTATGAGTTGTCTCTCCATGCATGTGTTCTGGCCACACATATTCATACATATGTGCCTGTCACGTGTGATCCCCATGCATGCTCACTTTCCCCATTAATGGCATTTGTATTTTTTGGACAATGTGCCCTAGGTTTATGAGGGGGTAATGTTTTATTACACATTTTCTTACCATGCTATTTCATTAAATCCCTTTGTCTGGAACTAATTATGTTCTCTGGCTTATTAGGGAACAAAATAAATAGATCGACAGAGGCTTGTTAGCTAAGATTTTGGCTGGATTTGGAGGCACAGAATCCCTAGGATCTGGGAAAGCTATTCTAAGGACCCACACACACATGAGAAGGTGGTACCTTAGGTGCAACAAAAATGTTAAATCTGTTTCTACTTTGGCTTTAAAAATAGAGGCTGGTATTTTATTATTACTACTGATTATAACTTAAATATGGGAAACAAGTGACTATGAGCAAAGTTGAGGGAGTTTCTCAGCCTGGGTTCCATGAGAGGCCCAGGAGAACTTCATCCCGTATGAAGTGGGTGAGATGAATCAAGATGACTCATGTTCATCTACCTCCTCCATTAAAGAACCATCCTTTTCTATCCTATTTACAAAGGACAGTGCTGTGAGAGATCATACAAATAATAAGAAAAAAAAATGCTTTAAAGTTGGAACTCTGTTCCAAACAGTTTGCACTTTCAGAATTTACCTCATTCAATTTCCATTCTCTATTCCCTATTCCCTAAAAATAGTCCTTTCAGTTCCCACCAAGAACAGGGGGGAAAATGCATTTTGTAGGCATTCTAGTATTCCCTCTCTATTGCAAACAAAAATAACAACATTAGATTCTACTTACCAAGTAAATAAAGTTCTATAGAGTGAGTGGAATGGAGGGCAAAAGGGCGAAGTTATAGGGAAGGGGAGCCTCTAATGACCAAAGGCTAGGAGGAAGCAGGGTGCCACACTACAGCTCACATCCAGAATTTTAACTAGTTTCTATTTCTTCCCCCAAATGAGACATGACTCTAGCATTTTTCTGCTGCAAATCACCCTCCTGTCTACCCTTCCCAGCCAAAGGACCTGCTGGGTTTCCCTTGCAAAGCTACCAAACTTCATAGACAGAGCTGCACATGAGGCTTCCTAGTTCATTACTCAGAGTTTTGATTTCCTCATCTGTAAAATGAGAGAGCAGGAGCCAGAAATTTATGAGTTCTCTTCAAGCTCTAAAAGTCTATAATTCCTCAAAATAAGAATGAATGGGAGGGCCTGGGTAGAGGATTTCAAAAGCCATATTATAAAAAAAAAATAACACAATAGCTAAAACTCCCTTCCCAAGAAAAGAAAGATAAATAATGCTGACGGGTGCCAAGTAGAGAGGAAAACCCAGCAGAGCTGTCTATGTTATCTACAGTACCTGAGGCCAACGGTAGGGGAAGAGGTTTATGGGGAACTAAATCATCTCCTAAGCTCAGGACATTTCTTGTTGTTTTTTTGAAGACTTGAGGTATCTCTTGTCATTTCCAGGATCTAATCAATCTCTGCACTGCTGTCAATTATAGAAAGGAAGGAGGGATGCCAAACACCAATCAGAGTCAGAATAATGGTGGAAAGTCTTCTTGCAAAAGAATTTTGGCACCTGTCCTATTATTTAATGAACCATTGGTGTATGGGGTATTCAAATCTCTGGTGTGAAGGCTTGCTGAGTCTTTTTCAAGGCTGGTCATCCAGCTTTGGCGTCCATCTGTTCCCCCCCAATTCTCACCCATGGCTTCCATAAGCTCTAGCATTTGTAGAGGCCACAGCCCAGTAAACTATATTGGCAGACAGCTAAACCCTTTGAGATTAACTGACAGGCCTAAAGCCTACCAATGAGGAGAGGGAAGGGAGGGAAGGAAGGAAGAAGAGAGGAATAGAATTTGGAACTCAAAACTTTAAAAAAACCAAATATTAAAAATTATTTAACATGTAATTGGGGAAAATATATTAAATTGGAATACAGCATAAAATCTAGTGGGTAAGCCTTCCTTCCTTCCTTCCCTCCTTCTTTCCTTCCCTCCCTCCTCTCCCATCTTCCTTTCCCCTGCCCCAACTCCCTTCGGTTCTAAGGAGGCTCTAATTAAAGAATTGTTGTACATTTTAGTCATGATTAGTCTGGTGGTGCTTAACCATAGAACAAGCTTAAATCAAGTACTGAAACTGTCTTGCAAACTATGTGTCTGTATGATGTTACATCTGTTGTACCTACTGAGAAATCTGTATGTGAATGTACAGAAATTTTTAAAAAAGGAAAATACATTAAATTTAAAATTAAACATCTGGTCAAGTGAATTGAATCTTAGTGATCAAGTAGTCTAGCTCCCTCATTTTTGCCATAGGCCAAAGTAAGGCCTACAGAGTTTACATGCTTTATTTAAGATCATACAGCTACTTAGCGTTAGAGTCAAGACTAGAACCCAGGTCTCTTAACTCTCCGTCTATGGTTTTTCTATTACATCCAGAACCTACTTATAAATGGTACTTCTAGGGTAGTTCATCTTTACAAAACATGCCAGAACCATATGCCTGCCAACCAGTGCTATTCCCTTTCCACCAAACCTTGACTTTGTTCTATAGGGGAAGTTAACATAGAGGGCAAATACCATGACTTGTTACCAGAAGTTGCCATCTCCACACCAACTTGTGTGTCTCATGAGAATAGAGGAAGCAACTGCACATGATGCAGAAAAATGACTGTTCTCCTGCTGTTGAGTATCTGTTTTCTAGAAAGATTCCAAACTCCTGATGGTGAATAGTCTGATATGTGCCTGTGTGAGTGTCAGAAGCCCTGCTGGCCCATAGTCAGCCTCTGTTTTCTGCTTAAACTTGTGAACGTGGAAGAGTTGATCTCTCCTGTCATTTCACAAAATGACTGCCTTTTCAGTTGATGATAATCCATAGTAGAGACCTCTCCTACCGTCATGAAGCAACAGGCAAGTAGACATTCACTAGGTACCTACTACTTTGTATCTAGCATTGTGCTTGACTTTGTGACAGGCAATTTTTTTATAAGTAGTTGCCACATAGTACTTTCAGTTTTGCAAAGCCCTTCATATACATTCGATCTTCACAGCACTATAACCTTACATCCCATAAGCATTATTCCCATTTTACAGATGAGGAAACTGAGGTTCAGTGAAATGAATTGTATTGAATATATTCATACAGCCATCATTTGTTCTATTGGGACTAAGAGTGGTGATTACGATTACTTAGAACTCGGCTCTTCTTTTCATAGCCATTATCATTTTCCAGGTTCTGTTTATTTCATTCTGCTTTATTTCATACAAGTTGTTCCTTCTATTTCTTTGTTTTTTATTCTGAACCTTAACAAATGTCAAATAAGGTAAAATTTTCAAATACAAATTAGAACAAAAAATAAAGGATTATACATGAAATTGCAAATCTGTATTATTTATAGTTTGTTTTTCTTTTTGAGGATATGACAAATTTAACATACTCTAAAAAAGGCAGCAATAGGCAACATCACTTCATATAGCACTTTGTCTTAAAAGGAGAATAAACAAACAGAAGACCGTTAAGATCAATGTAGCTTACTTGCCAACATCTCTTGTAGAGCACAGAGAAAAATTCTAATTGAAGTAAAAACAAATGTTGATGCTTGGTTATTTTATTGTGAAAATGGACACAAAGGAAGAAGGGAACAACTATTTGTTATCAAGGAGGGAGAAAGTGACTATGAGCTTGAAGAAGCTTACTCAGAAAAGATCACAAACTTCTTCAGAAGCCTCCAGCCTTCACATTAGAGCAAGAGAGACATAGTATATCCACTGGTCTCCAACCCAGAGAAAGAGAAGGGTTCAAGACTTACCTTTGATACATGCTGGCTGTGTGAACCTGGGAAAATCAATTAACCTTTCTGTGCTTTGCCAATTCTCTAAAACTATACATGGCAGAAAAAGTAAGTCCCTGCATTGGTAGAGAAAATTTCCTCACTTGGAAAGAATAGAGTTCAAAAGTACTAGAAATGTCGAGCATCAAATAAAGTTATAAACATCAAAAACAAAAAAACCAGGAAATGGCTGGTTTCAGATGTAGTAATTGCTTCAGAATCAGCT
Source organism: Pseudochirops corinnae (assembly GCA_028646515.1). Taxonomy (NCBI): domain Eukaryota; kingdom Metazoa; phylum Chordata; class Mammalia; order Diprotodontia; family Pseudocheiridae; genus Pseudochirops; species Pseudochirops corinnae. The sequence goes on from CM053586.1 coordinate 135,376,092, forward strand.
ATGTATAGCAAGACCATTGACTAGCTAGAACAAAGATTAAAATAAATGCAAAATTAGAAGAAAGAATAAAAAGAAGACATTACAAGCAATTAAAGAAGTTCCAACTGGTCTGTCACAATAAATTAGTGACTCTGAAAATGGAAAATGGACTAAAGATGTTGGCTCAAATTAAGACCATTTCTTATAAAAGTTTCACAGACACAAAACATTCAGAACAACAAACAGGCAAAACGAGCTCAGAAATTGCTGTAGCCATCACACACAGTCTCCATTATTTATGCACCCCAGTTTTCTCATATTTAAAGCAAAAGTGGTTGGTTTAGATGATTTATGAAGTCTTTTCCAGATTTTGAACTTTTCCAAGACAAATGACACTGCAGTCATGATTAACCCATTTTTAGAGTATAAATTCTTTTGCAAAATATTGAGGTAAAGGAAAAATTCTATACAATATCACTTTACAAAAGAACAGAAATACGGAAAAAGAGAACCTTTAAAGAACTTGGCTTCAGTGGACAGAGTACTTGATTTTATGGAATAGAGTATTGGATCTGGAGTCAGGAAGATGAGTTCAAATTTCCAATTAAACACTAGGTATATGACTCTGAACAAGTCACTTAATCTGTCTCCCTTGGTTTCCTCAATTATAAAATTGGGAAAATAATCACACCTACCTCCCAGGGTTGTTGAAAGGATCAGGGAGATCATATTTGTAAATCACTTAGCACAATGCCTGGCACAGAGTAGGCACTTATTAAATGCTTCTTCACTTCCTTTTTGGAAATCTAGTTTGCATAATCTGGATTAATCATCCCAAGAGCATTTATAAATTAAAATAGGAAGGAATATAAAAACCCACTGGATTAAAGAATAACAGGCTTAGAGCTTGAAGGAACCTTAGAGGTCACGTTGTCTAATCTCATTTTACAACTGAAGAAATTGAAGCCCAGAGAGGTTTAATGACTTGCCCAATGTCACCCATGTAGATCCAGAATTTAATAGATTCCTCTACTAGAAAGTAAGTGCCTTGAGGTCAAGGATAGTCTTGTTTTTTTGTATATGTATTTGTGTGTATGTATGTGTATGCAATATTTGTATATATAATCAAGTGATTATCATAGTGCTTGACATACAGCATTCAGATGGTTTTTTAAAATTTATTTAATACATGTCTTTCTTTTTTACAAAAAGCATTTTATTCAGAAGAATGAAGTGTAATCCTAAAAAGCACTGGGAGGGCAGGGTGTTTGAAGGGATATAATAGCAAACATGTCAAAAGTTATACAATTAGAAGCGCAGGCCTACCCTCCTTCCTAGAAAAGACAAGGCATGGAGCAGAGCACCTGACACTGAAAGAGAGCTATGTAGGACAATGGGTTGAAGTAGATAGGTGCTAGGGGAGAGATGAGCTGAGCAGCATGGTGGGATTAGGGAATGGGGTTACCAAACATTTTTTCTTTGAAGTACAGTACTTTTTAGGGTCAAAAAAATGCTCTCGAGTAGTAAAACATGTGACCAAAATAAATGGTTCAGAGATGAACTTGACTCTCCTATATCACCTCAAAGTAGCAAAACATATTCTAAACAAAAAGAAAAACTAAATAAATTTTTTAAAAAAACGCTTTGCAGAAAAGAAAAATTAGAGATTAAATGAAGAAATAATATTCATTTTTGAGAGGGCTTAGAAGTTCTAGCCATCTCTTCATTTCTCACTAGCTGCTTGGTTTCTAACTCTACCAACAGCATGCTTCCCCCAAGATAGGCTCATCATCAAGAAACTAATCATCATGGATACTGCTTTAGCTCTGGTACTCACACCACATCAGTACCTTCAATTGCACTACCCTTCTAAATGGAGGGATTGTGAGTAGAGCAAAGAATGCCTCCCATAGCCTCCCTTCATAGAAGGTTCAGAAGTTCCAGATGCCTCTTCCCACCAGCCACTCTGCTTGGTTTCCTACTCCACCAAAATGTGACTATGCCCCTTCTCCCCTACTTTTCAGCTTCCCTTTGTGTATTGTTTTCCCCCATCAAAGCATAAGCTACTTGAAGGCAAAGACTGTCTTTTTCTCATATGTATGCTCAACACTTAATATGGGAACTGGAACACAGTAGGCACTTAATAAATGTTTATTGTATTGTATAAATAGATTTTTGAAATTTGTTTCATTGACATATAAAAACAATTCATTTAAAAAAATTTTGAGTTACAAATTCTCTTTCTCCCTTCCTCCCTTCCCCCCTCATTGAGAAGACAAACAATTTGATATGTTATACATGTGCTGTCATGCAAAACATTATTTTTATATTAGTCATGTTATAAAAGAAACCATAGAACCATTTGGAAAAAAAACACCAAGAAAAATAAAGTAAAAAAAAAAATTATTCTTCAGTCTGCACTAACTCCATCAATTCTTTCTCAAGAGTTGGATAGCATTTTTCATTATAAATTCTTCAGAATTGTCTTAGATTATTGTATTGCTGTGAATAGCTAAGTCGTTCATGTTTAATCATTATACAATATTGTTATTACTGTGTACAATGTTCTCCTGGTTCTGCTCACTTTGCTTTCCATCTGTTCATGTAAGTCTTTCCAGGTTTTTCTGAACCCTCCTGCTCATCATTTCTTATAGCATGAACAGCATTCCATTACAATCATAGACCACAAATTGTTTAACCATTTCCCAGTTGATGAATATCCCCTCAATTTTCAATTCTTTGCCACCATAAAAAGAGCTGCTATAAATATTTTTGCAAACATAGGTCCTTTTTCTTTTTTAAAATCTCTTTGTAACACAGACCTAGTGGTGGTGTTTCTGTGTCAAAGGTCAAATAGCCCCTTGAGCATAGTTCAAATTGGTCTCCAGAATGGTTAATAAATTCATTTTTAAAAGAACCTAACACAATAAATAAATATTATGAACTTTAAAAAAACATAAAGAACATGTACAAAAAGGGACAAGAATACTTTTTCATAGGATGCTTTGATGTAGCTAATAAGCTCAAAAAGAGAAAATAAAGAAAATCTGGGAATCCATAAAGATGAAAATAAAATCAATGGAAGAGAAAAAAAGAATAAAACCATGTATAAAACTCCATGTCAATTCAAAAGAAAGCTAGAACCTATGAGGAAGAGAGATATTTCAGAATGGCTGAAGTGGAAAAATTATTTATTAAGTTAAATTATTAGAAGAATATTTGAGAACGTGACAAATGAAAGCAACTGGAGCTGAGTCTAGCACTTTTTAGGATAATTTGACAATTATTTGTCTCTTAGAAAAACAGAAAGAAACAAAGAGACTTGAAATAATTTTTAAGGAAATCAAGTAAGAAAAACTTCTCCAAGGTATTGAAAACAAAGTACCAAGTAAAACCAATAGATTATACAGAATTGCAAAACAGAGGAATAAAAAATTCAGCTCAACCAGAATTGTGATTATAAAATTGCATTGTTTCAAGGACAAAGAAAGAATGCATCCAGGAAGGAATAATTCATATTTACTAAAACATTCATTCATATAGCACAGGATTTCTCTTCTGGATCAAGAAATAAAAGGGTAAGATGGAATATTACATATCTGAAAGCAAAGGAAATTGACCTGTTTCCCCAAACTCCCTGTCCAGAAAAACTCAGTATATATTTTCATGAGAAAAAATATATTTTTTAAAAAATCCTCAGAGAATCCAGAGTTAGAATGAAGAGGATTTTGTTATTTAGTAGGAGTTTCAGCAGAATAGGAGTACAAAGGAGAATATGGATAGAGGTAGAGTCAAGTTGTGTTGACTACAAATAAGAGTGCAAGGGGAGACATTAAAGGAAAGGAGTAGTTGCCTCGGTATATGAGGACCTTGGATCACAATAATATTTGGAATGAGACTTGTACATTTCTCAGACATAGAATGGAGGAAACAACCAGTTGACTGATTCCTATTCTCCGTTATCACGTTATGATCAAACTCTAGTCTCAGTGCCACTATGGGGCCAGGAGTCAGATTCCATGGATTTTTGTTTTGAACAAGGACTGGGAACTGAAGTGACTAAGAATCCTGACTGGCTATCTGGGTCAATAAATAGCTAGTAATTGCATCCTGAAGAATAGACTGAATTCATTCTCTTTACCAATGCTCCATCCCAAGATGGTGTAAACAAAATATCCCCAGAAATGGGACATGCAATCAGATCCTCTTCTCTGTTTCTTGAGTCCCCAGAAATACCCACCTTCCTTCTCATTCCTCTGGCTACCTGAACCTCTAGATCTTTGGTGGTTCATAGTATCAGAAATAACTATGGCAACTCTGATGACCACGTCTTTAAGAGTCAGATTGAATTGACATAGATTACAATTTCTGAAGTCTCATTCCAAGATTAATTGGATATTCTGTCCCTACTGTTCCCCCCCTTCCCAGAAGAAATGACAATTATTAGGAACCAATATGGGTTTATGAGAAGCAAGTCGAAACAAAAAGAAAGATCAATATGTACCAAAACATTAATAACCCCTCAACTAGTGGTTTGGATACTGCCTCAAAAATGCACATTGCAAACCTTCTTTGAAACTCTTGTTCATCTTCTCCATGAGGAATCCAACCAAGATGCTAAAAGCCCACCTAAGCTTTCTCTTGCCAGCATGAGAATATCATCAGAGCATTTGGGCTCTCTACTTCTTCTTCTAATTTCTTGCATGTGACTAGCTCAAACAGCTAGGTGGCACAGTGAATAGTGTTAAACTTGGAATCAAGAAGATGAGATTAAATTCTGCCTCACATACTTATTAGCTGTGAAACCCTAGTCACTTAACCTACATTTCCCGTAAAATGAAATAATAATAACACCCACCTTCAAGGATTGTTATAAGAATCAAATGACATTATATATGTAAAATATTTTGCACATCTTAAAATGCTATAAAAATGTTTGTTCTTGTGTTGTATTTTTTTGAGAAGATATTTCCCTGATGTCATCCTTAGCTACAGTTCTTTGAAGTTCCTTATTTGTTATATGTCACAGGCTACTCATATCCACAATGTACTTCTCCATTTCTCTCTTTGTGATAATTATTTCTACTATTTGGAGATTTTGTGTTCCATGTTGTACTGATAGGTAACAATACCAGCAGAAAAGCATACTTAATTTGCTTTAGGTAGAAGTCTGAGGTCATTAATGAGATTTTGGAATTCCTAAAGGTATTCAAGCCTGTTTCTCCCATCATGTTTAATTCTGCATGCGATTCATTCACTTACTTTTATAGTCTATAATTTGTCCATACAACTGTATATCATAGTCTGGGCAATAGACATTCTTTACCTACTTAGTTTTTACTCCTTGAATAGTTAAACCAAATTCTAGTAAATTTTTATTGTTAGAATTCAGGAATGTTCCTCTGTTTGATGAAATCAACATGTCATCTTCAAATAAATCATTTGGAGGACCTAATTTTCCATAGAAAATCTCTCTTCAACTGGGATTCTGTGCTGGATCTCCACCATCAAAGTGGTAAACAGCTTTGGTAATCATTTTTCTCTCTATTTTTTTCTATCGTTAGAGTGTTATTAAGCAAGATTATCTCTGTTATATTTTTCAAGGAATTGTTATTTTATATACGTATGAGAGTCATTTTGTCCATAACAGTATTTTTATGATAGCAAAAAACCCTTTAAGAACAAATGCTTGCCATTTAATTGGGAAACAGTAGAACAAACAGAATATTACTGCACCATAAGCAAAAACTAATATAAGGAATTTAGAGAAACATCAGAAGAGTTCTGTGAACTGATGAAGTGCACAAGATAATGTGCACAATAACTATAATAAAAGAAATGAAAGGAACATTGAAACAAAGCTGAGTTCTAAATAACTGTAATGAGTCAGGCCTTGATCCAGAAGAATGAATGTATAAATAAATGTTTCTCTGTTTGTAGATGTTAAATGTAGATAAATGGTCATCTCCAATAGGTAAATGGTCAAAGAATATAAATAGGCAGTTCTTAAAAGAAGAAAATCAAGTTCATTCTACACAGACCCCTAGAAAAAATCTCCAGATTTTAACTCCCAAGGCTTTCTGGGAGGTATGGTGGAAGGGGGAAGCAAGACCCAGGCACAGGCCTTATACAGATAAAACTGAGGGGGAAAAGGCTACTTCAGATTTAAGATAGGTAGTTCTAGGAAACAAGTATTGAACTGAGAATCTGTCTGAGAACTAGAAGTCATAGCAGCCTAAATCTTCCCCAAGCTAGGATTTAGGTAATCTTTATTTAGTATTCAGTCAAATTTAGAATTTTATAGTTCCCACATGTGTAAAATGAGAGGGTTGGACTAGACAAATCTCTGAGGCCCTTTATAGCTCTACAAGGCAGACATTCTATGTTTTGTAATTCTTCTTTTTTTTCTATTATTATTTCTTTTGTTTTACCTTAAGTTTCCTAATGAAATTTATTTTTAAAAAGAAAATGCAAGTTATTTACAAGTATATGAAAAAAATGTTCCAAATCTCTAATAATAAAAGAAGTAGAAATTAAAGCAATGCTGGGGCTCCCATTCATAACTACGATGTCAAAAATAGCAAAAGATGGAAATGATAGTTGTTGGCGAGTCTGTGGGAGGACAATCATAACAGTACTGTTGGTGGAGTTGTGAACTGGTATAACCATTCTAGAAAACAATTTGGAATTATACCCTCAAAGTCATTAAATTATGCTTACCCTTTTACCCATAGATACAATATTAGGCATATACTCCCAAAGAGATAAAGGAAAAAGTGAAAAGTTTAATGTTACAAAAAAGTTTAAAACAGCACTTTTTGTTATAGCAAAGAACTAGAGGAAAAAAGTGGGGGCCTATAGTTCAAGTTGAACAAATCCTGGTTTATGAATGTAATGAAACACTATTGTGCTCTAAGAAATGATAAAAGGAACGTCTTCAGAGAAACTTGGGAACATTTGTATGAACTGCCACAAAGTAAATTGAACAGAACTAGGAGAACAATTTATATACATTGATTACAATATTGTAAAAGAGAACATTGAAAGACAAGAATACTAATCAATGCAATGACTAATGATGATTCCAGAAGACTGATAATGAAGCATGTATAATATCTCTTCATAGAAAATGGTTGCAACAAGTCCAGAATGAAACACACCTTTTCAGACTAAACCAATGCATGAGCTTAACTTGACCATACTTATTTTTTTTTTTATACAAGGGAAGGATATTTTTGGAGGGAAGAGAAGAATTGTCAGGGTTGTGGGAAGAGTGATAGTGATCCCAAAACAGACAAACAAAAAAGGTAAAAAATGTTGATGAAACATTTTAAAATATATACAGAAAAGAACAGAAGGACACATAAGGCAGTGTTAACAGTACTATATTAAATTTAACTTTTTAAAAAAAGCTTTTCAAAAAGTTGTACATTGTAGAGATTATCAGGTTCATATACAAAAAAGGTGAAAGGGCATATATGAAAGTTTTTTTTTAAACAAAATATCATATTTTCTAAAGAATTAAAGTCAAAGCTTACCCAGCAATAGAGAGGTGCATTTTAGGCATAAATAAGGTGCAACACATTACTAATGAAGAATTATATAGGATAAGAAAAGTTAGGGATGTGCCCAGAGACATATATGATAAGAAAAGGAGAGTCAGCCATATAGCAAGAAAGAGAAATAAGTAAAGGAAAGCCCTTGTGCTTCCCTGACAGACATGCAAAATCAAGAATGATAGAGAAAGTACCTAGCATGTTGGTTGGTCTCCCTGTGGACAATTGAGAAGAGGGAATTGACAATAGTTACCCAGAATGAAAAAGACAAACAAAAAAAAGCATCATTGGCTGTCAACACCATTGTAGGAAGTTCCTGTATTGATAATGGAAGTTCTATGGAGGTAACAAATGCACATTGTTTTTCAAAGCCTTCCATTTACTTATATGCACACTTTAAGGCAAATATAATTTTATTAGAATAGAGACATTTTGAATTATCTTGCCTGTCTAAACAGTAAGTTGAAAATTGTAATAAAGAAAACACTGGTCTATTATACTAGTAATGCTTCAGATTAAATTAAACTGAATTTTATTCTGGAATGGTAACCAAATGTATTAAATTATTTTTTTTTCTTTTTCAAAATTTTATTTTAGACTCAAATGCCAGAACACAAATAAAGAATAGAGAAAAGAAACAAAAACATATCATAAACTTAAATACAAAGTTAGAAAGAAAAAAAGCATGCCATGTGTATCGCAGAACATGAGAGGATTCAAAATATGTAGCAACAGATTTTCATTTTAAGAAAGCCTATACGATCAATAGTATTTGTTGTGTTGAGAATTGTCCTTCTTTGCTTCCTTGTGAATTTTCTTTTGTTCTCTGCTGTGCACTTTTTTACTTTGTTCTTTTCATATATGAAAGTTTAAGAAGTCAGAATATTGAAAATATTGAAAACTGATGGTTCCTTTGCCCTGTGCCTCCCCAAGCCTAAACTTTATAGCTCAACTTTATATGCCTCACCACAGAAAGAAAAAACCCTTTTCTGTACTCCTTTTATATCTTTTTTGGAGACTTCTTTTCTCTACATGCTAATGTAACTTTGGATTTACATGTATTATTCCCTGAATTAATCTTCCTTGTTTCCTTTGTAATGTATATTATTTCAGTGTCTGTTCAGAAAGATAAGTGAAATGATCATAGCAACAAAAACTGACATTAGTTACTACTTTAAAGTTTATAAAGTAATACATACATGTATAACTGGCAATCCATTCAGAGTTCCAAGGGAGAGAAAACTAACTGAACTTAGGATAATCCATTCCACTTTTCAACAGCTCTATAAACCTGTTTCAAATAGCGGTGAGATTTTTCAAAATAACCTTTTCTGTGTGTTTATCTTAAAAATATTCCATATGCCTGTACTGGTTGAAACTCATTGCCACCATTTTGTTTTTTCCATGACATCTGCTCTGGCTCTTCTATACAGATAAATGCCTCATGTGTAAATTGCTGAAGCTCTATTATATCCCATTGAGGTGGGCTGAAGAGATAAGATTTATGGCTACAGCCAAATGCGATCTACATACTCACCTTCATACTCACCTCCATATATGCATATGCTGATATTACATTTCTACACATTTGAGAGACTGTGAAATTCTTCTACCTGGGGCCAGTGTCATAATTATCTTCATCTTTCCCAACAATTAACATTGTGTTTTGCATAAAGTAAGTGCTTGCTAAATAGTTGTTGAATTTTTAAAAATAATATACACAATATAATTTTAAAATTATATACACTGTCAGACATGTAGTGCCAGTCAATTTAGCATAAATATTTTTCTCTGTTATAATGGGACTATTAATTTGTATGGGTAAGTGGAGAGATGTACATCCAATGATATCTTCCTTCGTTCCTTCCTTCCTTTTTTGTCCAGTAGACCAAAAAAGTGCTGGAGTGCATTCTATGATATATTTCACAAAAATACCTGTGGACAAGATGTGAAGGGAGTCAGTGTGGCACAATAGGAACAACTCCAAAGGACCTGATTTCAAATCTTAGTTCTGCTACCAAATATTTGTGTGACTTTTGAAAAGTCACTTAACCAAAATGGGCCTTCGTTTCCAAGTTTGTATCATGAGGAGACTGGAGTAGGTCATATCTAAGTTCCTTTCCAGGTCAAGATCCAGGAATATAACAGGATAATACATCTCCTAGGTAGAAGCAGAATTCACAGAGTCAAAGAATAACACAAATTTGGAAAGCAATGGGCCCAACTCTTATCTGAATGGAATCCCATCTACAATACTGTCTCTATCCCCAAAGGAGTCATCCCAACTCTGTTTAAAGACCTTAAGTGAGAGGGACTTACTGATGATTGATATAAGTTATTCTGAATTATTCTAGTTAGTTTTTAGGAAGCTTTTCCTTACATGGAGTCAAAACATGTACACAGGCAATTTCCAAACATCGTTTATAATTTTGTTCTTAAGGGCCAAACTGAACAAGAATTATTAATTAAGAGATTGACATCAACCTTTTATGGAAAGCATTCCATGGAGCTCTGCTTCTGTGCCTCTTCTGTTTAATATTTTTATCAAGGACTTGGAAGAAGATGTTGATGAGATATTTATCAAATTAAGAATGTCTGGGAAAATAGTTAATAAATGGGATGAGAGACTTGGGATCCAAAAAATTCCAGCACATTGTGAAATGAAAGATAATAAGGATTAATATAAAATCCTGAATTTGAGTTTTTGAAAATCAGCTGCACAACTAGAAGAAGGGGAGAAGGAATGTTTATATAGCAGCGCACATGACAAAGACTTCAGAATTTTAGTTGACTGCAGGGTCAGTGTGAATGAAAGTTCTTAACCCCTATGAGCTTCAGTCAACTCATCTATAAAATAGGATGACAGGAGCAGATCTAAAGCTGGAAAGGACTTCAAAAGCCATCTAGGCCAACCCTTTCATTTCACAAATGAGGGAACCAAGGCTGAGGGTGGTTAAATAACTAGCCCAGGGTCTTGAAGGTCATAAATCTCAGAGATAGGATTTGAACCTTGATCTTCTGGCTCCTGAGCCAGCGTACCTCTCTGGACTTCCGTGAGAATCAAGCAAGGCAACGTATATAAGATGAATCATAACTAGAAGATGCTATTACTATTGCATCACCAAAAAAAATCATTCAAACTTAGGCTACATTAAGGGAAGTACAGGATGTGGGGCAAGGGAAGTAATAATCCAGTGGAATGCTTTCATGGTCAGATCACATCTGGACAATTTAATTCAATTTTGTTTGCCATATTTTAAGAGAGATATTGACTAGAAATGTCTTCATAGGAGCATAATGAAGATGCTGAGGTACGCATACATATCATTTTTTAAAGTGAAGAAAGAATTAAACATTTAACCTAAAGCAAAAAAAAAATAGGAGTTGAAAAGATGATTGTCTTTAAGCATTTTAAAATGTTGTCATGGTATACAGGAGTGGGGAACCTGCAACCTCAAAGCCACATGTGGCCCTCTAAGTCCCCAAGTGTGGCTCTTTGGCTGAATGGGCCACACTTGAGGACTTAGAGGACCACACGTGGCCTCAAAGTCACAGGTTGCCCACCCCTGAAGTAGATAGGTCACAGACCTTAGAATTAAGAAGACCTGGATTCAAACCTTACTCCAGACACTTACTAGCTGTTTGATCCTGTACAAGTCACTTAAAAAATAAATATATCTCTGTGCTTCAGTTTCCTCACCTGTGAAATGACAGGGTTGGACTCAAAAGCCTCTAAGGTTACATCCAGTTTTATGATCTTGTAAAGAGGACAGAAGAAGGACCAAAGAATAAAAGACGTAGAGAAGTAGATTTTGTTTCAGTGTGAGGAAGGGAAGCAACATAGAAAGCACAGATAGGCTCTAGAGTCTAACAACCTTGGTTTTCATTGGTTCAACTTTCCCCTTTGAATTTTTCTATTTGTATGACCTTGGGCAAGCAACCTCCATGAGTCTTGGTTTCTGTAGCTGTAGAACGTGTGTGTTGAACTTGGTCTGAGGGCCCTACTAGCTCTATACCTCTGAAACTATAAACATCCTAAATAATAGAGGTGACCCCCCCCCCAAGCCCGCCAAAAAAGAATGACACAGTGAATACTCCAATAGTTAAGACTATATAATCACATCATGACAATGTTATCGAAAGGTTTGATACTCTTAAGAGCTTGATAAACTGTATGACTTCTGTGGTTCCTTCCATCTCTAGGATTCCATGAATTTAAATGGTCCATAGCTATGACATATGTTTCAAAACCATCTGGATTTGTCTTATCCTGATATCTGACCAATGAATCTACATCAACTTGGCCAGGCTTATGAGCAGGGAATTTTCCAACAGGGTATGGTCTCTCCATCCCATCCTAAGCATCTCATTTGCTGCCAGTCAGGGTGCCAGGAATTCTGTAATTAGACATATCCATATAGCCACGGACTGTGAGAACTAGAAGAGATTTTACAGCTTATCTACTTTGGTCATTTCATTCTCTTCTTTGACAAAGGAAATAATGGAGGCACTGAGCAGTTGTAATGGCAAGAAATCACATAACAGTTTTGAGGGCTTTTGCAGCTTTCAGAATCTACTATTAAAATCTTTGGAAAGAATTCCTTAGACCACTATCAGTTAGCTGAGAGATAGTTTTGAGTAAGTGCAGGAAGAATCTAGGTTCTAGTTCTTTGTCTGATACACACTAGCTGTGTGACCTTGGACAAGTCATTTAACACCTCAATGCTCTAGGCAGCTCTAAAAGACTATAAGTTGCAGAAAAGTTGCAAACCTTCGTTTTTAAAGAAAGTTCCCTCATCTAGGTGATCCCTATACTAATGAAATTGCAGATCTAATCTTTAACTCTATGCTGTTGTTGTTCATCTTTGTTCTTGAGGAGGACATCACCAGAGTGATGCCTTGACTTGCTTGTGAATCGATTTAAATGAAGCAAAGTTGCACAAAAACACCAACCTCACTCTGTCCTCCAGAGTCATTGCAATCCAGTGGCAAGACAAAAGTCAAGATGACTGGTGATGAATCAGTTTCACTCTATGAGGGCTTGGAGGAATAAGACAAATTCTAGGGCAGACAAAAGTGTCTAATATAGCCAAATAATAGCACAGTAATTTTAGGTATATCAGGATTTAGTGGCTAGGAAGCTAGCCTCAAAGTCAGGAAGACTCAAGTTTTTTTCTCTATTCCATATTATTTTTCTGAATCCAGGTAAGTCACTTAATTTCTCAGTGCACTAGTCAATTCATTAAAGCTGTAAACTGCAGGAGCAATTGCTGATCTGTATTTGTAGAGAAACTTTTCTTGCTGAAAGTTCCCCTTACCAATTGTAACAGCAAGCACCCTAGCATACATAGGGCGGCTACTAGCACAGGTTCTTAGATCTGCTTTTCTAAAGGAAAGCAACTCAAAATGGGTTAATAATCTTACTTTAATCAAACATATCATTTACCTAGTTCAG
>CM053586.1:135389581-135443679 GCA_028646515.1 Pseudochirops corinnae
CAGGCTCCATGTGACCACATTCAGCCTATTAGGGAACAGAGTATACTTTCAAATATCCAAAGGTCCTCAGAGTCACGTAGCCACATTAGCAAAGGGCCTAGGGGCAGGGAAGATCTTCAGATTCCCATAACACCAATTAAATCATAGATCCAAACATCATCATCATTATCTCAATACCATACATTTAGGACACATCTTTGTAGTTTACAAAGCACTTCAGATACATTACTTGACTTTTAAAAATAAGGCTTGCAGTTGCCTTTTGTTTCTGTATCAGTCATTTCCATATTTACTTCTCTTCTGCTCTAATCTCATTCCATGCCTTGCTCCATTGGCCTGATTTGTAACAAAGAAAATCAAGTTAGTAAAACCACCCAAGACGATGACTGATTCTCATTACAAATGCACCATTACACATCTGTAGTTCTCTGTTTTTCTACTCTCTGTTATCCATTCTCCAGTAATAGAATAGAATGGTCAATACAGTTTTAGTAGGGTTTTTAAAATTTACATTATTAGGTACAGGTGTTTTCTTCCTGCCTCTTGCTTCATTTTGTGTCAATCCATAAAACCTTTCCCTATTTCTCTGAAATCCTCATATTGACATTTCCTTTGTTGTTCAGGTGTTTGTGACTCCCTGTGGGGTTTTCTTGGCAAAGATACTGGAGAGGTTTGCCTTTTCGTTCTCCAGCTCATTTTACAGATGAAGAAACTGAGGCAAACAGGGTTAAGTGACTTGCCCAGGGTCACACAGCTAGTTAAGTATCTGAGGCCAGATTTAGTCTCATGAAGATGACTCCAAACCTTCTATCCACTGTGCCACCTAGCTGCCATTTCCTACTGAGCAAAAATATTCCTTCCTAGTCATATGACATTCTATGCAATCATTTTCCAACTAAAGGACACCTCTTCTGTTTTCAGTTTTTTGCTACTACAGAAAAGTGCTATGAATATATATGTGTGTGTATGGTATTAATATATGTTATTTAAACATATGTGTGTTGTTTTTTATCTTCTGGAAGTATATGCCCAATAATAAGATTGATGGTTTAAAGGAAATGAACCATTAGCAGTTTTTCTACTGTAAACCCGAATAGCTTTCCAAAATAATTACATTATTTCATAGCCCCACTGCAGGGACTTTCCATAACCCCTTAAATATTTATTCTGATTTTTAAAATTAATTTTTGTCAATTTGGTGGGTGAGCACTAAACTGTCAGTTATTCTAATCTGCTTTTATTTTAGCAATAATGATTAGAAACATTTAAAAAATAAGATTGTTGATAGTTTGCAATTCCTATTTTGAAAACCATTTGTATCCTTTCACCACTCATAAATTGTGCAATGATTGTTGGTCTTTTCTGTTAGCGTCAGTCAGTTCTCTATGTATAATTCATTACACATTTGACTTAACAACAAGTTTGTGAAGCAAGTTGTGCTGTATTTTTATCCCCAGTTTGCAAATGAGGAAACTGAGGTATTGAGAGCTTTTGTGTCTTGCCCACAATCCCTGGGCAGAAATAACAGTCAAATCTTTTGACTCTTTAGTTAAACATTTTCTCTAATCCATTATGAAAAAGGAATTTCCTCTGCTTCACAAACTTGCCAAAGGCCAGCTCTTGAAGTAGCATTGTCCCTGTCTCTTGTCACCCTTCAGTCTCTACTCCTAACTTTCAGTGATGGGGTAGAATTATCACTGATACAGATCATACGTGGTATCAAACAGCTCCTGAGCAATCCAGGTGTGCTAGGGACATAGAAGTAAATCAGTAAGAATCTTGGACGTGAAAGGATTGTGAAATAAATAGCAATTAGATTTTAAGATCAGCAACAAAAAAATTTTTTTAAATCAGCAACAAAGGTATAAAAGGGTTTTGAGAGGAGTAAAACCAGACTGTTAAGTATTAGTATTCAATGATTTGGAGTGTTCAGATTTTGCAACAGTGCGGTTTGGAAGCTGGCCAGAGGAAAAATGTATTTTCTTTTAAGAGCGGATTTCTCTGCCATATTTTCTTTGCTGTAATAATGTGATCCTTAGTGACGTCTTACATGACCCAAACTCTAAATAGACCTATTATTTCAGCTGACCTCATTCATACTATGTTTCACAGGTCAGTAATGAACTATCAGCAGCTTCCTGCTAATTAATCCTGCTTACTCCAAGAATTGTTAGCCTGTTCTGTCTTATCTGTGCTAAAAGGAAGCTTTTTAAAGAACCAGAACACCTCAGTGAAAAACAACTTCAGTCCTCACCCCATCCCCCGAAAAAAGCACCTACTTTGTAAATATACTGCACTGAGAGGCACGAACCTTGCAAAACATGTTAAGTCTAGAACACTCTTGCATTCCACTCCTTCTACAAGGGCTGGCATTTGGGTGGCCTTCTATTTACCTATTCTGCTTGAAAAAGGCTCCACGCAGGGGACTCTGACAAAGCTTAAGATTGCATGGTATTGGGACTTGCTCTTTATCTCCCTTGATGCTTGTCTCAGCATTAACTAATCTACTACTAGCAAGAAGAGGAAGGGAATAAGCTATTATGTGCTAGGCCCTGTGCTAAGTGCTTCACTTTATTTGAGTCTCATTACAGCCTTGTGAGGTGGCTGTTGGGGTCTAGAATGCTTTTCCAGCCTCGAGAGTCCTCAATTAAAATACAGATACCCCACCTTTGCTTGGGCTCATTGATAGCCAGCTAATGGCAAGAAAGGTCCTTGGAGGATGAAGAGATACTAAAAAGTGGGGGGGAACTTTTTTCTTATGGGTCCCAAGAGGGAGAAAAGATATAAAATGAAAAATGGAAAAGCATCAATGATAACTTCTGGTTTCTTCATAGGTATACATAAGATTAAATCTAGTCTCACCTGCCAATTAATCAAAAGAATAGTTCAACACAAGTGCCTTAAGATGTCTATAACATTTGTGTTTATGTAATATAGAGTCAAAAGGACTGATCATTAAGTCCAGAATCAAAAGAAGGCAAGACAAAGTTCCTAGGTTAAGAGAAAACTTTATAATGAAAGGATTCCCTAGGTTTTTCCCTCATTGTTCATGGTATCACACAGCATCCTCTTGATTTCTGTGTTTACTTTCTGTATATTTTGAATGTCAATGGCACCCAAAATGCCTTTTTTCTAGTATGACCACCTCTCTAACACAAGCATATATTCTGTATCCCCTTTCTCGTATTTCTTTCCTTCAGAATTTTTCCACCTTTTTGCACTAAGATTAATCTCTCTGTCTCTCTGTCTCTCTCTGTCTCTCTCTGTCTCTGTCTCTGTCTCTCTCTCTCTCTTTCTCTCTGTGTCTCTCTCTGTCTCTGTTTCTCTCTCTGTGTCTCTCTCCATCTCTCTCTCAAAATCACCATAACCAAGGCTGCTTCCTCCTCTACTATGGATTTCTTCCTTAATGTCCCTCCCCTCATTCTACTTTCTCACCAAAGCAGTAGGCTACAGGAAGAGAAGAAAGTACATTCTTTGCTTCTCAATTTCACTTCCATATTGTTCCTTTAAGACAATACAGTGTAATGGAAAGAGTTTGAGTTTTGAAATCAGAGGACCTGAGTTCAAATCTCGCCTCTGCTACTGACTACCTCTATGACCTTGGGCAAGTCACTTCTCTGTGGACCTCAGGTTCATCATTTAAAAAATGAGGAGGTTGTACTAGATCAGTGGTTTTCAACCTTCCTAATGCCACGACCCTTTAATTCAGTTCCTCATGTTGTGGTGATCCCCAACCATAAAATTATTTTCTTTGCTACTTCATAACTATAATTTTGCCACTGTTATGAATTGTAACATAAATATCTGATATGCAGGATGTATTTTCATTGTTACAAATTGAACATAACCCACAGATTGAGAACTGCTGTACTAGATGATCTCTAAGATCTTTTCCAGCTTTAAGTCTGAGCCTATGATCCCAGGCACTGTATCACTGGATCTAAATCTTTGTTGCAATTATCTTGACAAGGTAGAGCACTGAGCTGAAACTATCAAGATGAAATTTAATGGGAATAAATATTAAATTTTCATTTGGGTGCATATATTGAAATTTAAAGTATAATATGGGGTGGTGGAGGAAAAAATTTATAGTTGTTTAAAAAAGATGAGGGGAGTTTAGTGGACCTTAAGTTTAATATGAGTCAGCAATATGATGTGGCAGCTAAAAAACCTAACACGATCTTGACCTGCATTAAGAGGCATGGTTTCAGCACTAGGGAGGTGATAGTCCCTTTGTACCCTGAACTCATTAGACCCTATCTAGAGCACTATATTCAATTCTGGGCACCATGGTTTAAAACAGAAATTGATATTGGAGAGTTTTTAAAGGGTTTGGGCAACCAAGTGGTAAAGGACCTTGCTTCCTGAATACATGAGGACTGGTTGAATCAAATGAACATTTTTAGCTTATGGAAGAGAAGATTCAGCAGTGACATATTTGTTTTATAGTATTTGAAAGACTGTCCTGTGAAAGGGGATTATTCTTGTTCTGTCTGGTTCCAGAAGACAGAACGAGGAGCACTGTCTGAAAGCTGCAGAAGTAAATTTAGACTTTATGTGAAGAAAAACTCTACCTATCAATTAGCATTGTTAAAAATGGGCTAAAAATGGGTATAAAAAAAGAACGGATTGCTTTGAGAATTAGAAGATTTTCAAGACCCCCTTGGGGGTCTTCTCTTTCTCTCATCTTCAGTCTGTCCTTCTCCATTTCCTTCAGCCTACACTATTCATCCTTAAAAAAAAAACCAAAAACTTTCACTTCAACCTCCTTAGTAAACATGTGCAAGGCATTTTATAGTGGGGATTTCTTTCTTGCCTGTATTAGACTAGAAGCCACTGGGGTCCCTTCCATCTCTCAAATTCATTGACCTTGTAACCATCTGTTTCTGGGGAAACTTTACGATGAAAAGATTTCTGGGTATTGTACATGGCATCCATACCTTCACCACAAAACAGCCTCCTTTTTTGTGTGTTTACTTCTTATGAAAATTTTTGTTATCCAAAAAAAGAGAATTTCAGTAACACTTCAAATCCCTTCCTATTTTCATTGAACTCTTCTTTCAAGAAGTTCAGTGCCTGGTTAGAAGTTTTTCTCTCCATCCCAGTCTCTGCCTTCATACTTGGAAATCTATATACATACATATATACTCACACACGTATGCACATATATATTGATACATAGTATATTTATATTTATACATACACACATGCATATGTGTGTGCATACATACATACATACATACATACCAATACCTTGACCTCCAAATTCATGAATTTGCCTGACTTCCATGATCTTTGTCTTCATTTCATCTAAGTTGCATCAAGACATGTTCATATACTTAATCTGATTATAACCTGTAACTACTCTCCCTCCCTCTATGATGCTGATATCTCAAATTCCCTTTTCTGGCCACAATCCCCTATGTTTTGACCTCCCCTCTGCCTTAGCCCTCCCAAACTGATTTTTCATCCCTACTTTGACCTCCAGTCTCTATACCCCTTCCTTTTCTCCCAGACTACCACATCAATTTTGACTCTTCTTCCCTCCCTTCAGTCTTGATCCTGTGGTTACCAATTGAGCTATACTGTATCAGCGACTCCTTTGCCTCAACTTGTCTTATTGCCAGTCACACTTTGCACTAAATCAAGTCCAAGATACCCCTACCTTCTACCTACTCTATCTCTATTCATGCACTGATGAAAACTATGAAATAAAGTCATATCTTGCTGAAGAATTTCACTATTAATTTAATCTTAATTGAGAAGTTGCAACAATCCTTTTATATTTGTCTGATTGACTCTCTCTAATATATCCTCCAATGATTCTTCCAAATCTCTCACTTCAAATTTTCTA
This sequence comes from Pseudochirops corinnae, assembly GCA_028646515.1. Lineage (NCBI taxonomy): Eukaryota > Metazoa > Chordata > Mammalia > Diprotodontia > Pseudocheiridae > Pseudochirops > Pseudochirops corinnae. The sequence goes on from CM053586.1 coordinate 135,395,436, forward strand.
CACTATACAACTTTTTCTCTCTTAGAGGATATCACCTTAATGTTTACATTACTGAGAAAAATAAAGTCCATCTGTTGTAAGATTCCTCTTCTTACTTATTTCTTTCTTCTTTATTCTCTCCTTGTGAAAAGAGATGACCTTTCTTCTTACTAAATCCTCTATTTGTGTCCTTGATACCAGATCCTTGCATTTCTTCCAGGAGCTTGCCTTCTCTGTCATTCTCTCTCTCTCTCCCAACTTTAACCTGCCCTTTCTGGAGCTCCTTCCCTGCTATCGACTCATATATTTAATTCCTCCATTCTGCAACCTTAAAAAAAAATCTTCACTTGAATCTTCTTGAAACTTGAAGGTATTGCTTCTCAGCCAAACTTCTAGAAAGTGTCATTTATGGTTGTTGTCTTCATTTTGCCATCCCCACTTACTTCTCCACCCTTTGTAGTCTAGCTTCCTACCCCTCTTCTTGATACAATTCGTCTCTTAAAGGCTACTAATAATAGTTTAACAGCTAAATCAAATAGCAATTTTTCTGTCCTCCATCTCCCCGACCTCTTTTCAGTTTTCGATACTGATGACCATCTTTTCTTCCTGAGCACTCTGTTCTCCCTTGGCTTCTATAACACTGTTCTCTCCTGTTTCTCTTCCTATGTCTCTATTTCACCTCAGTCTGCCTTTTTAGATCATTCTCCTTCTGCCCACTAAGCATGGATATTCTTCAAAGCTGTATCTTGAACTCTTTTTTTCTGTGTACAGTCACCCCACCCCCAAAACTCATTAGTGGATTTAATCATCATCTCTCTATAAATGACTCCACAATCTACACATCTGATTTTAATCTCTCTCTTGACCTTTAGACTCATATTACCAACTAGCTACCACATAAATGTTCAATAGATATCTCAAATTCAGCATGTCCAAAATGAAACTCATTATATTCTCCCCAAACCCATCCCTCATCCAAACTTTCCTACTTCTATAAGTAGTACCTCCCCTCCCCATCCTTCCAGTAATTCAAGTTTGAAACCTTGGAGTCACTTTTGACTCTTCCAATTCCCTTCCCCTGATCTCTAATCAATCATCAAGTCCTGTTAATTTTCCACATCTTTCACATTCATTCTTTTTTCTTCTTTCACTGAGTTTATGTCGTTCATCAGGTCCTCAATATTTCCAGCTTGGACTACTAAACAATGTTTTAATTGGTCTTATTGCCTCCAATATACCTCTCTCTAATCCATTCCCTACACAACTGAAAAACTGGCGTTCCTAACAGGTAGATCTGATCAAGCCATTCTCCTAGTCTGGATAAAACACAAAATCCTCAGATTCATATTTAACACTCTCCATAATCTGGCTCCCACCTACCTTTTCAGTCTTACTTCACATTATTCATAGTCATGCATTCTTCATTCTAGTGAAATTAAATAATGTTCCCTGTGCAAAATATTCTATTTCTTTCCTCTGTGCTTTAGCACAGATGGTCCCCCATGAATGTTCTGTTTACCTCTGCCACTTAGAAGCCTTACTTTCCTTCAGAGCAGGCCTGACCAGGTGCCTCTTCCAGTAAAAGGCCTTTCTTGACCCACCCCATCTCCATTGTTACTGCTCTGTCACTATTTAAATTGCTTTGTGTTTCTTTATACAGACATTGTGTTTACTTTTCTGGGTACAAGTGGCAAATGAGAGAATGTAAGTTCCTTTATGGTAAGGACTGTTGTTTTTGTTTTGTAACCCCAGCACATAACACATGGTAAGTATTTAATAAATGTTTGTTGAATTGAATATTAGACAGCTGTGATTTGAGATTTGAGATCCTATTTTTGAGCCAAATTCAATTCAATAGAATAAACATTTATCAAATTCATCTTTGAGATTTATCAGCTGTGGGACTCCGGGCATACATAGGATTTCATATGTCCTCTTTAGCCCTTGAAAAAATACTCACTGAAAATGTCACTTCTGATGGTACATCTGAACATTCTCTATAGAACAGTGGTTTTCAACCTTCCTAATGCCTTGACCCTTTAATACTTGTATGTGGGTGTATCTGCATGTGGGAGGACCCTCCTGGAGATGGATAGAGAAGCAGTGTCTTGGTTCCTAAGACCATTGGAAATATGTGTTTTCCTATGGTCTTAGGTGACCCCTGTGACCCCTATGAAAGGGTCCTTCCACCCCCAAAGGGGTCATGACCCACAGGTTGAGAACCACGGCTATAGAATCAATGCTGTGAATCTTTGCATTACTGTAAAGAACTGAAGAGTCAAACCACCACAACTCTGACCATATGGGTGACCAAGGGGCAAAGACAGGAGTGTAAAAGTCTCATAAGGTAGTATAAGAAGTAACCTATGCCCGTGTGCCATTATCTGTGCTATTATCTATTATATACCAGTTACCCTATTGGTCCTAAGACAGTGCCTGAAATTTTCTTATTGCTCCCTTGTGTTAAGATATTGAAAGTTCCTATTAACTTTCAATTTTTATTCGGGAAAAGTAAGACTTTCTTGTTATCTGCTATTAGCAATCTTTTTCAAATTAATTTATTAGACTAGCTGGTTAGTCACTAGTTAGGTCCTGCATAGGTAAGTTTTGATAAGGAGCAGGGGAATTTAGAAGGGTAGGAAGTGTGGGGTCTTATGAGGCTATGACTAGATATGGTTTATTCTGTTCTGCTTTGGCTCAAGCACTGGGAATCCAAAACTTTAATCAAATGGTTGCTTTACTCAGTAGCAGCAAAGGCATACATAATGACCGTAACTTTCTATGAATTTTAATCCTCTGCAAAGCTAGTCCACCCTGATACAGACAGCCTAACAAAAAATTCTTCCCCTCAGGTCTATGGAACTCCAGAGAGGAAGATGGTACAGATAAGAATTTTCAAGAAATGTATTTTGTGCCTTTCATTTTCCTAGTCCAGCTGAGGCATTTTTATAACTTCTGTATGCAAAAGGAGTTTGAATTGCTTGGCAGTTTAGTTCAAGTAAGGACCTCAGTGTCTGGTAACTTATCCTGTAAGGTGATCTTCAGGATCTTCCTAAGACAATTCAAATGGAAGCGATTTGCTTTCCTGAACTGGTGCTGGTACTGTCCAGGTTTCACGGGCATGCAACAATGAGGTCAGAACAACGACTCTGCAAACTTTCAGTTTGGTAGTCAGTCTAATACCTCTTCTCTCTCATACTTTCCTTTGGAGCCTCCCAAACACTAAGCTAACTCTGGCAATGCATGTGCCAACCTCATTATCAGAATGCACATATCTGGAAAGTACACTACCAAGGTAAGTGAACTTATCTACAGCATTCAAAACTTTGCTGTAACTGATGGTTCCACATACGCATGATGTGGTGGTTGCTGATAGAGCTCTTGTGTTTTCTTGGTGTTAATTGTTAGGCCAAAATTAGCACAAGCAGCAGAGAATTGAGAGGCTATTTATAGCACTGATATCAATCTCTCTAGCAGAGAGATTCTTACTCTCATATTTACATATTCCCAAGGAGTCTGTGGATAGATTTCAAGGATTTTATGTCCTTGGATCAGAAAAAAATGACATCTCTATGTTCACTAGTCTTTGGTTTCCTTTGTGATCTTATGTATCTTATCATATGCACTTAAAGATATTATACCAAAAAGAGCTTCAAAGCCTTCACCAGATTCCCAAAAAGGTTCATGATACACAGAGAAAAAGTTAAAAGTTCCTGCTCAAGAAGCATAACTAATTAGAAAGGCCTTGAAGCCTGTTTCCATATTCCCTACCATTTGTACTTCTAGAGCACAAGGGAAATCATTCCTAACAATCTATCAAAAAGATACAATTGACAGCTTCATCTATAGAAAATTGATTCCTTGTGGACTTCAAGAATGAGACTGATTTTTTTTTTTTTACTATAAAGGAATTAGAGGGCTGGTTGTTTGGTGGAGGGTATAGAAAAGGTAGCATCAATCAACCACGACAAGAATGACTATGACAATAACACAGCAAAAGGATGTAAGGGATGCCTCCCAAGACCTACCTTCAAAGCTTACCAAGGCCTACCCATTTACTTACTCCAAGTGAATATATCCTCCCTTTGTATGGGGTCATCATATTGGCTACATTTGTATGCAGCTAATACTATTCATCAGTTTGCCAGAGGAATCAGGAATAGAGGTATAACATTGCTGTCCTATTAGAGCATAGCCCTCCCTTTGCTAAATAAGATATGATCTATATAGTCTATGTGACATTTAGAGGCCTGGAACACAGCCTCCTCCTCTGTGACTAAGTTCATCTACTTTGGGAAATTTTCTAATTTTAAATATTTTTTCAATCATACATATGAACAATTTTTTACATTCCTTTTTTTCTTTAAAAAAAAAAAGCTCTAAATCCTCTCCTTCCCTCCCTCCTCTCAGGCTTCACTGATAAGGAAGGCAATTTGATATAGGTTATGTATCCAGTCATACAAAACATATTTCCATTATCAGTCATGTTGTGGAAGAAAACATAGACCAAAAAATAAAAAGTAAAGAAAGTTGTTTTTTTTTTTTTTTAAAGTATGCTTTGATCTGCATTCAGTTCTTTTTCTGGTGGCAGATGGCATAATTCATAAATCTGTTGGAATTGTCTTAGATCATTGTATTACTGAGATTGGTTAAATCATTCATGGCTGATCACCATACAATACTGCAATTACTGTGTACAGTGTTTTTCTGGTTCTGCTCACTTCATTTTGGATCAGTTCATGTATATCTTCCCAGGTTTTTCTGAAATCATCGTGTTCATGGTTTCTTATAGTACAACAGTATTCCATCACAGTCATATACCACAATTTGTTCATCCATTCCCCAGTTGATGGATATCACCTTGATTTCTAATTTGCCATGACAAAAAAGTTCTAAATGTTTTGCACATATAATTCTTTTTTCCTTTTCTTTTTTTATTTCTTTGGGATGCAATAGTGGTATTGTTGAGTCAAAGGGTATACACAGTTTTACATCCTTTTGGGCATAGATCCAAATTGCTCTCCAGAATGGTTGGATCAGTTTACAACTCCACAAATAGTACATTAATGTCCCAATTTTCCCACATCCCCTTCAATATTTATCATTTTCCTTTTCTGTCATATTAGCCAATCTGATAGGTATGAGGTGGTACCTCAGAGTTATTTTAATTTGTATTTTTCTCAATAGAAATTTAGAATATTTTTTCATTTGACTATATATATATATATATATAGTTTTTATTATATATAGTTTTGAATATATATTTGAATTATATATTTGACTATATATAGTTTTGAATTCTTCTGAAAACTTGTTGTTCCTATCTTTTGGCTATTTATCAATTGGGGAATGACTTGTATTTTTATAAATTTGACTTGCATTTGAAAGTCAAATTTTCTATTCAGCTCTGTTCTTTTCATCAGGAATTCTTGAAAGTCCTCTATTTCATTGAATATCCATTTTCCCACTGAAGAATTATACTCAGTTTTTATGAGTAGATGATTCTTTGTTGTGTTCCTAGCTCCTTTGCCTTCCAGAATATCATATTCCAAAGTCTCTGATCCTTTAATGTAGATGCTGCTAAATCTTGTGCTATTCTGACTATGTTTCCTCAATATTTGAATTGTTTTTTTCTAGATGTTTGCAATATTTTCTTTTTGACCTGGGAGCTCTGGAATTTGTCTATAATATTCCTGGCAGTTTTCATTTTGGAATCTCTTTCAGAAGGTGATTGATAGATTCTTTCAATTTCTATTTTGCCCCCTGATTCTATGATATCAGGGCAGTTTTGCTCGATCATTTCTTGAAAGATGATGTCTCAGCTCTTTTTTTTTTTTGTTGTTCTTGGCTTTCAGGTAGTCCAATAATTTTCAAATTATCCCTTCTCAATCTATTTTCTAAGTCAACTGTTTTTCCAATGAGATAGTTCACACTTTCTTCTTTTTTTCATTCTTTTGGGTTTTTTAAATTGTTTTTTGAAGTCTCATGAAAGTGTAAGATCCCAGTCTCCCAATTCTAATTTTTAAGAAATTGTTTTCTTCAGTGAACTTGTATACCTTCTTTTGTCTTGACTTATATCTTGCCACTGGACTTTGATGACTTTGGAAGAGAAAGGAAGATTATCAACTTTGCACAGCTCTACCTCATGCCCAATTCATGCAAAAATCAAAACATGATGTCATTGACACCCTTAAAGAATGAAGAATAAACAACAACAGCAATAATAACAACACCCTTCTTTTCCATTTGACCAATCCTACTTTTTAAGGAATTTTTTTTCTTTTCAGTGGATTTTTGTGCCTCTTTTACCATTTGACCTATTCTGTTTTTTAGAGTATTATTTTTTCCTCAGTATTTTTTGTATTTCCTTTACCAAGCTGTTGACTCTTTTTTCATTATTTTCTTTGATCACTCTCTTTTATTTTCTGAATTTTTCTTCTACCTCTCTTATTTGATTTTTAAAATCTTTTTTGAGTTTATCCAGGAATTCTTTTTTGGGCTGCCTGACACTATTTCATATTTTTCTTTGAGGCTTTGGAAATAGCAGTTTTGATTTCATTGTCTTCTGATGAGTTTTAATAGGAGCTCTCCTATTAATACTCCTCCTTGGCCTGGAACTGCAACCTGGAACCACATATGGGCAACACAACAGAATCCTTCTCCCAGTACCAGCAAAGAGTCCCCTGTAATCTCCTTCTGACAAGTTTTCCAACTCCCTTACTTTCTCTGGACTGAGAGCTATAGAAGTCATCCAATTCAGTTGCTCCCAAGGCCTGCTGCTGGCTTGCTGGGGCAGGGAGCTATGGTGGCCTGTGCTGGGGTATGCTTCACTCTCACCCCAGTGAGATAAGCTTTTTCTGCTAACCTTTAAAATTGTCTTCTGTTCTGTTAGTTTTTCCACTTCAGAATTCATTTTGAAGGGCTATCTTAAATTTGTTTGGAAGGGAGTTTGAGAGAATTTAGACTAGTCACTGTCTTTTTTTCACTACCTCTGTTCTACTCCTTGGGGGAAATTTTCATCATCAACTCTTGCCACTTGCACCATGTATAATTCAATTCCAGCCTACCAGAGGATTCAACATAATAGGTCCAGGTATGATTTCACAGGTGATAAGGGAACACTAAGAAACTAGAGGAGAAGAGTGGTGCCAAAAGGGAGGAGACACAGAAAGGAAGGAGATTGAGTGCTGAAGTCACATGTCACCTATTTGCAGTTTTAACTATCTATCTATCTATCGATCTATCTATCTATCTATCCATCTATCTATCTGTCTGTCTATCTGAGAGGTGTTGCCAGATGCCATGTGAAAGGGACAACTGTTATATACATATGTAACTTTGTGCAAAATCACTGAATATAATGCCACATTACATAGATTCCCAATCCCTAAGGGTCATATTTTATAGTATTTTTTATTAATATTTTAAAGAAAATGTATTTGATTTAAAAGTGCTTTAAAAATAATATTATGGGAGGCAATATAGGGTAGTGATTAAATGAATAAACAGAAAAACACTTATTGTGTATTTAGTATAATATTAGTTAGCTCTGTGCTAAGCACTGGGGATACAAATAGGAAAGTGAGATAGTCTCGCTTTTAAGGAATTCCCACTCTAACAGAGGAGACAAAATATATATTAGGTGGAGCATGGTTCAACAGTAAATCAGATGCACTATATAAATGTCAATTATTGCTATTATTTTGGTTAGGTCTGATCTGGACCTGTGATTTTATTGATGTGGGGAACTCTTCATGATAAAATTCCCTCCACAAATGCAGAACAATAGCTGTTCTGCAATTTATAGTCTTGGAGAGAAATGTGGGACACTTTGTTGCTAAATTACTTTCTCAGGATCACATAATCACTATGTGAGAGGCAGGACTTGAAACCTGACCTTCCTGACTCTGATATGGGTGCTCTGTCCACTCTTCCATGAGGCTTTGAATTATAGATGTTAGAGATGGCGTGTAACCTGATCTTCATATTCCTTTTTTATATTTATCTCCATTGTGTCAGTCAGGACAATGAGATGCTTTGTTGGGAGTGGCCTAATGGGAAGGATTCTAAAAGACAAAGACCTGGGCTAAAATCCCAGTGTGGCCATTTGTTAACCTGTGTAATCTTGGGTAAATTATATAATCTTTCTGGACTTCAATATCCTCACATTTTACTTGGGGGAGTTGGACTGGATTACCTCTTGGGGTTCCTTTTATCTCTGTATCTCTGTTCCTCAGAAGGATTTGTACCCAAGATCACAAAGATAGTAATGAAGATATGGACCAAAATTCACAATACTTACTGGCCTTGAAGAACAAGCAGAACACTTCCTAGCACACTATAGAACATTTGAAGGATTGTGTATCCTTGAGATTGTAGGATGATACAATGTACAACATTCATCCTAACATGAGGAAGCAAGCATGTTGTAACCTAATGCTTCACACATAGTTAGAGTGTCTGTTGGATTGAATTCAACAGTAGAAAGAATGATAAACAGAGTGGGAGGACCTGAATTTAAATTCCCACTGCTATTACCAACTTTGTGACCCTGGGCAAGTGATTGCTCTTTTCTAAGTTGAAGGTTCCTAAAATGCAGGCATTGAAGAATAGGTCATCTAGTGTTCCACTTCTCTCAAAGAATGACCTTTTTTCCTGTCTCCTCTCCTGGATATGTATGGCATGGCACAAATCAGCCAAGAAAGCTCTATCTGGGCTAATGACTATATTTCACTATTTTACTAGTAGAGGAAATAAACCTGAGATTGCTACTAACTGGTATTATTATCCCATATAAAGTTCTTCTTTAGAATAAAATATTATCAAGCTTTGTATGATATATGATAGTTTTGGGGAATAAGTAATTGATGAAGCTGAAGACCTATGTTTTTTTCTAAACACTTTTACTGAAGGTAGTATATTGCCTACTATCTTGTAAACAGTTTTGATCTCCACCTTTAAAAACTCATACTATCTGCTCACCTCCAGGAATCTATAAGTATCTTATGTATCTATCTATGTAAATTTCTTGGAAGCCATTTCCTAGGTAGACAGGACATATTATCACTTATTATATAAAGTCAGGCAGATACACCCTGATCTTATATTATAATGTACCCAGCTGGTCTCATTTGAATTTGCCACTTTTCCAGTAGTCAATAATGAAGAAGATACTATTTAAATGAAAAAGCAGAAGAAAGAAAAGTAAGGTGAATATAATTTAGCTCAAACCAATTTGTTATTTACTCAAATTAGCTTATATTTCATGGGTACAATATGTTTTTGCTAGTGAGTTAGAAGTGGTAAAATATCTAAATTTAATAAATGTGCAGAATTTGTAATCTGACACAAGATAACCATTAAAAAAAAGAATGACACAAAAATGTTAGACATAACATCACTAACTGGGTGAATGAGGACTTACAGAGACATTCTTTTCTCTAATTTAGATATCGATAATACTTGTCCTTAATTGATTAGTAAGCTCCTAAAAACTACGGATTATATAATTTTGTCATTGTATTTAATCACCTAGCATAGCACTCAGCACTCAGTATAATATACTCTTAGCAAAAAATGCTTTTGAAAAATTTAAGAATGCTGATCAATATAATGACCAAATATGGTCAAGAGGACAGATGTTGAAACCTACTGTTTATCTTTCAATAGAGAGACAATGGACTTAAGATGTAGAAACACATGCACATGCAAGAGAAGAAAAAAAAGTGTACTAACTGAATATTATAAAAATTTAAAGAAAAATATTTGTTAAATTTATTAACAAAATCAGATTTGTTACAATAGTTAAAATAGGAGAAAAGATGGAAGGGTAAATGATGAAAAGTTTGGTTTTTTTTAAATAAAATTTCTTTTTGATCAGTGCTCCATGTGCTGTCTTCAATAATCCTGACATTTCTTTCAACAATACTGAATTTTATAGATGTAGGATAAAGATGGCCATACAAAGCGCCATAATTTGTTATGATTTTAAGGGAAATAAAAGTGTAAAAGAATTATGCAACAAAAGAGCTATGAAAATGATATCTACCCACAGGGAGTATTACAAGGAAATCTCAGTCTGTTGATTCAGTCACTTGATTTTTATTATAAGGTACCCATCTGGTCTCATTTGAATTTGCCACTTTTCCAGTAGTCAATAATGCGGAAGATACTGTTTAAACCTGGGGCAGCTTCAATATCAGGACAGTAGGAAATGCATCATTGGTTTCTGGCATTTGTTACTATTTGAAATAGGTCCAGTGCCTTCATGAAGCCAAATAAGCTTGGGATTTCAGTCTATTATAGTCAAAATGTCTTAATCATTTCCAGGATGGTACTTGACCTATTACCTCAATTCTGTTTTTGATACCGAGTAATTGTAATTGATCTAATCCTTTGTATGTCTGTAAAGAGCAAGATTTTAAAGGGTATTTTATCCTAAGACAGTACTCCTGGTTGGACTATAGAAAACCACAGTGAGTTCAGTAGAAATAAGAGGAAGATGGGCTATTGAGTAAAGAGAGTAATGAAAAACCAGAGCTTTAGCTGGTACAAAGAAGCAAGTTATTTTGCCTTCAGGGGATAGTTGGGTGGGAAATCTGACTGCTTCACTTGCTTGGACAATATAATTGAACACAGACAGGACCAATGTCTGCTATAATAATGTTATCCCAGACATATGTTTCTTAATTGCAATAAAGGCTCAATATCCAAAGCAATTTAAATACAATAAAATATATCATTGGTATTTATTTGCCTAAAATGACAGGAAAATACCATCTGCTCCCTCTCCCCCTAAATGAATTCACAATAAAAAGGGAAGGTGCAGAGAGATGAAGATAGGTGTGTGGCTCTTGTAGAATACAAATAATATGTCAAAACTGAGGGCATACTAAGTATACTAAGGCAGGAAAGGATTTTCTTTGAGAAACGGTTGGAGGAGATTTTGGATGTTCCAATTGAACAAAACCATTTCATATAGTCATAGTACAAAAGTGGAAAATTCTGCTTATGTCAGAAAAGGGAAACAAAAGACAATCATTTTCACTATGAGTTAAAGAATATAAATACTTTTCAAAGTCTTCAGATTCTGAGGTATTCACTGCATTTTTTATGTTGCCTCTTGCGTACACAGATAAAAATAATATATGTACCAAGTAAATACAAAATAATTTCAAAGGTTGGAGGGAAACAGAAAGGGTCTGCTGAAAGGATCTGGTACCTGAACCATAACTATAAATCCATCAAATCAATCAACAATATTGATTAAGCATTTAACTGTCAGGCACTATGCTTTTCAATATCCTCACGTTTGATGTCCCTGATTCAGTTCTCTCCCCTCTCCAGTCCATCTTCCACTCAGCTGTCAAATTCATTTTTTCTAAAATATAGGCCTGACTATATCAGTCTTTTATTTAACAAATTCCAATAACTTCCTCACATCTCCAAGGTCAAATATAAAAACCACTGTTTGACATTCAATGCTCTTTTTAACATGGCCCCATTCTTTCTACCTCCATTCTTCTTATACCTTACATCTCTCTGCCATATACTCTGTGTTCAGTGACATTGGCCTCTTTGCTGTTCCTTTGAGAAGATTCTCCATATCCCAACTCAGGGCATTTTCAAAAGGACATTTTCATTTCCTATGCCTTAGAATTTTTTCCCTTCTCACCTCTGCCTCCTACCTTCCTTCAAGTTCCAGTTAAAATCTCACCATCTACAAGAGACATTTCACAGTCCCCCTGGGCTTCTCTCTGTTGATTTTCTCCAATTTATCCTGTTACATATCTTGTTTGTACAGGGTTGTTTTCATGTTTTCTTCCCCATTAGTGTGAGAACTCCTTGAGAACAGGGACTATCTTTTGTCTTTTTTGTATCTTTGGTGCTTAGTTCAGTTGCTGATTCATAGTAGGTGCTTAATAAATTCTTGTTAACTGACTATGCATTAGAGATACAACTCTAAAGAATAAAATAATCTCCACTCTTAATGAGCTTACATATATGCATATACAAATGTAATTTTAATTAGGGGCAATATAAAATGCTTATGAAGCCATGTGGTCTGTCTGTCTTTTGAGTTCCACATTACAATTTTTAAATCTAAAACTGATGGTCTCCTTCTCTCTGTTGATTAAAAAAGAAAAAAAGAAAGAAAGAAAGAAAGAAAGAAGGAAACAGAAAAGCATCAAAATCTATGAGTACTTCCAAATAAGCTTGATGAATTTTAAAAATCAACAAAAGAAGAGAACACTAAACTATGCAATAAAATCCTATCAATCATATTTGAGAAGTGTGAGTCATGAAAAATCATGAAATAGTGTCTTTCTTCCTACTTGGATATATACAGAAACTTTAAAATTCATTGCATACAAACTAAAAATGTTACCTTTGTAAGGAAATGGATTATGTTCTCTAGAGATACCCAGAAAAAATATTTAGGTCACTTAATTCAAATTTGAATGCCAGGTTTTATTTTAGGTCACCATAGTAACTGAAATGAAAAGACGAAAAAGAAAGGATAGAGATTATACGGCCTGATGGCACCAGGTACAATCCTTTATAGTACAACCAGCTCTTGTTTATCTGTATTAATGAATAGGAAATGAGATGGGGAAAATACCAAACAACAAGCAGTCCAAAGATAATTTTCATCACTCTGAAATGCAGGAAGAAGCACACACTCAACTATTCAGACTTCAAATCACCTCCCACTCTGCTCGGGACTCTGTCCAGATTTAGGTGATTGTTGGTTGTCCCAAACTGACATAGAAAATCCCCACTCTGAATAATCCACTCTGAGATCATTTTGAATTTATGGGGCTAAGAGAATCCAAGGCTTTCTTTACACTATCTAAAAAATGAAGAGGACTTTATCATTTATCTGGATAATCTGATAAGTGTAGCATCCAAAATATAAGATCAAATCTTAAAGCAAAACTTTAAAAAATCAAATTAACTTTTGTTCTTGGTACTGAGTGAGACTCAGGTAATATGGCTTAATGGATAATGAGCTGCCCTAGTGGGCCTGAGTTCAAGTCCTTCTCCTGAAGCATGCTAATCAAAGACCTTGGGCAAGTAACAACTTCTTAGTGGTGCAAACGGTTACTTATCTGCATTAGGAGAGGGAGTTTCCTCCTCCAGGAATTCTCTATTTCCATTATTAGTATCAGGAATGTTTTAAATTGTTCAAAGTGTTTTCATTTGATCCCCCAAAACAACTACGAGTAAGTACTATAGGTATTGTTATCTTCACTTATAGATAAGGAAACTGAGCCTTAGGGAAGTAGTCACTTGCCTAGAGTCACATAGCTAACAAATGTCACAGATGAGATTTGAACCTGGGATCAAGTCTGGTTCTTTGCTAGAATGAACAGCTCTCCTCCCCACCCTGCCCCTATGGCCAGATCCTCCATTCTGATTTATACTGTAAAATGTGAGAGATTACATTTATTCGGCAGCTCTTTCCAAATATCCAGTCAGCTAGCATTTATGAAGTATCTACTATGTTCTAGGCACTGTGCTAAACTTGACATAAATGTAGGTAAAGGGGCAGCTAGGTGGCTCAATGAATAGAGCACTGGCCCCAGAGTCAGGAGGACCTGAGTTCAAATGCAGCCTCCGATACTTGACGTACTTACTAGCTCTGTGACCTTGAGCAAGTCACCTAACCCTGATTGCCTTGCCTTCCCCCCTCCAAAAAATAGATAAATAAATAACCGCAGGTAAAGCATTTGCAAGACTGACTGAAGATGTTATCAACTAAAAAAAAGTTAGGGCACTTGGGTTCCAAGAGTGCCTCTATTGCTTAGGTAAGTCACTTAAACTCTCTGGGCCTTAATTTCTTCTTCTGTAAAATAAAACTATTGCTTTAAATGGTCTCTAAGATTCCTATAATCTTTTAACAAAATACTTCTCATGTCTAGGCATGACCTGTGTTAAGGATCAGCCATAGAAACTAGATTTAGTTGATTCAAGAAAGACTTGGAAAGCTACTATTCGAAAAGTTTCTTCCACCCAAGATACAACTGTTATTTATTTACTTTTATACCAGATATTATTCTTCCCTTATTTTCTTTCATTTGATCTAGAATAACTTATTAAACACCTATTATATGCCAGACACTGGTCTAAGAAAATCATCTATTTGTTTGACAAGGAGGTGGTGAGTACCCCACTTCTGGAGATCTTCAAAAAGAGGCTAGATGAGCAGAACCAAGAGAACGTTGTAGAAAGGAACAGCAATATTGTTTTAAGAACAGCTTTGAGCAACTAAGCCATTTTGGCTATATTATAAATACCCAAATTAACCACCAAAGATACATGAAGGAAAACACTATCTACATCCAGAGAAAGAACTGATAAATAGAAGTATGGATAGAAGGATTCTACATATATACATATTTGTGTCTAATGGTAGTAATCTCTGGGGGAGGGGGGGAGAGAAGAAAAAATGAAATTTACATGATAAATTTATTTTATTTTAAAAGGAATAGATAGTACACGTAGATTTACAGTTTCATGTGCAAAAGATGATTATCTTTTTATTATTCTACTATGTTATGGAAATGCTTATTTTATTTCATAAGTAAACATAGAATAATAAAACTTTAAAAAAAAAAAAGGCTTTGCAGCCAGTTATGGAGAAGCTTACAGAAGGGATGCAGTTCAAGTACGGGTTAGATGAAATGACCTCTCAGGTCACTTCCGGATTCTCTTCTATTCAACCAACACTCATTATGAACCTTCTATGTACAAGGCTGACAATTCTAGGCACCTTGGATTCAAAGAGAGTAATAAAATATCCCCTTGCCATGAAGAGGCTTTCATTCTACCAGAGGGATACAAAAAAGTAAATACAGAACATGTGCTAATTAATAGAAAAAAATCAAGGAACAAGGAATCTGGGGAACCAAGAAAGGCTTTATACAGTAGGTGGCGCCTGAACCAAGCTCTGAAGGAAGGTTAGGATTCTAAGAGAAAAGGGGAGCTGAGGAGTTCCTTCCAAACATGGGGAATACCTCTGTGAAGGGATAGAGGTGGGAGAAGGATTATCAGATAGGAGGAACATCTAATAGGCTAATATGACTGGAAAGGAGAATGCCTGAAGGAAATGATATGAAATAAACTGGAAAGATAGAAGCAAGATTGTGGAGGGTTTAAAAATAATAATAATAATTTTGGATTTTATCCTAGGGACAACAGGAGTCCCTGAAGCTTCTTGGGCATGCAAGGAATACAATTAGATCAGTGCTTTAAAAATTTCAATTTTTAATAAACTGCATGAAGGATACATTGAAGAAGAAAGAGAGTGTTAGAAGAAATAACATTCAACAAACCTTTGCAATATTCTGGGAAATGGGTGATAAATCTCTTAATCTTTCCTTAATCCAACTTTTCCTTTAATCTTCACCATCTTGTACAGGTATGATATCACCCTGTATTTGTAGGATTACAATTTCTCTCCTCTGATCAGAATCATAGGTGGTGGTGGTTGTTTTGCTTTTGTTTTGATCTAGAACATAATGAAATGATGCAGTAAATCTAGTGAGCTGCCCATCCAACTACATACTTCAGTTTGGACAATTGGCATTCTTCATTTGTTTGGTCCCTACCTAATACAGCAACTGTCAAAACAATTACTTTTGATTAGTTGTGGATCTCACCGAAGGAGTTATTCAATTTTCTGGGGCTTTGGTACTATAGCATTCACAGACAAGAACATCTATATGTCCTCATTACCTATAGGGAGGGATTCTGTCTTGCACCACAGACAACTACATGATGTAATAGAGAAAATTGGATTTTGAATCCTGTTTTAATAATCTCATAACATTGTGTGACACTGGTCAAGTCACTTCAAATTTCTCAACCTCAATTTTCTCATCCATAAAGTATGGATAATAATAGCACAGTATTGGTGTTAGGATCAAAAAAAGATAGCACTTGTGTTATATAAATGTCAGCTACTGCTACTCCATTTGGATTCTACGTGGCTATCCTACATGGTAGTGATGAACATACTTTGCTGAACATATACTTTCCTAGTTTATATCTTGCTTAATTTTTTAATCTTTATTATCTTATTGTCTTTTCTCCTAAACCCTCCCCTCTTTCTAGCTTCCTTATTTTACAAATACATATATATATATATATATATATATATATATATATATATAATTTAGTATCTAATTATCTTTAACATTCTTTTATTTTTAAATTTTGAGTTCTGCATTCTCTCCCTCTCTCCCTTCCTCCACTCACCAAGAAGGTAAACAGTATGATAGCAATTATAAAGGGCAAATCATGAAAAAATGTCCATAATAGCCATATTTTTAAAAGCAAGAAAAATAAAATGAGAAAATTATGCCTTAATTTGCACTCAGAGTGCAGTCATTTTCTCTCTGGAGGTGGATAGCATTTTTTTCACCAAGAATGCTTTGGAATTGTCTATCTTACTTAATGTTAATAATCACAGGATCAGTGAAAAATTTATCTCTGTCAAATAATCTATGATTTCACAATATTATTCTCTACCAAAGCAAATGCTCATTTTTAGCATCAACAAACAATAAACACCCAAGAGATGCTGCATTTTTTTAACCTTTCAGTGGATTTTGTTAATTCATCAAAAAGCATTTATCAGGTACCTATTATGTGCCAAGCTCTAGAGATAAGGGATACTATAGAAAATCATAGCTATTCCCTTCTCACATTTTCAAATAGGAAACTCTTGATGGGAAATAAACAAATTTATTAAAAGCCTACTAGGTTCTAGGCAGCATTCTAGGTGGTGAGGATGCAAGCAAAAAAGGATGAAACAATTCCTACTTGGATGGAGTTTATATAGATTGTCCTGAAATCTTAGTGTAGTTTTAAGCTATTAAAGCTAAATATAAAGTTGTAAGTGTAAATGTAAATGTAAAGTAATGTTATTAAAGCTTAATACTGCTCTAAGGTGGCAGTTCTTTGGTTTTTGTCGGTGAGGATTGGGTTTTACTTTTAGCAATAATACTTTCTGGAATTTTATCTGATTATCAGTATAGTCTCCTTTAAGGTATCTCAAAGGTCCGTTCCAATCATGTCACTGCCCTGCTAAAGAAGATTCAATGGCTCACTATTGGCTCTAGAATCAAATATAGTCTCCTCTGTTCTACATTTAAGGCCCTTACTAAATGGGCTTCAAGTCACCTTTTCAGGCTCGTTATTCATTCCTCTGATTCACACTCTCTCTGGTCCTACCCTAACTGGCCTTTTTACTATTTCTTGCACATAATATTTCACACACACCCATCTCCAGTACTTTTGTACAGACTGTCTTCCATGCCTGTCTGACCTTTTGCTCCTTCATGCCTCTTCCATGCCAATCTTCTGGTTATATAGATGCATCAGCTGAGCTCCAAGTACACACACACACACACACACACACACACACACACACACACACACACACACACACACGTATAAATATATGTATGCAAAATAAAAGTCTAGTTCTTACAAAAATCTTTTGGCCAATTCAAGTAGGAATAATTCATCTTATTCTTCCTTGTACTCTTTTGAAAGAATACAGCTTCAAAAGCAAACATTGACATTTCTCTCAAGAGAGGTTAAACACCTTTCTAGCACAAACTGGTAGACAGGAAAAAATCTAATACAAATATTACATTTTGGTAGAACAGTTTATTTATTCATATTTGTTAAATTATATATATAACTATTTTTATAAAAATACATGCAAGTATACATGCATATGTATGTGTGTATCCATACATATACATATACATATATGTTCCTAGTTTACATTTTCCCAAATGCATGTAATTTATAAATAAGTGGTTTTTTTATTTGTCTCAAAGGGAAGATTGTGAGCTGAGAGATTCTTCTAATACCAAACTGAACAAGCATCTCATTTCAGAGACATTAAAAGAGGAAGAACTTCTGGCATAATCAGGAACTGATAGAAACAAATATCAACTGTTCTTCCCACTGAAGACATATCGGTGGACAATCTGATGATTATTGATGAGGATAATAACTGACATTTAGACACCATTTTAAAATTGGCAAAGCACTTTATATAAATTATCTCTTTGAGCCTCATGACAACTCTGTGAGATAGGTACTTCAAATATTATTAGCTCCTATTTTATAGACTAAAAACAAAAACAAAAACAGAGACCCAGAGAGGTTAAACGATTTGTCCGTGCTCATAGAGCTAGTTAATATCAGGCCAAGGATTTGAACCCAGACTTTTCCTGACTTTAAAATCAGCTTTCTTTCTCTTATTTCACACTGTCTTTCATCTTACTGATAAAGAAAGTTTGAGACCGATTGGCCCCATTTGTCATTTTCATATTATAATTACAGTACTCATGCGTGACTGTAGATGTGATTAATTGTATACCAACAAAAGAGTTCAACTAAATATCCTAAGAAATGATCCTTTGGAAATTTACAAACATGTAAATGCTCAGTAGCAGTGCTTTTATAGTTTTCACCACTCAGATGATCTTGGTAATATATGTAAAGCTTCTCCATCTAATCAGAGGCAGCTGAGTCTTGTCAAAAATTTTAAAATAACCCACAATGATGTAAGATTAAACAGGGATCATGAGATCTTGGACTAAGAACTGAAAGGGACCTTAGAGGTCATCTCCCTCATTTTATAGAGTGGGAAAATGAAGCCCAAGGGGAATTGACTTGCCTAGGGTCACAAAGGTAGTAAGTGCCTGAAAAAGAACGATAAACTCTGGTCTCTGGATTCCAAGTCCAGTGCTCTAAGTATTTCCTATTTATCCTGTTTATAGCTTACTTTGTATATATTTGTTTGCGTGTTATCTTCCCCTATTACATTGCAAACTTCTTGAGGCCAGGGACTGTTTTTTGCCTCTTTTTGTACCCTTAGTGCTAAGCACAGAGCCTAAAACATAGTAGGTGTTTAATAAATGTTTATTGAATGAAAGAATACCCCACCTAGTTGCCCACATCAATTTATGTTAATAAAGAACCGTAACTTATCTAGAGAAGTCTGCTTAGACAACCTAAGCCTTTAAGCAATATTAAGGATCACTGGAAACTTATCAAGGCCATAACCTTGGTAGGGTACCCAAGAATCATGGGGGATAATGTGGTGCCATAAATTGTCACTGCCTTCTTTCTTCATTGTCCTTCCGTAGGCCCATTTTTCACTTTGAAAATAGTGAGAAAGATAGTGTTTATAGAAGTGACAAGAGCAAGAGGGGTTTGGGGGCTGTGTGTTAAGCACAGCAGAAGAAGGAAGCGTGTACTGGGGATTCAAGAGAGGGCTCCTGGAATGGATGATTCAATGGACCTCAGTAGTCTGCCTCTAATGTTCCCTATCTAATCTCAGATCTCATTCTTGACCAGGGGCATGATCACTCTCTCAATAGTCAACTGAATTCATTTTGCCTCTTGTCTTCCTAACAATTGTTTTTGGATAGAGTAACTTATTCCTAAATAATTTGCCAAGTAGAGCTGTAGGTATTCTTGCCTCTGGGATAAATATCACAAAACACACTTGAGGCTGATCAGTTTGTGTGAGAGTGAGGGGAGAGATCATGGGTAAAGATATTGTATATTATACCTGCTCAGGAAGTACAAGCATTATCAGCGCCCTCTAAATTTGGATGAAGTGAGACAAAGTCCTAATTGTCCCACTCAAGTTACAGTTCTCTTATAGTTAATTGCTCTGGAATGAACCCTTGGTCTTGGAATCAGGAGACCTAAGTTTGACTCTCAGCTCCAGCACTTATTAGCTAATATGATAGCCTTGGTTAAATCATTTAACCTTTTTTAAATCTCATTTTCCTCATGAGAAACTACCTACCTCACCTTAAAACACTAGAATTTTGTAAGTTACTATGATTAAGGATTTGGGGGAGAAGAAAAGTTGTAAGTAGGGGTATGAATTTAGAAGGAATATGGGAGACATAATATGAGTAAAATTTTAGGTAAGATAAGGAAATAATTATCTCTTTAATCTTTTTATTCCAAATTTATAATTGTCATGACTCTTCACCTAAGTTAACTACAAATGTGGTACCTTTTAATATGAATTTTAAAAAAAACTTCATTTAAAAATTTCAAATAATGATTCCCATAGCCCATGTAGAAAGCAAAATTTCGATGTTTTTATCTCATGACAGCAATGCTCAGAGAAAAAAAAAATTCAGCCAAAGAAAAATAGTAATGTAGCATTAGTTGAATCTGAGTTTCCCAAACTCATTTGGACAAAGATCCTTTGTTGGCTTGAACTCTCTTTATAGAATTCATTAAAGTTGCTCTGGGCGTGCAAGAAGATGGCATAATGATAATGATGGCTTTTACAATTGGCATTTTTAAATGGTTTATGGTTTACTAATGTTTTATATACATGATTTCCTTTGATCACCACCAAAACTTTGTGAAGTAGGTAACACTTGTACCTCATTGTGATTATTCCCATATTAGAAATTAAGAACCTGAGTCACAATGAAGTTAAATAAGTTGATGTGCTCAAATTCATACAGGCAGTAAAAAGAAGTAGCCAGATTACAACTCATATCAACTGATTCTATATCCTGTACTCCTTCCAGAATATTGGAACTACCTTTTAAATGTAGGATAAAGGGACAAGGTATGAATATTTTAAAGAGAAATAGGTAAAATTAATCTTTTTTCTATAGTGGAAAAATCTTATATATGGCAAATACATTTTACATTGAAATGGTTTCATAATTAATAGTTTGTAGGAAAAATATTCCAAGCATTGAAAATGCTTTACAGGATCCTTTTTCCTGTTATATCGAATACAATTTGAAAATCACTGACTGAAATTTTATTTTATTTTGCTTTTTGTATTTTTTAATAGGAGAGAAAAGAACGATTGAGGCAGAAAGCATATGACTTACAGAAAATATTTAGGTATTGCTTGAATAATAAGAATAATTCCATCAACAACTAATCTAAAATTAAATATAAAAGGAGTTGATCTAGCTAGGTATGTAGAGTATAAATAGTTATAGATGTGTATATATATGTGTATAGACAGATGGTACAGTGGATGGAGTATTGGGCCTGGAGTCAGTAAAATCTGAGTTCAAATCCAGCCTCAGACCCTTACTGGCTATGTGACCATGGGCAAGTCAATGCATTTGCTTCAGTTTTCTCAGTTGTCAAATGAGTTGAAAAAAGAAATGGCAAATCACTACACTATCTTGGCCAAGAAAACCCCAAAAGGGGTCACAAAGAGTCAGACATGACTGAAATGATTGAATAACAACAGATAGATAGATAGATAGATAGATAGATAGATAGATAGATAGATGTATGCATCTCTATCTCTTTATCATATAAGTATAGGAATTTCTTTTGAAACATACTAGAGAAATGAAGGAACACTATGTTCTTCAGTGCTGAAGTGAGATCAATCTTACAGCATATTGGAAAGAGTTTTGGCTAGGGTTGGAAGGTTTGGCTTTAAATCTGACATTATCTGTGTGATTTTAGACAACTCACTTGCTCTTCCTTGCCCATAGATTCCTCATCTATAGAATGAAGGGTTTAAGGGCACCTTGAGCTCTTCATCTATTTTACAACCTTCACTTTATGGTACTTTAACAAAACTTCCTCCTAAACTCATCCTCAAAGGAATTGGAGTCCTTGGATCTGGATTGTCCCTCCTAATTTCACTCTGTTAATCACCACCTCACTCCCTGGCACAGTGACGATTTTTTTCTCTTTTATGTATGTTCTTTCATTGTCTAAATCTTAAGCAGAGTGATATAAATTTAATAGAGACGAGAGATTAAGGAGAATATTCTTTCAGTACTTTAAAAGGTATATTGAAGAATTATGCAACTCTAACCCTGCAAGTTTCTACACTGATTTTGACAGATATGATATTTCCTTATTATAGGTTGTTCAACTCTGTGATTAAAGAGAGAAGGATGGGCTAGAAGTACTTTCAAAGAAGTGATATTGTCTATTTTTCTGGCAACTGAGCTAAGCAGCTAGGAATAGAATAATAGGTCATGGCCCTGTTCACTAGAGTCTTTCATGCTTACTGTGAACAAACTTAAAAATAAATGTTAGCTAGTTCACATCATAGGCATGAAGAGTTTAGTGGTCATGTGTATCATACTAGATAAATTTTAGACTTTAGATCTGGAAGAGACCTTTAATAGCATCTAGTTCACATTAGTAATATCTGCCTCATAGAGCTTTAGCAGCAAAGTACTTGCCAAACCTTAAAGCACTTTATCCCTGCTGCTACTGCTACAACCACCATCATCAAGATTGTGGCTATCTCCTTTATTTTGCAGATGAGAAAATGATCATGCAGAAAAATTAAGTGACTGGTCAATGTACACAGATATTTAATCAAGAAATTAACCACCCCCCTGTGGCCTCTCCTCCAATTGGAAACTTCCTTCAAGAACTTCCATTTGAGGAAGTGATACATGAGTTCTGTCATGTTCACTTCTCTCCTAGTTTCCGATCTCCTTCTTTCTAGTTTATTTTTATGTATTGCCTTCCTCCATTAAAATGTAATAAATTCCTTGAGGGTAGAGATTGTATTACTTTTTGCTTGTATTTATTTTTCTGGCATATAGCACAGTATATTAGTATATGATTTTCTCTCTCTGTCTCACACACACACACACACACACACACATACACACACAAACACCTATCTGTACAAATTTCTACTCTGAATTTCACAGAAGTGAAATTTATTTAACACATGTTGGATTTTCAATCAAGTGTGCTTAAAGAGATGGGGCTGGACTCTACTTTCTAAGAAATGAACAGTCTGTTTCTGCAGAAACTGAGTTAAGTAGCTAGGAATGGAATAGGTTCTGGCCTCTTATTTTTAGAAGCCTTCCTCCATCCACCAAGTTGTGAAAATTATGTTAACTTCTCTAGAATACTTGGATGTAAATTTGTTCACAGGTCATAGGCACAAAGAGAGTCAGTGTTCAAATCTAACATACTAGAGGAATATTAAACTTTAGCTCTGGAAGAGACCTTTGATAGTATATAGTTCAACCTTGGGGTAACTAGATGACTCAGTGAATAGAGTACCAGGCCTGGAGTCAGGAAGACTCCTCTTCCTGAATTCAAATCTGGCCTTAGACACTTACTAGCTGTGTGACCCTGGGCAAGTCATGTAACCCTATTTGCCTCAGTTTTCTCACTTGTAAGGAGAGTTGGAAAAGGAAATGGCAAACCACTCCAATATCTTTGCTAAGAAAACCCCAAATGGAGTCATAAAGAGTTAGACATGACTGAAAAATGACTGAACAACAAAGTTCATACTTGCAATGTGTGCCTCACAGGGTTTTTGTGAGAAAAATCCTCTGTGAACCTCAAAGTACTGCATCATCATAATTATCACCACCACCATCATTATTATCATTGGCATCCCCATTTATCCATTTATTTTGCAGATGAGGAATCCGAAGTGCAGGAAAATTAAGTGACTTTTCCATGTGTATACTGCCAATCAATCAACCAACAGAAAGGCACTTATTAATCATGTGCTCAGTGGTAGGTAGTCAATCAGTAGGTACTAGAAACCCAGACCTCCAAACTCCATTCATTCAGCATTCAGTATTCAGAGATCTCCTCCCTCCCACCCACCCACTGAGAGAAATTAAACTGGCATTTTCTAATAGTTTCAACATAGTTGAGTTTAGGCACTGGGGATGTGCCTAAACACCCCCAAGAAAAAGAGGATAGGGTTGGAGAAACTAAGAATAATAGGTAAATGGGGAGAGCATGTTTAAGTGAAGCTACTTTATGGAATGGTACATGTGCCCAAGGTCTTGTTGGTGAAAGATGGAGAAAGTCCCATCTAGAAGGTCTGTGCAGGTCCAGAGAAGGCACATTATTCTACTTCTGCACTCTCTTACTTTCTTTTTCCTGATGTTTGTGCCAATTGCCCCTAGGGGAGCAATTTGAGAGCAATAACAAGACAGTATCCAGAGACTGGAATAGAGAGCCTAGACAAAAGCAAAACCAGAAGGAGAGTAGGAGATGTGAAGTTGTGATGGTATAAGAGAGATATGTAATCAGATTCTAGTTGAATCAGATGACCTCTGAGGTTCCTTCTAGCTTTAGATTCTTTAGGGGATTCTGTATAACAAAACTATAGCACCAATGGAAAAGTGACTAATTAATTCTTGACTTGGCTATTATGCAGAGGGTTTGGAAAATAAAAACTACTCCCCCTTACTGAAAGGAGTCAAAAATCCAGGAAAAATTGTGATGTTAACCAAAAACATTCATACGAGATTCCCTCGCATAAACAGCATTAAAAAGAATGTATAGGAGACAAATTATAGAATTGACGTCAGAAGTCATCTTGTTTAACCCTACGTGAACAATGACTTGTCAGTCCATAGTGGTTTATGAGAATTTATCCAATAATTTCTGTGGAAACACGACATTTAGTCAGAAAACTTTAGTCTGAATCCCAGCCTAGTCCCTCAGTAACTCTGTGACCTTGGACAAGCCAACTTAATTAAATTTTCTATGCCTCAGTTTCCTCAACAAAATGAGGGCCTTGCAATAGATGACCTATAAGATTTATTATCCTATATTTCTTTTGTCCTGACTAGCCTTCTTTTCAATACCTTTGGAAGCAATTTGGGACTGTGGAAGGAGAACTCACTCCAGAGCCAGGGAATTTGGTCTCAAGTCCTACCTTCATTATTTACTACCTGATCTTGGACAAGTCCCTTAACCTCCCCACCCATCTGTTTCCTCATTAATAAAATGAGGGAGTTGGACTAGACAGACTCTGAGGTTCCTTATTGCTCTAAATATATGATCCTATGACTCCTTCATCTCTCTTCCTCCCTCCCTTACCAGTCTTTATCATTAAATACATTTAAAATTCCACTACTGTATTCATTCCTGTGAAAAATAATGGCTAAATCAGAAGATATCTCAACATCTTCCAGAGAGGGTGAGTTCCTGAGTTTAGATCACCCTTCATAAACCCACTCCTACTTCAATCACCACATCACTTCTTGGCATTGGGTACCAGTTTTCTTAGGTTTTTGATGTTCTAAATTCTTAAGCAGAGTGATATAAATTTATATGTTCAGGTTAGTACTCTGCCAGTCCTTTGAAGAGTAACTTTACTGAAAAAAAATGTTTTTTAAACTTTAACACCAATTTTGCTGAATCAATACAAATCTCCACACTATGAATTTCACAGATGTGAAACGTTCTTAACATATGTTGTATTTTCAACAAACTCTGTGCCAGAAGAGACATAGCTAGGTGTTAAGTACTTTCTAAGCAACCAAGTAGTCCATTTCTCTGGAAAAAATCTCTCTCTCTCTCTCTCTCTCTCTCTAAATGTATATATGTATAATGTTAATATATACATATGTACAATTTGTTTACATATTGTCTTCCCCATTAGAGTGTAAGCTTCTTGAGGGCAAGGACTGTTTTTTGCCTCTTTGTGTATCCCTATCACCTAGCACTATGCCTGGCATATAGTAGGTGCTTTATAAATATTGATCAATTGAAACTGAACTAGGTAGCTAGGAAGAGAATAAGACATGATCCTGTTCTCTAGAGTAACCTCTTCCATCTTTGCTATGAACAAATTCTCAATCTTGTAACTTAAACTTTGTGCTTCCTTCTGTAGAATACCTGGATGTAATTGTTAGCTAGTTCATAAGGTGTAGGAATGAAGAACCAATGATTATGTGTACTATACTAGAGAAACTTTAGACTTTAGAGCTGGAAGAGACCATAGCAGCAACTAATTCACACTTGCAATGTCTCCCTTATAGGATTTTTGCAAACAAAGAACTTTGTAAAACTTAAGCACTGAATCATCCTCCTCCTCTTCCTTCTCTTCCTTCTCCTCCTTCTCTTTGTTATATCTATCTCCCTTATTTTGCAGATAAGAAATATGAAGGACAGAAAAATTAAGTGCCTTGTTCATATGTACATAGCCAGTCAATCAACCATTAAATGAGCATCTACTAGGTGGTAGTCAGTCATTTAAGTAAGGTCTTGGAACCCAGGTCTCCTGATTCTTTTCTCACTTCCCCTGACCTCAATTCCCTTACCAGTAAAATGAAAAGGTTGGAATAGATGCCCTCTGGGAAAGTCCCTTCAAATTCTAGAACGATGATACTGGAAGGTATATGAGAGTTCAGGAGTGATTTGTCAGACAGAGAAATGGGACCGAATCTGTAGGACTGAAGATGGTTCCAAATTGTCCCGTGACTAGATTTTCCTTTTATCTAATAACATGAATTGTCAAAAGAAAATTGTTATAAAATCTAAATAAGGAAAAAATATTTGATTTTCTGTTTTGTTCTCCCCTGCCCAGAATGCAGCAAACCTTTTTTAAAAACCGGAACTTTAAAGTCACTCAAACTTTTCTGTCTACCACCTTCTACCTCTGACGACGGGGTGTATATGAGTGGCTGAATGTGTTCGAATTGTTTAGATAGGTGAGAAATCGTTCATTCTACTATTACCTGGCCTAAAGGAAAGCTCCTTAGTTCTGGACTATTTCCCAAGTACTAGTCTTTTACGATGATGAGATGTTCCCCCACCCCCACCTCCCTCCATCCCCACGCCGAGCAGTTAATGGAGTTTGCTTTGGGTTAGTATGTAGTTCTTTCTCTCTCCGGCAGGGGGAGGCTTTGTCACACAGCTGGATGCTCCCCGGGTACCCCCTTCAGAGTAGCAAATATCCAGCGATCTCGAAGTTTCAGTTGCAAGGCATCTCCATTCCCCATTTAGAGTGGTCCAAGCGAGTACGCAGTGTCTAGAGATTCTCCTGGTGGTATAAGGGTGTCAAAGGTATGAGGGTGCCAAAGGGGCTGTGGTAAATTCTTCTTTAGCCACCGATACTCTAGTGTGTATCGTGGACTCCTAACACTCCCAGGTGTTACTCCCATTTATCTCTTTTTACTACCCCACGTACAGCTCAAAGCACTGACACACACGTAGGTTTCAAGAAGGATTTTTTTTTTTAACACTTTTGTCAGCAACAACGCTTTCTATCAAAGCACAGACCTGTCTTGCCGTAGTGATAATGTAAAAGTGACCCTTCTGGGCTACAAATGTTGAACCTTGGTACACTTCAAAGAGGCACGGTCATGGGCCATTGAAATGGAGTTCTGGAAGTGATTGTCACCCATTCATGCCCTGTATCTGGAAAAGAAACCCATTCACCATTCACTGTTAACATCTGTCGAGAGAGAGAGAGAGAGAGAGAGAGAGAGAGAGAGAGAGAGAGAGAGCGAGCACATTTTAAAATACTTTATTAAATGCTCTCTTTATTTAAAAAAAAAAATAAAGCTTTACTAGGGT
The DNA here is from genome assembly GCA_028646515.1 of Pseudochirops corinnae. NCBI lineage: Eukaryota > Metazoa > Chordata > Mammalia > Diprotodontia > Pseudocheiridae > Pseudochirops > Pseudochirops corinnae. The sequence goes on from CM053586.1 coordinate 135,422,775, forward strand.
GCAACGGAGAAAGAAGCACACAAAGTGCCTTTTCCTCCTTCTTCTAGTCTTTTCTAGAAAACGTGACGGGAGAGAGTCGAAGCTAAGCTGCCCTGCGTGGGCGGATTGGTCCCTTTCAGGGCAACATCTTCCCTCCTCTCCCCTCCTCCTTTCTTCCCCCCCCCCCGCCCCCCGCCCTTTTTTGCGCTCACCAAGCTCATTCAGACGGTTCCGACAGCAGGCACAACTCCGCCCACGCAACTCGTCCATTGGCGCTCCCCCCCCCTTCCACTAGACAAGGGAGAGGCATAAGCGTCATCGCGGAGGCTTCAGTGATTGGTTTAGCCTTTCCTTCATCAAAGCCTCCAGGAATCGCCTCGCAGCTGGGGCTGAAGCGCAGGTCTCAGTGACGTTTGGTCCAGTCGAGCTGTTGCGACTCCAGCTGTGCATCAGGCTGCTGTTGTTCTTCTAGTCTTAATCCAGCCCTAGGAGAAACACTTTTACGTGGGTACATGAGTCATCAGCATCCTCCCCTGGTGCGCCATGCCAGAATCTCGGGAACTATCTCCTTGGGGGTACTCATTGGCATATATACTTGTAGCTGGAGCTGAATCTCAATTACCCCAAACTCTTTGCCTTCTTCCATACTATAGTAATCGTTGTTAGGAAAAGTGTAGGAATTGTACTTCCATTTAAATTAAGGTTAAGGGAGAAATCATAAAAAACAAAACAAAACCCCGTTTAGACTTTATGAATAATCTCGCGTAGATTCATATGCTTGTCAAAAAATACTTTGTTAAAGGAACCTCTTGTGATTTCCACTCGTTAAATTGGGGATAATTAATGAAGTGACAAGCAGCAATACCTTGCAAAATAAATGCTATTTTTTTTTCCAGGAAGTTTCAGTAGTTCAGAAGAGATGATCCGATTTCAGTAAGCCTACTTAAGTTTTTTTTCTTTTTTTTAAAAAGCTATTTTCAATGCTGCTTCTTAGGGAAAAGAAAGGTGGCGTAGGAAAAAAAGAAGGGTGGTGTTCTCCCTCAAAAGATGGTTCTAGTCCTCTCGGTGGGGAGGGCAGGAGCAGATTTCTATGTAAATGAGGTGGGCGGGGGAGCCAGAGCAGGGTCGGAAGGCCGCTCTCTATGCAGATGAGGTGGGTGTGGCTAAAGTGCCGCGACTAGGAGCCCCGGAAGCCCGGAGAAATCCCTTATAAAAAAGTACAGAAGACATTTCCCAAGCAGAACGGCTAAAGCTCTAGAGACAGCAGCTTAGGCGAAGGCGGTGGCGGGACGGCAGCTGCAGCAGCAGCGCCGGGAGGCAAGTGGCAGCCCAGCATAGAGTAGCCCAGACCGAAGCTGCCCCAGTCTCCTCGAGGGAGATTGCAGCTCTTAAGAAGAGGGGGAGGAAAAAGAGTAAAGATATCGCGCGCACAGAGAGGGACCCGCACTCTGCCAGACAGGGAGAGGAGGGCACAGAGAGAAAGTACGAAAGAGGTTAATTGGCCGGGATTCAGGAAGAGAAGCCCCTTTGCCCGACTCTGCACTTCCAACTACCAACGCTTGCCTGCACTTTGTCCCAGGGTTTCTCTCCTTCGCTGTCGTGTTCCATACTCATAAGTCTTCAGACAGGAGGCTGCGACTGAGCCCAGGTGTGACAGAAGCGGGACGGGAATGCAGGCTCAATCCCAGTTCATCTTTTTGCAGCTGAGACTACTCTGCATTTTGGCCTAGGCTGAGGGGGTTTCTGGTCTGTGTACGTGGGAGAGATGGAGGAGAGGTCCAAGTTTAGGCAGGGGAAGAAAGCGAAAATCTTTCTTAGATTTGGAGTGGAAAACCCTCCAGCAACTCCTAGGTTGGGATCTTCAGGCTGTCACGGGGCTCTGGCTCCTCTCAGCCAGTCACCCTCTTAATGGTTCTAACTTACCTTCTTTTCTTTTTCTTTCTTATCTCCTAGGGCAAAACCTGGCATTCACTGGGCATTTCGCAACGGAGGGAAAACGGCTCTTTACCATGGCTGATGACGAAAGTGCCAAAAGCTCCCACATCTGTACTGGTAGCGGCAGCGATTGGTGCGGCTGCAGCTGCAGCAACAGCAGCTTTGGTGGGAATAACTGCTGTGTTAGCTGCTGTGAGAACCCCACCATGCATTGTAACGTCCTGAACTGGGAGCAAGTGCAGCGGCTCGACGACATCTTGAGCGAGACGATCCCCATCCACGGCCGGGGCAACTTTCCCACCCTGGAGATGCAGCCCCGTCAGATCGTGAAGGTGGTGAGGAGCCGCCTGGAGGAGAAGCGCATTGAAGTACGGGACGTGCGGCTCAACGGCTCTGCGGCCAGCCACGTCCTGCACCAGGACAGTGGCCTGGGCTATAAGGACCTGGACCTCATCTTCTGCGCGGATCTCCAGGGAGAAGAGGAGTTTCAGACTGTCAAGGACGTGGTCCTGGATTGCCTTTTGGATTTCTTGCCCGAAGGAGTGAATAAGGAGAAGATCACGCCGCTTACTCTTAAGGTAAAGCCAGTCTTCCTAATGAATTGACTTGCAAAGAAAGTCAGGGATTGGTATGGAAGTAAGTAGAACTTGCTTGATCTGGGAATGGAGTCGGAAAAGTTAGCTTTGACTAATGGTGTTTCATTTCCACCCATCCCCTCGTCCCATTTCCCTTACCAGCCGTCTGCAATGTAGTCGTGCCATAAAGGAGCTGTGTATTACTTTAAGTTGTTTCTTAGCTTCCTTACTTCCTTTCAAGCTCCTTACACCCACCTCCCACCCTCCCCCAACCAGAGGCTCTGTAAAGTGTGTGCAGCCTAGCGTCGGTTTGGAGAATAAATTTTGGAATCTACTAAGTTTGGTAGCTCACGTAATTTTAAACATTTGTAAAAATCAGTCTAGTGCCCACATAGTAGGTGCTTACCAAATATTTTGTTTCCTTCTTTCTATGCACACACACTCCCTTTTTATTTTTTAATTTTATTTTACCTTAAAAAGGCTTGCAATGCTTAAGAAAGTTTCCCTTGGAACGAATTTCAGGAACTAAAAAGTAGTGACGTTTTGAAAGTCGCTTATTTTAAATTCTGTATTTATTTAGCCATTTAAATTTCTTTGAGTCCTATTAGCAATGAAATCTCAAGTTTAGTGAGACTTCATTGAGGAAGTAAGACTGAGGCAATGAGTTGAGTGCTGTTGTATTGGAAAATATGAATCAATTGTGGGCTCTGGATTCTGGAAGCCCGCATGCTTTAAGGCTTACAGAGTCAGCCCTTTTGGCAACATTTTTGCAATTGGTTAAAATTGTGCGAACAGTCAGCCTTCTCAAGATATACTACCGATATTGTCCCGGAACCTGTTAGTACTGAGCCCTATCTACTAGGAACATCAAACTTCTACTTTTCTTCTTTTCTCTATCCCAGGCTGCGAAAGTCACATTTACCAAGCTTGTTGTGGGGGAGGAGAACCTCCCAGAGGGGCATAGTCAAACCTGTAGATAGCCTAGGGCGTTGGAGTAAAAATGTGAAAGAAGGGAGCCAGCTGCATTCTAACTTGTGAAAGGAGGCTGATTTAAATTAGTAGTCCTGTTCATCTGCTTGCTTTGTCTTTCATGTTTTAGGAAGCTTACGTGCAGAAAATGGTAAAAGTATGCAATGACTCAGACCGCTGGAGTCTCATCTCCCTGTCAAACAACAGTGGCAAAAATGTGGAACTGAAATTTGTGGATTCCCTGCGGCGCCAGTTTGAGTTCAGTGTAGACTCTTTCCAAATCAAGTTAGACTCTCTCCTCCTTTTTTATGAATGCTCCGAGAATCCAATGACTGAAACTTTTCACCCCACTATAATTGGGGAGAGTGTCTATGGGGATTTCCAAGAAGCCTTTGATCACCTTTGCAACAAGGTCATTGCTACCAGAAATCCAGAAGAAATCAGAGGAGGCGGGCTTCTCAAATACTGTAACCTTTTGGTTAGGGGCTTTAGGGCTGCTTCTGAGGCTGAAATTAAGTCCCTCCAAAGGTATATGTGTTCCAGATTTTTCATCGACTTCTCAGACATTGGTGAACAGCAGAGAAAGTTGGAATCCTACTTGCAGAACCACTTTGTGGGATTGGAAGACCGCAAGTATGACTATCTCATGACCCTTCACGGTGTGGTGAATGAAAGTACGGTGTGTTTGATGGGACATGAGAGAAGACAGACTTTGAATCTCATTACCATGCTGGCTATCCGTGTGCTGGCTGAGCAAAATATTATCCCCAATGTGGCCAATGTCACCTGTTACTACCAGCCAGCCCCGTATGTAGCAGATGCCAACTTTAGCAATTACTATATTGCCCAGGTTCAGCCAGTGTTCACATGCCAGCAGCATACATACTCTACTTGGTTGCCCTGCAATTAAGGACCATTTCTAAAATGTCCAGTGGGAAATTTTTTTCCCTAAGAAGTTTAAAAAAAAAGAGTGACCCTGTCTGTAGAATGGGGTGTGTTTTGTGCAATGATGGTCTGCTCCAGTGTTCAAGCTTGACAAAGCTTATGGGTCTTTTAATAGATATGGGAGCATGATCTAGAAATGAACCAAAAAACAAAAAAACAAAAACAAAAAAAAACCTAAAAAACAAAAAAAAAGGAAAAAAAAAATTGGATTCTACCCTGGAGCACAAGAAGCCTGTCATTAAAAGCAACTAGCTTCTCCTGAAATAAAAAGGGAAGGAGTGCTTGATGACAATATGGGTTTTGCAGTACCTGCTCCCATAGCTTTGGCATAGACAAAGTTGGAAAGCTTTTTCTAGAATGGTATTTGAAAATGGGAGAATGTGAAAAAAAAATAATTTTACCCAATTTACTACTATATATTTTGGAGTTTAATCAAAAAATTGTAGAGGCAAAATGCAGAGAAAAGCTGATCTCAAATATATTGGAATGGCTGTCTCTGGAGCTTGCAAACAGATGCTGTCTGTGGAATGATCCCATAGTATGTATTGCTTGCTTGAATAGAATGCTGTAACTAAACAGCTTGCTCCAAATGAACAGTAGTAGATTGGTGTAATTATCATGGAAAACAGCAAATCTTACGATGACATATTACATTATTTCCAGCTGAGTGCATAGTTCACTTTTTTAAAATGTGAAAATGCAAACAAAAACAGTGGTAGCAAAGAAAAGTATGCTCAAGGACCAAAGATTTCACGGACAAAATACCCAAGTAGAGAAAGGGTAGTATAATATTTAAAAAAAAAATACTATATTTGTATACACCAATATGAATCAAAGTGCCTGTTGCCTTCAGAAAATTTGAAGTAAAACAACAACACAATTTTGTGGTTTAACCATGTATTTTGTTTTATCAGGGACACAAGAAGAAACATAACCCAACATAAGCTTGTGAATAAATGGCGGAGGAAATGCCCTATTTTTCTTGGCATATACTTGTATAAAGTTAATATTATTGTTGGTGTGATGTTATAGTTGCCGTGTGTATGTGTGTATATTATGTGTGTGTGTGTGTGTGTGTGTGTGTGTGTGTGTATATATGTGTATGTGATATATGTATATATACACACAATACATTGAATATGGTCTAGGACAATGTAGCAATTAGGGAGTGTTTAAATAAAGTACTGTGTGTTTTCCAGTTTCCAGCAGGATGTCACGAGAAGTGGGCACATTGCAGTGATGAATTTGTAACATATCTAAATTTTTGAAGTAAATAACCCATTTGGAAGAAGGTAAACAATATGAGAGCAAGAACAGAGAAGACATGATTTAGTGAGTTATCTCTGAGCCATAGTCTGCCATGAGTAGAAGAATATTTGATTAATAGTTCCTTCTTAATGTTGTATACTATACTGTCATTTTGACAGTTCCCAACCCACAATTTCTTTTTGACTGCATACCTCTGCAATGTATAAATCAGTGAAACATGGATTAAAGATAGACTATTTAATCCCTGACTGCTAAAATGAGATTGTCTTAGTTGGTGATTGGAACATTACTTGTTAATAGTTAAATTAATATTTTTACAGAATGCGCTCTGCATTCCAGGACCACTAGAATTTAGTAAATGTGAAATGACCCTTTTAAGAGTGTTGCACAATGGCTTAAATTTATATATGAAATATATAGATATATATAATATAAAATTTATAAATTCATGCAAACATGAAACATCTCTAATCTGGGTGTCACACTGCATTTAAATGTTCAGTACTGTACTTTAAATCATTTTGCATTAAAACAATTCACTTTCATTTCCTCTTTCCCAAGAAACCAATTAGTTCTACATTTGTAAAAAGATCATGCATTATGATTTCAGCTTAAATGACACTTCCACCCCATATCCTTGAATTCCACCAAATTTCGGTCTCTTCAATGAAATAATTAAAAACAAAAATACATAATCCATAAAAACTATTTTTAAAAAATGACCACCAAGAAACAAAACAAATTCAGACCCTAGAGAAAGACTATGGCATTTCATTTTAAGAGCTGACTAGAGCAGCAGTTTTAGCATTAAGAAAAATTGAAGGGGATCAAGGAAGAATCCGTCATCCTGTTGGCAGTGTATTTTAATGGTTTTGATTTGCTTTCTTGGAGTTATTAAGATATATAAGACTGAATACATCCATTTTTACTGCCTTTTGTACTCCTTTCTTTGAAGTTGTAATAGGAACCCAGTTTGTTTACTATAGCGCCTTCCCTGTGATTTCTGCAGGAACCATAAAGCTATTGCACTGCCATTTATTGTGTTTACTAGGGATATCTTCTTACTTGCCCCTATCTTGGTTCCCATCTTCTCCTCACTCTCCCCTTCCCTTCTTTGCCTGTGAAAGGGTCTTCAAATGAATAGTGAAGAGGCAAAGTTTGTTTCCCAGGACCCATTTATTCTTCACTTCCAGATCAAGCTCAAGATCTACTTGTCAGAAATCTGCTCATATTAACCCTTGGGAGGATTTTCTAGGATAAAGTCCTGGGAAGACAGGGGAAATAGGAGCAGCTGGTGATTTGGGACGTCCCTTCCTATCACAACTATTTGCAGATGAGTCAGTCACTATTTTAAAAGACTTGGGGGGGGCGGGGGGGGGCCTCTCTATCTGTGTGGCAACCACAAATATGCTGTTAATTTATGACATAGTTGATTAGTATGGAGGAGCTTGATCTTAAAACATAGAAATTCCACCCCTTATTTTCCTTTCACATTTGTGTCCTTTTCTTGCTTGATAAAATGTTGGTTGCATAGTTTTAAATGACAGCATCTTGCCTTCAGGTCCTGTAGGCTGTGCTTCAGACAAACTTCAGTCTTTGCATTTTGAATGATATAATTTATTTCTATTATGTATATACTATAGCCCTCTATGCATATGTATCTGAACAAATGGTGGAATGTATGTATGTTTTTTCCCCACTTCATATAATCTGCAGCAAATTATCTTGGATATCTGGCCTCAGAAAGAGAACAACCCCATGTGTACCAGGACATAATAGGATCGATATCAATCTAGAACTCCAAGGGACCTCAGAGACTTAAATAGTTCAACCCTTTCAGTTTACAGCTGAGGGTACTGAGACCCATCAGATGGGAGTTGAACCAAGGCTCTCTGACTTCAGAGCCTTCACTCTTTACACTGAACTAGTTGCTGGATCATGCTTGTGACTTGCTCTCCTTTGCCTCTCTCTGACTTAGACTTCTGAGAAGATTTAATCTACTGGAGGGTCTCCTCATCAGATTGGATAATCAGGAAAAAAAAAAAATCTAAGAGACCATTTCCTGTTAAAAGTTTATCTCATTGGTAATCAACCCAGCTGCCTCAAGGATTTTACACTGAGGATATATAGATATTTGTATATGGAAAGAGATTATTTTTTCTCTTACAACAGATTTAGCACAAGAAAATTTCAGTTAGATGAATTATTTTAATGTTGCCCTTAAATGTAATAGTTGAAGAATGTTTCCATTTTCAATTAAGCATGGTACATTTAGAGAACATCATACAATTTCTACCAGCCCTTTTTGTTAGCTTATATTTGTTGCTTTACAATGCATCAAATCCTTTAAATGCATAACTTGTAATGACTATTGTGAAATATTTTGTAAATGAAATGTATTCTGTTGAGAGCTCTCAGAAGCTCAAAAATAAGCTTTTTTTTTTTTGAAGATGAAGTGTGTGAGATGAAACCAAAAGGCAAAAAAAAAAAAAAAAAGAAAAGAAAAAAGTATAATTCCATATCCAGCCCCTATTTCATTATATTCATTTGATAAGGTTTCCTTTAGAGCCCCTTTCAGGGTGAAGGAAGGAAATCTCTGTAATGTTTTGCTGTTGTAATAATGGCTTGCTAACAAAGTGAACGGTGAAAGTGACAATTTCAAGATAGTTTGGCTAGGCTGCTGCAGAATCTTGCAGTAGGGAAGAGATGGTGCGGATGGGTTATCCCTCCAACCCCTACCCTACCATGGCCTTCTCAGGGCATCCTGTTGCAACAAACTGATCCACGGATTGCTCTTTTGGAATATTTTGACAATAGGCTCTGTCACAGGCAGAAAGAGAGTTGATGGAAAACAGACTCAAGAACTGACATGTTTGCATCAGTACTAGAGGGAACAGATTGTGAATTTTGTTTACAGCATCCAATATTTGGATTTTTTTTTTGTAAATAAAAAGAAGTTATTTTTTTCTATTGATTGGTGTCTACTGTCTTCAGTGTCTGCGCTGCTTAAAAGTTGTTTGCTAACGAATACCGATGCGCTTTTCATTGAAAAGGACAAGGGCAGCACTTTTCTAAGAAGCACAGTATTCAGCAGCTTTCTGATTGGAGCACAATAAATTTAAAATGCCCTGCTTGCTGCCAGCTGATTTCTGACTGGTGCAGTCAGCTCCTAAAGAACCTAGCTAGTAGGTGCCAAAAATTCTTGGCTCAATATTGACTCAGCAGTAAATGATTTTAAAATCAGGTCTGTTTTGAACTGGCAAAGGAGACACCTGAGGCTCAATATTCAGAGTCTTCTACACATTCCACACATTAAAAAGGTGTGGGCCTTCTTTTTAAGGAAGACAATTGATAGGATTCATTTGTCATCATTTATATGTATTTACTGGCCCTTTTTTTGTGGGGTGTGTTAGGATCTTAGTTTTAGACATAGAAGGACAGTCATCTAGTCTAATCTCCCCCCCCCCCCTTTAACAGGTGAAGAAGAGAGGCTTAAAGAGGTGATGATTGGCCCAAGATCCAGTTTCTCAGATTGAGAGTTCTTTTCTGGACACCACACAGATATAAATGTTGACAAAGGTTTGGGAGGCAAGTGTGCAGAGGATATAATAAAGAAAAGGGGGAATATGTCTGAGACCTTTTTGGAATTGGTGCAAAACTGTCTCTTTGGCTGGCATATTAAAATCTGGGAAGAGTTCACCTTTGGAGGCCAGATACTTTAAAAAGGATGATTATTTTCTCTTGGATTTACAAATGAAATCACTTCTGACACTGAATTCTGGTTTCCCTACAGTACATCCCATAACATATAAGGAAGTTATTTTAACTTTATGATCATAGGTTATTCTGTTCCTATTGAGGCTTAGTGTTGGGCTGAACAACAAGGATCTCCACACCTCCACTCCTCCCCCCTCCCCAGCCCGCCCCTTCCGTCCTTTTTTCAAGCATTTCGACCCTTGCTCTTCTGTATCATTCACAGTTCTTTTCAAGCAAGGGCACTGTATATTAAAGTACTTTGAGCATCAACTACATCCTGATGTTTCATTTTGAGTTGCCAGGGACCTCTTTAGCCAAGAGAGAACTGATCTCTTTATTCCTTCTTTCTGAGAATTCTTTTTCAGAAATACATTCATTTTGTCTGGCATACAAACGTCTCCCAGATCATTCCTCAAAGAACAAGGAAGAAAAAGTCAAAATATAATAATATTCAGCTGGAAGATGAAACTGAGTGATCTTGGAGCCCTACAAGAACTGCATTCTAGATGTTTCTTCAATAATATATTGCAAATATATATATATATATATATATATATATATCCCACAAAAGGTACTATATTAATATATGTTATATCAATATCTTTTAAAAGATCATAGAATAACTGCAACAGGTCTTAGAGGTCATAGGATCATAGACTGAAAAAGTCTTCAGAGACCATCTAGTCCAGTAGTTCTTAACTTGGGGTCTATGAGCTTAAAAATTTTTTTTTAACCATATTTAAATGTTATTTGGTTTCCTTCGTAATCCTATGTATTTTACGCATTTTGTTGTTGTTGTTGACTATCTCTGTCATGTATGACTCTTTGTGACCCCATTTGGGATTTTCTTGGCAAAGATAATGGAGTAGTCAGCCATTTCCATCTCCAGCTCACTTTACAGATGAGGAAACCAAGGCAAACAGGGTTAAGTGATTTGCCCAGCATCACATGGCTAACTGCACCATTTTATGCATATAAAAACATTATTCTGAGAAGGGACCCATAAGTACTACCAGTCTGAAGTCGAATCACATCATTCTACAGAAGCCCACTGAAGTTGTCACTTGCAGGTATGCTACTTGAACCCAGATCCTCTGATTCCAGAGCCAATATTCTTTTCACGGGTTTTTATTTTCTCCTCATTAATTTTATCCCTCTCTCTCATCATTCTACAGATGAGGAAACTGAGGGTCCCCCAGAGGTTAAGTGATTTATTTGCATAAAGTCACAGGGAGTTTTGGAGTTGAGGTTTGTTTGAACATAGGTCCTTTGACTCAAGCTGGTGCTCTTTTTATTGTATTACACTGACTTGTCATCAAGTCTGATCTTCCTCCTCCCCATTTTACAGAGAAAGAAACTGAAGTCCACAGGAGTTAGAAGATCATACAAGGGTCACATAGGTAGTGAATCAGAGCTGTAGAATCACTACCCAAGTACTCTGGCACTAAATCTGGTATTCTCACCATGTAAGGAAATTGAAACTTAAAGATGCTTTCATTTCATAGGTTTAGAGGAAGAAAGAGAATATATACATATATATACATATATATATATATATATATATATACACACACACACACACACATACACATACATACATATATACATACATGCATACGTTCTTCAATCAGTGGATATAGAGTACCAGGCCTGAAGTCAGGAAGACTCATCTTCCTGAGTGTAAACTGGCCTCAGACACTTACTAGCTATGTGATCCTGGGTAAGTCACTTAACCCTATGAGCCTCAGTTTCCTCATCTGTAAATTGAGCTAGAGAAGGAAATGGTGAACCACTCTTATATCTTTGCCAAATCCCACATGGGGTCACAGAGTCAGACACTACTGAAATGATTGAACAGCAAGCTGGTTCTATTGGTAAATAAATTTTAAAGTTAGTGCTTCAGGAGCATCCAGAGCAGTGGACAGTATATAGCCTAGTCATTGTCTGTCTCAGTCAATGGGCATTTATTGAGTTCTTACTGTGTACAAAACACTATAGTAAATTATGAGGATACAAAGAAAAAGGACAATAGTCCTTGCTCTCAGAGGCTGCTAGGTAGCACGGTGGATAGAGTGCTGGGCCTGGAATCAGGGAAGACATGACTTCAAATTCAGCCTCAATCACTTACTAGCTGTATGACCCTGGGAAAGTCACTTAATATCTGGCTGCCTCAGTGTCTTTATCCACAAAATGATGATAATTGTAGCACCTATTTCCTAAGGTTGTTGTGAGGATAAAAATGAAATCTCTGTCAAGTGTTTGGCATAATTCCTGGCACACAGTAAATATTTAAAAAATGCCTATTTTCTGTCTTCCTTTAGGAACTCACATCAGAGAGGGGGGACAAAACAGAAGCAACTATGTACTTCAAAACATATATAGGGAGTTTGGAGGGATGTGCAAAAAGAGTCAACTCTTAGTGACCCCATATGGTATTTTCTTGGCAAAAATACTGGAATGGTTTGCCACTTCTTTCTCTAGCTCATTTTACAGATGAGGCAACTGAGGCCAACAAGGTTAAGTGACTTGCACAGGGTCACACAGCTAATAAGTGTTTGGGGCTAGATTTGAACTCAGGAAAAGTAGCCTTTCTGACTCCAGGCCTAGAATTCTATCCATCGTACCACCTAGCTGCACAAATGAGTCAGTACAAACACTTACAAAGGTACATGCAAAAAATTACACAAGAAGACAGGAAGGATTATCTTCCCAGCTTGAGTGACCAGCACATATTAGCCATGCCTCATTTTAAGCACACATCTATGAGAAGTTGGCTATAAATCAATGTATTTTTTTTAAAGAATCATATATTAAACACAACAGGAGAACTTGCTATTAAAAAAACAAACCAGGACAACTCTTTGTACGATTAATAATAGTGATTTTAATTTTTCCACTTAAGAAGTTTGTAGTTGGGAGTGGCTAGGTGGCGCAGTGAATAGAGCACCAGCCCTGGAGTCGGGAGGACCTGAATTCAAATCCAGCCTCAGACACTTAACACAAAAACTAGCCATGTGACCTTGGGCAAGTCACTTAACCCCAATTGCCCTCCAAAAAAAAAAAAGAGATAGATATTTGTAGTTGGTACTTCTTGTTTTCTTAAAATCAAATTATAGTTGTATCTCCACAAGCACATATCCCTTTCCACTATTTACACTATTGCCTATTATTGGCCTACTAGATTTACAGGGGACAAGGGCCTGCAATGTTATCTAGTCTAACCTCTCACATTTTACTGATGAGAAGACAAAGGCATAGAGAGCTTAAGACTTGCCCAAGGTCCCACATTCAGATTTGAACCCAGCTCTGAACACCCAAGTGTTCTTTTCATTGTTCTCTGTAGCCCCAGATGCCATCTAAGAAAGGAAGATGCAATGAGATTTTTGCAAATGAGACCTTGACTATTTTAAAAGTAGAAGTAACAGCTCCCTGCTTTGTAGGTCTAGGGCAAGACTTGTGTTTTCTTACTTTGGGACACAGTGCACCCTGCACTGCAGGAATTTATGAGTATGGGGCTAAGTTATTTCAAACCTCAATAACGGAAAGTTCCCTTCAGGATCCCCTTCACAAACTATTGATTTTCCAGCACAGTGTGTACTTATCGCCTGTGCCAAGAGTCTGTGGCATCGTCTGGTCATGTAATCAGAAAATGGCTGAAACCCTATTCTCTTTTTCCCCTTCTTTTAGTAAAATTCAATATCTTTGGCTACATAGGACACTCTGGATAATGCCATGTTTTGTGTTAACACTGAATTATATATACTGCCATGGTAGATTCCACCATATCCCTGCTGGAAAAGTCTGGGAAAAACAAAACAGAGTTTACATGCCCCTCTGTTGCATATAGGGTGCCAAATGGCTAGGAAAATATTGGATTTTAAGAGTTCATTACAATAAAGGATAATCTGTTTTGGGGTAGGAGAGGGTAGGGGCAATGGGCATAGTTTGTCTGATGTTTGACCACTCAGGCACCCCCTTTACTGCTTTTGACTATGAAAGGCTATTATAGAAGCTGTCAAGGCAAACCAGAGTTCAAAGACTTAGGCCTATAGCACCTTACTGACCTGAAGGTTCTCTTGGTACCACCAAGTATGGTTTACAGAATGTTCATAAGAGCTAGTGTAAGCTCTATAAAATGTTGTGTTAATACACATCGACCTTCAGAGTTAAAATTTCTAAGTTTAATTCAGCAAATATTTATCATGCACTTTCTGGATGCTTAGCATTGTATACAATGTCCTCCGAGCACAATAAAGAATGAGAAGACTGGATCCCTGCCCTCAAGAGGTTTACAAACAATTTGCATATGGTACCTACCAGCTGAGCAGATTACTCAGCCAGTGGAATATCCATACTTCTCTGTAGCTCTAGGGAACTAACTAAGAGAGCAAGCTTGACTAGAGTAAGGGAGAGAGTTGTAGCTCCTGGGAGACTATGTAGGGTGGTGGAAAGTGTGCTTACCCGGGAGTCTCAGGACCCGAGTTCAAATTCTAGATTTGCTTCTTAATTTACTACTAGTTTGTCTTTGGATACATTACTTAACATCTCTTAGATTCAGTTTCCTCACTTGTAGAAAAAGGAGAATTGGATTTCATGTCTCCTAAGTACCCTTCTGGGTAGCTAGATGGCTCAGTAGATAGAGTGCTAGTCCTCTAGTTAGGAAGACCCATCTTCCTGCATTCAAATATGGTCTCAGACATATACTAGCTCTATGACCCTGAACAAGTCACTTAACCCTGGTTGCCTCAGTTTCCTCATCCTGGAGAAGAAAACGGCAGACCATTCCAGTTTCTTTGCCAAGAAAACCCTAAATGGGGTGAAAAAAATAGGTCATGGCTGAAAAATGACTCAACAACAACAAAGTACCTCTCCAGTTCTGATGTTCTGTTCCTATTGGCAGGTGCAGTAAACATTTTTGTGTTACTATTAAGAAGGTGTAAAGGGATTCTTTTGTGATATTTGGGCAGGGATGGTCACCAAGAGAAGAAAAAAAAAAACTTAGCAATACTTAAGTCCATGTGCATGAGTTTTTTCAAAAGATCTGTTAAATGAATGTTTTATGATTCTACTGCTGTGTTCCCTGACCCATTACTGCCCCATAATAATCATGTTTGTTGCAGCACTTTACAACTGAAGGTTTTTTATGTAACTATGACTGTTAGCTGTCATAGTTGAACAGACTATAATTTTACTTGTCTTCACCATCTTTCTCAATCAACAAGCATTTATTTCATGCTCACTATGGGCCAGGCACTATGCTAAGTGCTAATAATACAGAAAAGACAGGCTGAAACAGTCCCTGCCCTATAAGAATTCACATAATAGGAAAGACAGAATGCAGATAACAATGTACATCTAAGATATATACAGGGTCAATTAGAAGTAATCTCAGAGGCAAAACACATGCAGTGGAGAAAACAGGTAAAGATCTCTTGCAGAATTTGATCTGCGTCTTGAGAAAAAAAATAGGGAAGGAGGAGGCAGAGATGAGGGGAGAGAACACTCTAGGCATGGGGATAGCTAGTGGAAAGACATGGAGGCTGGAGATGGAGTGTTATGTTCATAGGAAAGCATTTATTGCTTTTCTACTTGTTAAAAGAAGATCCAAAGAAAGACACACTCTAACTTGCTAATTCAATTGTTGGCACTTTTAAAGTTAAAATCATTTTGCTACAGCCAATGAATCAACACTGTACTGGTAGAAGTGATCTTCATTCTTCCTATAATTGAAACTAAAAGGTGCAAACTATATGGAAAGATTCTCACAAGCATTCCTAGGAAAAGTGAAAAAAGTTAGTTGAGATGCCTTCATTATGTACTGGAAGGAAATAGAAAACCCAATTTCCTGGGTTATCTGGTCTTTTTGCTTTGCAGTGCTCATCATGAGCATAAGAAAGAAACTATCATGGAGATATTTTCAATTCATGTGTCAACATTTATTATAGAGAATGAAGAGAATTTAATAGAGAATTTCTATGAAAGACCTGACAAAGATCCCCCCAAATCAAGTTATCCTAAACCAGGAGTAGGGAACTTGCAGCCTTGAAGCATACATGGCCTTCTCCATACACTCCTTGGGTGTAGCCTTTTGACTGAGTCCAAGGTTTATAGAGCAAATCTTTTTATTAAGGGGACTTGTTCTGTGAAGTTTGGATTCAGTCAAAGGGCAACACTTGAGGACCTAGAGGTTTACTTAGTCCTAAGAGAGTAAGAATATGAAACACTGACAAGGCCACACAGTTTTTTTGGACATAGCACTGACCACCCTTATCCCACTTTGTGTCCATCTGGAAATGTGTCTAGTCAGTAAATCATTGGCCTGTGGCTACTCATATAGTCTTAGACACCCACCAAATCTCAGAGGCCCAGACACATAACTGGTTTATTGAACACCACAAAACATTAAGTTGACTATATCTTCAAAGACAGGAAAAGGTACCTGTCTGTGTACAGACAAACCATTGATTGACTAGAGCTATCGTCACAGTAAAGATACAAATGAAACATCCCTTGCCTTCAAGGAACTTGCATTCTATTGAAGGAGACTATATATGTATATGTGTGTATGTATGTTATATTCACATATATGTATGCATATTGTGCATATATAATTTGTTTTGAAAAAGAGAGTACTAGTAGATGGGAAAGGGTATCAGAAAAGGATGCAGGAGGTAACATATGAGTTGAGTTTTAAAAGAAACTAAGGATTTTGGGAAGTAGAAGTGAGAAAGGTATACATTTTCACATAGTGTGCAGTCTGAAAAGTCATAGAAATGGAAGATGGAATGTTTTGTGTGAGGAAGAACAAAATCAATTTGATTATAAGGTAGAGTACGTGGAGAGCAGTAATGAATAATAAGACTGGAAAAATAGGCAGAAACAGGTTGTGAAGGAGTGTTAGTGGCAAATAGAGAGATTTGATTTGAGTATGGAGGTAATATGGGCAAGTCATTCACCTGTTAAGTTGTACTGTATTTTATCAGTCGATCAGTCAGTCAACAAGTATTTATTGAGTACAAGGGCTCATTAAGAGGAGTGAAATGTCCAGAATTGTTTTTTATCACTTGTGTTGAGCTTGAATTAGAGAGGGGAAAGATGAGAGGCAAAGAGACAACGTAGGCATAGTTTGGTGGAGAAGTGATAAGACCTGAACCAGAGGGATGATCACTTGAGTAGGGAGAAGAGGATAAATGAAAGAGATGTAGTAGGCAAAGAATCATAGAGACAGGGTACCAAAAAAATATGAACTTATTGAAGCAGCTACCTTCAAAGTCATAGAGTTGACTGAGAGACATAGACATAAAGCATCTTTGTCTGGTGTAGTGAAGGAATTATAGATTGAGGATCGGTGGACAGACAGGTTCATATCCAGTCTTTAGGTGTCACAGAGAATAGAGCCCTGGGTCTAGAGTCAGTAAGACAAAATTCAAATCAAAATTTTAAAACATTTATTTTATTTTTAATTTATGGAATAAAACAAGCATTTTTAGAACATAGCATAATAAAAAAAAGATGATTGTACATAGAACTGCCAATCAATCATGTACAACTTGCCATTCCCTTTAAATATAGAATAAAGTTATGAACATTTCATTTTTCTTCTTTCTTCTCTCTCTCCCCCTCCTCCCCACTGCCCTAGAGATGGCTACCATTAGACACAAATAGGTATGTGTATGCACACACACACACACACACACACACACACGTAAAATGATTCTCTACATAGTCCTATTTGTCAGTTATTTTTCTGGATGCTGATATCATTTTTCTTCATATGTACTTTATGGTTAATTTGGGTATTTATAATAGTGAAAATGACTTAGTCACTCCAAGTTGTTCTTAGAACAATATTACTGTCACTAACTACATACAAGGTTCTTTGGTTTCTGCTCATTTCACTCTTCATTATTTTGTGCAAGTCTTTCCATGTTTTTCTAAGATCATAAAGCTCATTGTTTCTAATACAGTAGTATTCCATCATTACCCATTAGATTGAGGTGTATTTTATCAGTTAGTCAATAAATATGTGTTTAATATCTACTATATGCCAGATACTTGTTAGGTATTAAGGATTCAAGTGTAAAGAATGAAATAATTCTTTTATGCAATGAATTTAGGTCAGTGAAAAACTTCTCTATAGATCATATGTAACAGTTATGCAGAGATGAGAAGGTAGCCATGTTTGTTAGTAGTTGCTGCTAATAGTTGGCATTTACATAGCGCTTTAAAGTTTGTGAAACACTTAAATCATCTCTTATTTATTCCTTGCAACAACTTTGGAAGGTAGGTGCCATTATTATCCCTAATCCTACAGAAGGGTAAATGGAGGTATACAAAAAGAAAATTACTTGCCCAAGGTCAAACAGCTAATAATATTTGAGACCAGGGTTGAATTCATATTTTCCTGATTTCAAGTCCAAGCCCCTTTCCCATTTTACTACCCACAATGCCTTTCTCAGTCTTTTTTTTTTTTAGTGGGAAGGGGAGGCTATAAAAAAGCAAAGTAATGCCTTTTTTTCTATTCTTTTGTATATTCTTGAGGAAAATGTGAAAAGGAAACAGCCAGGGTTTATATGGTACTTTGATATCCTCACAGGCACACAACTTACTGCAAAGTGTAATGCATCCAAGCGTAATAATTTTGCATTGATTTTCTTTAAAATGGTATTACTTTCTGAAAAGTTTCTTCTGTATATATATTTGATCAAGCCCGGCCATTCTTCCTTACTTATTACAGGATCAGAGATTTAGAATTGGAAGGAACTTTAGTGGCCACCTGAGGGAACTGAGGCCCAGAAAGGTTATGACCAAGAATCCACAAGTAGTAAATGTCATAGGATTTGAACCTAGATCCTCTGATTCTGAATCTGATACTCTTTCTACTACTCCACATCACTATTTCATCTTTTTAAGTGATTTTTCAGTTCCTCATGTAGTATATTTGTATAGCTGAGTCCAGATGTGGTGGTTCCATTGGTCTAATTTAGGGTGTCCCAAAAGTCTTGATGTAGTTTTAAACTTTTAAACCGCTTAAAACTGCACAAAGACTTTTAAGACAACATGTAGATTAAATCATTACTGAAGTGCTGGCAGAATTGAGCTCGTTCAGTTCTCTCTATTCACATAGCCGTTATCTTACCTCAGGTACCCATCGTCTTTCAACTAAATTATTTTGAAAAATCTACTTTCATCTTCTATTTTGAGTGTCTTTCCTTTCCAATCCATTTTCCACAACACTATGGAAATGATCTTCCTAAAGCATAGACCTAATGTCACTCACCTGCTCACCTACTGACTTTAGGTTAATATAAAAACTTTACCTTGGTATTTAAAACCTTTCAGAATCAGGTACCAATATACTTTTCTACACTCATTTCACGTTATTCTCTTACTCCCTCCCTCCTCATCTTTGTTCTAAAATTCATTTAGCTTTCTTTAGGGATCAGTCTGGTTGCCTCCTCCTATGAGATGCTTTCTGAATCCCAAAGAAGTTGAAGACAGAAATCAAATCCTATTACCTATCAAAATACTCATAGCAGTTTTTGTGGTAGCAAAGTCCCAATTGAATAGCAACAATAAAAAAGATGGTATATGAATGTAATGAAGTATTATTGTGCAGTAAGAAATGATGACTATAACGAAACCAGAGAAACCTAGGAAGATTTATAGAAAATGATGCAGATGGAAATAAGCAAGACCATTAGAGCACTCTACACAATGAATACAATGCAAATGAAAAGATCACCAAAAGGAAGTAATAATGCTAAAAAATGGATCAACCACTAAAGATCCTGGAGAAAAGATAATGAGAAATATCAAAACAAAGATGTGAAACTTTTTTGTAAACTCCTTGTTCTGTCTAAGGTACCACTATCTTTCCAGTCTGTCAGGTTTGTAATTTCGGGGTAATTTTTCACTCTTCATTCCCATTTCACATATCCAAGTAGTCTCCAAAGTTTTATTGATTTGAATCTATTTGATTTCCTTAAGAATTATCATAAATCATAATCTATGTCATTACTTGTTGTCTATTTTTCAATTTTCCATCAACAGCTCATTAAAGAAAACTAAGGATTTTTAGAATGAAGATGGGGAGGGAGGTAGTAAAGGGAAAATGTGAAATAAGTGAAGAAAGGAATGCCAATACCTGATTCTGAAGGGCTTTAAATATGAAGAGATTTTATACTAAATTAGTGGCTGCAGGGAGCCACTGAAGGTTCCTGAGCAGGTGAGCAACATATATCTATAGTTTAGGAAGATAATTTGCATATATTTGTGGAGAATGAATTAGAGAGGAGAGAAACCCAAAATAGAAAACAAAAGTAGATTTTTCAAAGTAATTTGGCTGAGAGATGACTCAAAAGTTATTAGTCACTATATTAACCTTCTAAAAGCTTTGGTAGAGGAATGGCTAGGTAGCACAGTGAATAGAGCACCAGCCCTGGAATCAGGAGAACCTGATTTCAAATCCAGCCTCAGACACTTAACATTTACTAGCCATGTGACCTTGGGCAAGTCACTTACCCCAATTGCCCTACCTCTCCTTCTCCACAAAGCAAAAACAAAAACAAACCGAAAAGCTTTGGTAGAACTGCCCAGAAGGTGCATTCTGCTAGCAAATGTGAAAGATTTTCCACATCATGAAAAGGTACAAGATTAAGTGATTTTTAAAAATTCTTATGCATCCAAACACAGGACTTTTCTTAAAGATCATATTCCTGCAAGGTATACTAACAGTAATTACATACCTATTATAGATTCAATACTTGAGACATTTCATGGGGTATAATCACAGTACAGCAATAAATAGCAATTTTTTAAAGTATGTATTTTGATAATTTTTTTTTTTTACTGGACTCATAATTTCTTTGCTGTAAGGAATTCCTGGTTGAGGAAACTTTGTTTTCCAATGCAAATCTGCAACTGCTTTCTATTTTATAGTACCAGAGAGTTGATTGGGGGGCACTGAAAGTTTTTGACTTTTACAAGGCCATGGATTCAGTAAGAGTCAGAAGAAGTACTTGTATCCAGGTCATCCTGACACTCCACCCCTTCAAGCAGCTTCTCTATGTAGCCACAACCCTGTGAGCTGGCAAGAGCCCCGAGGCAAGGGCAGGAGTAGCTACTATTCTGGTGCTCATTGAATGGCTAACAATAGATCACAAGCCAAGCCTCACTTTTGGTCATTATTTGGGCCCTGATTGGCTCAGAGTGAAGGTAAATAGCAACACAGATTGATTTTTTCTTTGACTTGGTAAAAGAGACCATTTTCTGCCTCATTTCTTACATGGCCTTAATCACTGAAAGGGTATTGCTTCAGTCAAACTGAGACCTGTTAAAGACCTTAGCTTAAAAATTTATAAGAATACAAGTCATTCCCCAATTGATAAATGGTCAAAGGATATGAACAGGCAATTTTCAGAGGCAGAAATTAAAGATATCTTTAAGCATATGGAAAAATGCTCTAAATCACTATT
>CM053586.1:135444179-135467267 GCA_028646515.1 Pseudochirops corinnae
TGACCCAGCAATACCACTGTTGGGATTATATCCCAAAGAGATCACAGAAGTGGGAAAAAGACCCATGTGTACAAAAATATTTATTGCAGCTCTCTTTGTGGTTGCAAAAAACTGGAAATATAGGGGATGCCCATCAATTGGGGAATGGCTGAACAAGCTATGGTATATGAATGTAATGAAATACTATTGTGCTATAAGAAATGGGAAGGAGATGGACTTCATAATTACCTGGAGAGGCATATACAAATTGATGCTAAGCGAGAAGAGCAGAACCAGGCAAAACTTGTACACATTCACAGATACATCATACATATGATGACCAACCTTGATAAACTGGACTATCCTCAACAACGCACAGCTAAAAGACAACTCTACAATCCTCAGGATGGAAGGAGAAATCTAAACTCAGAGAAACATATGGAAAGACTACAGTTTAAACGAAGACTGAAGCATAACATGCTATCGTTCTTTTTCATGTTTAGTTTTGCTTTTTTTTTTTTCTCAGTGATCACTCATAAGTTACAACCCTTCTATATAACCAAGCTATTGTACAATGTGAAAGTATTTGCAGATCCTATACATGATTGCACGCCACCATGGCGGGGGAGGGAAGGAGGGGAGAAAATCTGAAACTCGGGTGGTTGTAGAACCGAATCTTGTAAACTAAAAGTAAATAAACCAGTCATTCAAAAAAAAATTAATTAAAAAGAAAAGACCTTAGCTTAAAAAGGCCAAGGTCTCCCACTGAATCCATGGCCATCTCCAGTCATCCTGATCTATATCTTGTCCAATGGACCTTCATGATTCCTGAGGAGAAAGTGAGGCTGGTGGCTTTGCACAGCCCTTGCTCACTTAAATGCAATTCACTTGAATGTCTTGACATCATCTCTCTGATTTCATGATCCTTTTCCAAGGACAAATAACAAAAACAATCTTTGGTATTTGATACCCATCTATAATGTCAATCAACACAGCACACTTGAGGGCTGCTGCTGTGAATATATGTGTGTGTGTGTTTATGTATATATAGTCGAATTACACAGTATAAATACTCTATTTACTCAAAACTAAACCTTATTCAACAAACGAAGGCATAAACAACAGACGACAATCCCAGTCTCACTAACCCCTACACTTTCCTTTAGTCTATACAGATCCTGCCAACAGGAGGGCTGTTAGCACAGGTTCACTCTTGATCTATGAGAGGTCTCCCCTCCTGATATCAGAGGTCTCCTCTCTGCTACTAACATATTCCACTAGTTCAGGTGAAGTATTCTTCCCATAGGCATGCTCCCAAGGCAATATCTCACCTCAGAATATATATATATACTTTCAAATAATAGGTGTAGAGACAGAAGGCACCAAAGTCTACATGACTCAGTACCTGATTGGCTCAGAGCCAGAAGGTAAGAAAACCTTTGTGACTCAACACCTAATGTGTTACAGCCATGAATTACCAGGGTTCAAAGGAAATTGATCCTTTACATCAGTGGTTCTCAACCTTTCTAATGCCAAGACCCTTTAATACTTGTATGTGGGTGGACCACCTGGAGAGGGATAGTGGAGCGATTCCCAAGACCATCAGAAATATGTGTTTTCCAATGGTCTTAGGCGACCCATGTGACCCCTGTGAAAGGGTCATTCCACCCCCAAAGAGGTTGCAACTCACAGGTTGAGAACTGCTGCTTTAGATGTTTACGATTTATCATGAGCCTGGGAAACTGAACTTTAGCAACAACAAAAAAATCCCATTTCCACTTACACCATCATAATACTTAATGTTAATTGATAATTTCTCCATATATTTTCCACAAACTTTCACAGAGATTTTCTTTTCCATCTCTGTTCCCAAACTTCTATGATACATACATTTTGTTGTTGTTGAGTTATTTCAATAGTGTCCAACTCTTCATGATCCCAACTAGGGTTTTCTTGCAAAGATTCTAGAGTGGTTTGCCATTTCCTTTTCCAGCTCATGTTACACATGGGGAAATAGATGCAAACAGGATTTAGTGACCTAACCAGGATTACATAACTAGTAAGTGTCTGAGGTCAGATCTGAACTCAGAAAGATGAGTCTTCCTATATCCAAGTCCAGTGCTCTATCCACTGTGTCACCTAGCTCCCCAGCATGCCTAGAAGCATACATTTAATGACACAAATATATCGAAATTGCGTGGTATACAGGATCATTCTGAAGGCTAGACTTCAATCTCTCTCTACTCTTCACCCCACCCCACCTCCACAAATTAAATAATTTAGGCAATTAAATGCTATGCCCCTCTCGCATTTTCATTGGAATCAGGTCCATAATTTCAGGGTTTGGTGTTTTGCATATTTTTCAAGAATGAAAAATGAAAAAAGATAAATGGGAGGTTTATAAATAGTCATGGTAGAACAAGATTTAACACTCTAGTATCTAAAAAGGTCAATATTCCAATAATTTTTTAATTCCTGTTTTTTCTACCAATAAAAACAATTACTAGAAAAGAGCAGAATGTTTGGAACATATTTGTATTTTAATTTAATACAACAGTTAGCAGAGACCAGTATGTTAGACATTGTTGTACAATGTACAAGGAAGATAAAACCTGGTTCCTGCCCTCTAGGAGTTTGTATTTTGTTTAGGGAGAGAGCAGAGGGTAGCAAAATGGTTTTCTCTGTTTGTGATTTTGAGCTGTGTGTATGTGTGTGTGTGCACCATATGTATGTATATATAGACAACCACAAATATGTGCATGCAAAAAAAACCCAATAGTAGTTCATGCTTTCAAAGTACTTATGTACTACTTGGTGGGAAGAGGGGATGGTCACACCATGTTTACATATCATTAAATATAAAATAATAAAAGTGAGTTTAATGAGAGGTAACACTAACAGCTGGGATTAGAAAAGGCTTCATTACCTCTTACCCTAACGGAAAATAGTGGGGAAGGGTGTAAGCGAGGAGAAAATAGAAGGGAGGGCATTTTGGAGGAGGGGATAGTCAGAAGCCAACACTTTTGAAAAGGGACAGGGTCAAAGGAGAAAATAGAATAAATGGGGGACAAGATAGGATGAAGGGAAATATAGTCAGTCTTTCACAATATGACTACTATGAAAATGTTTTGGATAACTACACATGTATAACTTATATTGAATTGCTTGTCTTCTTAATGGAGTTGGGTGAGGAGGGAAGAAGGGAGAGAATCTGGAACTCAAGGTTTTAAAAACAATTGTTAAAAAATTGTTGTTACAGGGGCAGCTAGGTGGTGCGGTGAACAGAGCACCAGCCCTGGAATCAGGAGGACCTGAGTTTAAACCCAGCCTCAGACACTTAACACTTACTAGCCATGTGACCTTGGGCAAGTCACTTAACCCCAACTGCCCCTACGAAAAAGCAAAAAAAATAAAAATAAAAAATTGTTGTTACATGCAACCGGGAAATAAGATATACAGTCAATGGGGTATAGAAATCCATCCTGCCCTACAAAAAAGTAAGGGGTAATCAGCATGCTTGACATCTTGGGGTGGGGGGTAGGGGAGAGATGGGGAGAAAATTTGAAACTCAAAATCTTGTGGAAATGAATGTTAAAAACTAAACATAAATAAAAAGAGAAAGACTAAAAACAAAAAGGAAAGACCTCATTAGAAGATAACACTGTATATGAGTTTGTAGGAAGCTAGAGATTCTAAAAGACACAGAAGTGAGGAAGGCAAATATTCCAAAAATGGGGGACAGCAAAGGCAAAGACAAGGAGAGAGAAAGTAGAGTATTTTATAGGGGGAAACAGCAATTAGGTCAATTTGACTGAACTATAGAATGTATGAAAGGTTTAGACCAGTATGTAATCAATTTGGAAAGGGAAACTTTAGCCAGATTGTGATAGGCCAGTCAGGGGAGTCTGCATTTTATCTGAGTGTCCTTACTTATTTTCAGCAGTTGAGAACCACTGCCTCTCCACAAGGAGAGTGACATTGTCAGAACTAGGCTTTTGAAACAACACATTTGTGTGGTCTGCAAATTGGAGAGGGGAAAGAAGAGAGGCAAGAAGACCAATTAGGAAGTTATGGCATTAATCTACTCTATAGGTGCTGAGATTCTGTTCAATATGGATCTTGTGAGAATGAAGAGAATGGAATATATCGGGGGAAAATGTTGTGGAGATAGACTCAATAAGACTTGTTAAATGACAGGATGATATGGCTTATGAGGGTATGTTAGAGTTGAAAAAGATCTTAGGACAAGAGTTCTTAACCTGTGTGTGTGTGTGTGTGTGTGTGTGTGTGTGTGTGTGTGTGTGTGTGTGTGTGTGTGTGTGTGCCCTGTACCACTATGACAGTCTGGTGAAGCCTATAGACCCCTTCCGAGAATTATATTTTAAATGCATAAAATAAAACGTGTAGAATTACAAAAGAAATAGATTATATTGTAACACAATTTTCAAAATATTTTTTTAAAAAAAGGTCATGGATGCCAGGTTAAGAACTTCTGCTAGGAATTATCTAGTCCAACTCCCTCATTTTATAGACAAGAAAACCAAGGCAAACAGAAATGCAAAATAATTTTACTAAATTCACACATGTAGGTCACCACAGGGTCCATGCTAGAAGCTCAGAATCTTGATTGCAACTTTTTGTCACTATGATCTCTAAAAACCAGTTAATCCAAATGATTCTATTTTACAAGTGATTATGTCCAGTCATTTGATAGACTATATACAGTGGAGCTTGACTAGAGATAGTCATTTGCAAAATGAACATAGATATTTTATAGGAGATATCTTTATTAAAATTATAGATGTTATTATTATAGTTAGACATCCCATGAGAAGTTTGGCTAGATAGCTTCCAAAGTCCTTCCTCTCTCTAAAGTTTTCCAATTCAATGAAATTCTTCCATAATGTCAGGAAATTACTTTCACCAAACTACATCCTCCATCAAATTATATCACCCAAGAGGTGGCACAGCTGGGATGAGCGGCCAGAACTTATAGCCCTTTGTACGGCATTCCTTTTATGATATTACAAAATAGCTTTTAAGTTCATGAAATCTCAAAAATTTCCCCAAGCTGTTTAACTAAAGATGAGCCTCCTTCACATGGCTTATTAATAGTGAACTTCACTAATGAATATAAGTATTATTCCCAAGGTACTTGGGTAATTTATTTCAATGATCTCTTGCAAAGGTTATTCTGATAAATGATATATTTGTTTTCATACTTGGGGGGGTGAGGGGAATGTGCATTCTAATCACTTTCATACCTTCATTGTTCTCAAAGGATTTGTGATCCCATTGAGGTTAATACTTCTTCCAAAAATACAGATCACAATTCATCTACACCTGTCCATCTTATATGATTCTTGTCCATACCTTCCCATAAATCCTCTATCCAATATGCTGGGGCCCTTCCTCTAAATTTCTTGTCATTGCATTAACATCAATGAAGTCCACACTCTGTTTATCCCTGATAGTGATTATTCCTTTTTCTCTCTCTACATGATGGGCTCACCTCCTTCTCCAATTTCACCTTTCTCTGACAATATTCTTGAAATGACTTCTCTTACATGACTGTTTCCTTGGGGATATGCTTAAGGCTACTCACACCCATCATATACCTTCCTTTTTTTCTTTAAATTAAATTGGTTTATTTACTTTTAGTTTACAACATTCAGTTCCACAGTCCCTTGAGTTTCAGATTTTCTCCCCCTCCGTCTCTTCCCCCACATCATGGCGGCATGCCTTTGAATATAGGATGTACAAATATCTTTACATTAATCATGTCAGGTTGTAAAGAAGGACTATAACTGATGGAACGATCAGTGGGAAAGAGGAAACAAAACAAAACAAGAAAAAGAAACACAACAAGTAGTTTGTTTCAATGTGCATTAAGACTCCACATCTCTTTCTCTGGATATGGACATCTCTTTTAATCATGAGTCTTTTTGGAGTTGTCTTATAAGCTTACATTGCTGAGAGGAGCCTAGTCTAGTTCGATTAGTTGTCACACATACGTTATGTCTGTGATTGTGTACCAATTTCTCCTGGTTCTGCTCTTCTCTCTCAGCATCAGTTTGTATGTCTCTCCAGGTTATTATGAAGTCTGTCTGTTCCTCATTTCTTATAGCACAGTAGTATTCCATTACATTCATATACCACAACTTGTCCAGCCATTCCCCATTGATGGGCATCCCCTTGATTTCCAGTTCTTTGCCACCACAAAAAGAGACTCTATAAATATTTTTGTGCACAGGGATCCTCTTCCCACTTCTCTGATCTCTTTGAGATATAATCCAAGTTTCCTATTTCCTTGGGGATATGCTTCAGGCTACTCACATCCACTATATACCTTTCTTTTCCCTTTTTGTGGCCTATAACTAGGGACCATCTCCACTCATCCTGATCTATATCTTGCCACTGGACTGAGATGTCTCTGGAGGAGAAAGTGAGTCTGATAATTTTGTACAACCCTCCCTTACTTAAATACAATTCACTTGCAAATCATGGCATCACCTTCCTGATAGCATGGTCCTCTTGAGAACAAACGACAAACAGCAACAATGACCTACAACTTCATGTTCTAATACAAAATATAATGACTTTAAATTTGTTAGATTTAATTAATGCTCCTGAAACCATATAATAATAATTTTGTTTTGTTTTTAGTATGGATTTGTGTTTTTATCATTTTGAGTAACTCCTGGGGAGGAAATTCCCTTCACTAGGTCAGCAACTCCTCCTTATTTTAATATCTTAGAGAGTTGTTCTGGGGAACTTATAAGTTAAATGACTTTCCCAAGATCACAGAGTTAGTATATGCCTGAGGCAAGATCTGAACTCAGGTATTCCTTTTTTTTTTTTCTTTTAAGGCAATCAGGATCAAATGACATGCCCGGAGTCACACAGCTAGTATCAGAAGGAGGACCTCCTTCTGAGGTCCTCCATGGTGGGGTAGAGGTTCTGAGAAACCCCATGTACTCTGATTGAATCTTCCCACTTGATGAGGCATTTACCTTAGGCCATAAACTTTTCATTACAGCTAGGCCCAAATCTTTGTTACTCTTAACCTAGCGCAACCCTCCATTGTCCAGCTACTTTCTATCGTATCCTTGATCCTGTCAAAATATCTATACCCAAATCTGTTATCCTTAAACTAGCCTAGCCCTCCATTGTCTGTCATCTCCAGGTAATCTTCAGCTACTTCCCAAACTTAATCCTCAAGATCCTCTTTAGACTACTCCTCAAGACCTTTCCAAACTCCTACTCTAGACCACCCCTAAATCCTCCCAACAACCTTTCTGTATATAAGACCCATCTTGCTTCCATGAAGGTGTTGAGAAGTTATCTAGTGGAGGGGCGGAGCTACGATGGTGGAAAGGAAGCAGTAGCTTTTCCAAGCTCCTCCAAGAATTCTGTCTCTAAAAGCTAAAAAGTGAACTTGAATGGATTTAAGAGTGACAGAACCCATTGAGAGACAGAGCGTGACAGATTCCCAGCCCAGGAAAGTGCCTACTCAGGTCTGGGCAGGGAGAACACAGAGCACACAGGAGCTGCATCAGCTGTATCTGAGAGCAGAGTAGGGCAGACTGAGAAGAAACCCCAGCCAGCCAGCAGACTCACCCAGCCAGAGGGGTTTGAAGCTATCTCACCACACGATAGGGGATCGTCAGAGCTGGGTAAGAGAAAAAGCAGGGTCAGAAGTTTCTCCTTGGGCTACCAGCCTGCAGCCTGGGTGTTTAAAAATTACATACCCAAACTTCCAGAAGTCAAGACAGAGGAATAAAATTTAGTTGCTCTGATCCCGCCTCCCTGACCCAGAAAAATCCAGAGTTAAATGCTCCACCCAGAGTAAAACCCTGAGTTAGTGGAAACAGCCTCAGGATTGGGTGTAACTGAGGAAAGGGTAAGGGAGACAGTATGGAGTCTAAGCCTAGGAGGGTGGAGCCAGCAAACACTAACAACAAAAGCCCAGGTGTGCTTTAGAACCACCTGGCCAATCCGCAAACTGCAGTCCTGCCCTGCCCTTCTGCTGGCCTCCTGCTACTGAGCCTGCAGGAGCTGTAGCCCAGAAACACAGAGGTGGAAACCTGAAGGAGCCAGATCACCCCGCCCCCATAGGTTACTCTGTAAGCCTCAGGGTAACTCAGGGGAAACATTGAGAGTCCTGGCCTTGGCCTCTGTCTGCACACTCAGTCGCTACAGCTCACTAAGTGAACAACCAGACCCCCACCTCCCAGCCTGGGAAGCTCAATATGTCTGCACCCCAGAAGCAGATATCCACTCTAAAAATCCAAGACATGGGCAATCACAATGAGCAAGAAGGAAACTGTGAAGGCTAGGACCATCAAATCTTTTTATAGTGAGCAAGAACAACCAAATTCAGAAAGTAACATGGACTCTATACTCACACTGGAGACCACAGAAGGAAATATGAATTGGTCTCAAGCCCAAAAAGCATTCTTGGAGGACCTCGAGAGATTTTAAAAATGAAATTAGAGAGGTAGGAGATAAATTTAAATCTACAGTGACCAAATTGGAAAAAATTCTCATTAAAGAAAACAAATCTTTAAAAAGTAAAATTGAAGAACTAGGACGGGAGGTCCAAAATCTCACTGCAGAAAATACCTCCCTAAAAACGAAAACTGAACATGTGGAAAAGGAGATTGAAAAACTTATTGAGGAAAATAATGCACTAAAAATTAGAATCAGTCAAATTGAAGTTAAGGACTCTATGATGCAGCAAGAGTCAGTCAAACAAAACATAAAGATTGAAAAATTAGAAGAAAGTGCAAAATATCTCACTGGAAAAACAACTGACCTGGAAAATAGATCCAGGAGAGATAACCTAAGAATTATAGGTCTACCAGAAAGCCGTGATGAAAAAAAGCATCCTGGGCAGCATCCTCCAAGAGATTGTCAAAGAAAACTGTTCTGAGGTCCTAGAATCAGAAGGTAAAATAGTTATTGAAAGATTTCACTGATCTCCTCCTGAAAGAGATCCCAAATTGAAAACTCCAAGAAATATGGTGGCCAAATTCCAGAGCTACAAGGTCAAGGAGAAAATACTGAATGCAGCCAAAAAGAAACAATTCAAATATTGTGGAACTACAGTCAGGATTACACAGGGCTTAGCAGCTTCTATATTAAAAGACTGGAGGGATTGGAATTTGATATTTCATAAAGCAAAAGAGCTAGGACTGCAACCAAGGATCAATTACCCATCAAGACTGAGCATAATCTTTCAGGCAAGGAGATGGTTATTTAACAAAATAAAGGACTTCCAGACTTTCCTTATGAAAAAGCTAGAGCTCAATGGAAAATTCAATCTCCACTTACAAGACCCAAGAAAGACATAAAAAGGTAAACAAGGAAAACACACACTCACACATACACATACACACACAGATGCTCACACATGCATATAACTTGGGACTCAATAAGAGCAAACTGTTTACATCCCTATACGAGAAGTGGATACCTGTCAATACTGAAATTTGTATAAGTATTGTGACACTTAAAAGAGATGTACATAGAAAGAGGGTGTGGGTACAAGTGAACTAATCTGAAGATTTAAAAAAAACCCTATTAAGGGTAAGAAAAGGATTGTAATGGGAGAAAAGGAAAGGTTGAGGCAGAAAATGGTAAATTGTGCCACAAGAAGAGGCATAAAACCATACTAAAGTGGAGGGGAGGGAAGGAAGGAGATGAGCATCATATGATCATTACACTCATTGGCTCTGATTTAAAGAGGGATCAATACAAATGGCCAAGTTTAGATTCTAACATGAAAAGACACAAAAATTCAGAACAATAGAGGGAAAAGAGGGAGGGAGAGGAGTACTGTATGAAATTTACTAGCATTGGTTTGGGTTCAAGGAGGAAATAACATACTCTTAAGAATAAAAATCTATTGTGTCCTATAGGCAGTAGGAGGGATAAGGGGGGGAGTATAAGAAGGGGTGGGGTGATCAGAAGGGAGGGAAAGAGTAGCAAGGGGAAAGAGTAGGTAAAGAGAGGGGGACACTGGGAGGGAATACTGAGGGAAGCGGTGGTCAAAAGGAAAACTCTTAAGGAGGGGAAAGGAAAAGGGAGAAGTTATCTAGCGCAGACTCATTCTGGTTCAGATCATTCTGGCCAGCTTGTAACAGTTACTTAGGCTCTCTTAAGAGTCTCTCCATTACACAAATCTTTAATAAACTTTGCTTTACTTTGGCTGAGAAAAGACTTGAATTGAATTCATTCGACAGGACCCAGTATGTTGGTATTTTGAGGCCTTGAGCACTCCTAAACCCTAAACCTCAACACTCCTGACACCAGGGCCAGTGCTCTGTTCACTGTGTGACTTGTCCCAAATTCAGATATTCCTGACTCAAAGTCCATCTCTCCATCTACTATGTTATATTACCTCATGTGATAATAATTCACATTGTATTTTGATAAATGAAAAAGTCCAAGAGACAGAGTTTTGGGTTAATTAATAATCAATTTGTTAATTAGGCTAGCCGGTAATCAATGAATTGATAGTAGTTTCTCTCAGCAATCAAAGATGCCCAGTGGAGATCCTGAAAGCCTTAAGTAACCCTTCTGAAAGGGAATTCCCTTACCAAGTGACAACCCTGACTGGTAGACCATTAATGAGAAGGTGGGCTAAAAGTCCTCATGAGACTCAGCCAATTCTAGCATTTTAGACAAAGGAATTCTTCTCAACCTAGACCACTATAGTTGATTTTCTCTTTTAAGATTAGAGTCACTGTAAAATGCTCAGGAGGGGTACAAGGATTGGGGCTTCTTTCCCCAGGGTAAAGACACATCCAGAATGGATTCTGTTTATACTCTAAACAGAATTTAGATGTCCTAATTGGGCAGAGTTGTTCCTTGAGGGGTAAGGATAATCTCTATGTTCTTCAGAGATTGTCTTTAATCAGAGCTGGGCCTTAATGAGGAAACTGAGGAGAAAAGCTTGGATCCCAATTTAATAATTGTCTGTTAATATAATGGTATAATTATAATTTCTCTCAAACTTATTATACTCTATAAAGTACTTCCTCACACAAACCTTTGAGGAATATAGTAGGAATAGCACTAATAGCACTGTGATTTAATTGAAATAGGGAACTCCTGTGTAAGGAAACTCTAAAATTGCAGGTTACCACTTTTCCTGCAATTTAGAATGTTATTTAGATCAACTAAGGGTTTATTTGACTTCTCCAAAGTCACACAGTATGTCTCAGAGGTAAGACTTGAACTCAGGTCTTCCTGGCTTTGAGGCTACTTCTCTATCCACATTTTTTTGAACCACAATTATCCTGAAGAGAAAACTGAGACTCAGAAGAATTAGGTAAGTTTTCCATGACAACACAACTAGTAAATGGTGGTATGTTGACTTGAAATCAGGTCTTCAGGCTTTAGATCTAATCCATATTGCACTATATTGAGATATTTCCCTAGTGGAACTAATGGATATACAAACCATTGAATACAACGGGCAGGTCCAACGTTTCGGAGGAATAAAGCAAATATTTATAAGTGTTTGTGATTTTTAAAAATTGTAATATTCACTTAGTTGTTGATGTGATAATTTAAAGTGAAAGTTTCTGTAAATCATGAACAAATAGTATAGTGCAGAAATGCATCTGTAAGCATCTGTATAGCATGTCATTTTTTCATGCAAAATAGTTTAGACTTGAGTAATTTTCATTGAAGTCATGCTTTCTGAGAACTCATTTCTATCATGAATAGGAAAACAATTATTATTTTAGTGGAAACATAACACACTTCTTTGTAATTTGATGGAGTAATCTGAAGTCCAGCGTATGAAGACCAAAGTGTGGAATTGAGGGGATCATAGATTGAAAACTAGAAGAAGTCCTTCATTTTAGAGGTCACAGGTTACATGACTAAGGATGGCCTCATATTTTGGTGACTACTGGGTTCCCAAAAGCCATGCCAGGAGAATTATAGTTTCTTTGGGTATAAGACTGGTGATGAGACCTGCCAGAAGTCCATTCTAGTTTAGTTCAAAGAAATTCATCAGCTTGGCTTCAAGGGGAAGATTTCTTCCTGATAAGTAAATGTAAGTTACTTAGAACTTAGAACTATGCTAGGCTGCCTCACAGGTAACTTCAAAAGTTTTCAGAGTCTTAAAGAAAAGAAAGACTTCATACATTCAATGACCTAAAATATCCCTAGGTATCAATGGTCCCTCCATCAACCTAGATCACACTACCTTTCTAAAGATCTATAGTTTTTCTTCAACAGTTGCTATAAGCAAAGAAATCTTCCCCTTGAAGCCAAGCTGATGAATTTCTTTGAACTAAACTAGAGTGGACTTCTGGCAGGGCTCATCACCAGTCTTATACCCAAAGAAACTATAATTCTGCTGGTATGGCTTTTGGGAACTCAGTAGTCACCAACATATGAGGCCATCCTTAGTCATACGAATGTATATCCAGCCACTGAACCCACATGGCTCCAGAGGAGGAAGTGAGGCTGGTGACTTTGCACAGCCCTCCATCACTTAAATCCAATTCACTTGCATGTCATGGCATCACCTCCCTTTTGTCATGGTCTTCTTCCAGAAGGAAGGACAACCAACAAAAATAAGTCACCAACAAAAGATATTTGAGTAGGACATCAGTAGAAGAAAGATGATTGAAAGATTAAAAAATAAGACCTATGGAAAGTTAAAACTATTGGAATTATTTATCTCTGAGAGAAGAGAATTTTGAGGATATAATTTAATGAGTACATCAAGAAAATGTATGGAGCTCTCTGATACTCAATGTTCTAGTGATTAGTCATTATAAGTGATGTTTAAAATGACCTTGGGGTGCTCTAAATTCCTAAAGGGTTAGGGATTGGACTTCTGATTACATTGGTTTTGGGAACTCATACTCAAGGAAAGTCCTCTTCCAATGCAAGGCAGCATCTTCTCTGCAACTCATAGTTTTAGATAGCTTCCTGAGAAACTGAGAAGATAAGTCACTCGTTCAGGGTCTCATTGTATATGTCATAGGTAGGCCTTGAACTGAGATCTTCCTTACTCAGAGGTCAACTCTCTTTCCACTACATCATGTTACCTCTCCTGGAATGTCTAAACCATCCAAGAAGGAAGAAATTGTTAGTTATGATTTTCATGCAAATATGTTTGCATTCTAATACTGTGAAAGTGCTATATACTCTCTTAAACCTAGGTTGCTCTTTAGTATTAAACTTTTAGTTTAATTTAGTATGAGTTAGTCCTGGATTTTAGTGGCCACTTAATAAATGATTACTTCCTGACAATGACTGACTGAAGGAGTGCTAGACTGAGAGTCAAGAGGCCTAAAGGCAAATCTTAGCTTTGAACTAACTAATTATAAGACTTTGGGTAAGTCACTTAACCTTTTCTGGACCATAGAAACCTAGTAAGTAAAATATCCAACTCTTAGCTATATTCTTAACAGTTAAGATAGATTTTATTGCATAAAGAAAGGCATTAAAAAGAATTTGACCAGCTATTCCTCTTTGTTTAATCCCTGGATTTAAATTCTGACAAGGTGAACTTTAGTTAGGTTTAAAGAAAAAAATTCACAGTAGATTTTTATTAACACTTATTGTTATGTCTGCAACATGTAATGACCAAATATTTCAGGAAATAATGTTAGTTCCTTTTTATGAACAATAAAATCCACTCGGATTCCTTTGTTTGCCTCTCCAAGAACCTGATGGTCAACTTTCCATTTGGCTGCAACTTCCTTCTTTCTCAGGTTTAGTTTATAGTGAGAATGTAAAAATTGATATGACAGCTTCTTCAGTAATGTGTCATTGGTCATTGGATAGACAATTCACATTTATAGTACCCATTGTCCAATTAAAATTCATCAATAGCTTGAAAACTGTGATTCTTAGCATCATTAATAATTTTTTCTGCCATTTTGCCACCATCACTGTAGAAACAGAAGGGTACCACACAGGATGAAGCTCTGTTTTTCAATTTTGATATGTCATGAATTGCTACGGTTAAAAAAAGCTCTTCATCAGGTGACTTTTTTGTCTGTAGTTAGCTACACTAAGTATGTTATCACAGCTAGACTCAAAGCTTCTATATGGTAGAGAGCTTGCTGAGAGCTCATACTCTACTGGCATAGGCTTTGACAACCTAGAGTTACCATAACATTACAATTAAGCATTGGATTTAAGGTACTTCAGTCCAATAAATCCAGTGCAATAAACGTTTATTTATGCCTGCTAAGTGATAGGCATTGTGTTAGGCCCTGTTGATACAATGAATAAAAAGACAATCCCTGCCCTCGAGGAGTTTGCAATTTAAAAATTTTAAAAAGGAGATAGGAAAGTGAGGGGTGGAGGGGAGAGGATACCAGAGGCTACCTAGCAGTGGGGGTTCCTCTTCTTTGGAGTTGAAACCAGGAAGGCAAGCAGACACAAAAGGAGTGTTTCCAATTTCTGCTCCTATGAAGGAAGGCATTGGGAGGTGATTGGTACTCCAATATTGGTAATGCAGTATTTCCTCCATCTCTCTAATCAGAGAGGAGAAGAGGGAGGTGGTGTCAATCAAGGCTTCAGTCAGCAGCATGGTGAAGAGATTAGAAGTGACAACCTTATCAGGAGAGGGCAGCTGATGTACCGTGGAAATACTTCATTAGAATCTACTTATTAAATTGTAATGGAATAAATAGTACCCTGATCATTTCTTCAAAAATCTACTTGTCCAAGATTTAGCACCATAGACTTGGAATTGGCAGGGACCACAAATCTCCCCTAGCATTATATTCCCACCTTCAATTTACATCTGAAAGAACTAAAGCTAAAGGAATTTAAAGATCTTATTCAAGATCACATATCTAATTAAGGGTATAGTGGCAAGCACACAGACTCTTGAGTGAGAGAATTTGGGTTTAAATCCCACTCATGATAGTTACTCCCTGTCTCACCTTGAGTGTGTTACCTCCTTGAGTCTCAGTTTTCTCATCCATAAAAAGAGGAGTTTAGATGACCAGGGAGGTTCCTTTTAACTAAATTTATGTTTTGGTATGACAAGAGGTATGATTTGAACTCAGACATCTGACTCCAAACATAGCTTTTTATTATTATTATTATATTATGATGACTCCTAAAACTTTTAAAATGACTTGAATATGATATTTACGTAGACATATTTAGAATTATTAATTTGACCATATGCCTTTAAATGAATCATCAAACTGCTATTCTTATGAAGGACTTCCAACATTGTTTAGATACTGTTTTTTTCTGCTTGACTGTTGGGTATTGTCCCTAGAAAGAAAAATGCATCAGATTCAAAATCATATCCATAATTGTGATGAATACATTTACAATTATTTCTGCTAAAATTTGTCAACTTTCATAAGAATTTAATTGAGTAATTGTTAATGAAAAGAAACTGAGGTCCTGACTAATATTTCTAGAGAGAAATGTTCAGTAGGGACTAAAAATTTTCATTTACCTGCTTAAGTACATTTTATGTTTCTTAAATGCTATCCTGGTAGATATTTTCTTTTTTGACTTGCTGTGATTGTGTTTGCTTCATTCAAGACATAATGGAAAAAATAAACACCTCAATATTAATTCTGTATCCAATCAGGACTGTTTTGCTAGATTTGTTCCTTGAAACTTAACAAATGCATGCAGTCTTTCGAAAGTGTGCTTTGTTTCACTCAGATGAGTCAGAAAGTTGTTTACTAATGGTTCCCAGGAACTAGTGGGTCAAATAAAGCTCTGTATTTGTCTCTGTAAACTCAGCTTTTCTAATTCTTAGGTTTATTGCATCTGATAAATTTTCTATCCTTGAAAAACTTTTTGTACCCTGGGAGTAGCCATGCAAGTTCAGGGGGAAAAAAAAAACAGTCACTGTTTTTATCTGCTTAATTGTTGGGCATTGTCTCTAGAAGGAAAAATACACCAGATTCAAAATCATATCCATGAGAAGTGTGTGTGCTACTGAAAAATGTACCCATGGTTCACAAAATGTGGACACTTATCTCCTCCCCAGAGCAGTTAATGAAGAGATGCCCCTGTGATAACTCCATGGGAAAATGTTTCATTTAAAATGCTCAATTTGTATGTTCTTCAGGTGAAATCCATTAGGGAGTAATAAATACCTTTCTTTCTTTTTTTTTTAATAGCCTATGGAAATCATCAGGCTCTCAGGCTTCAGGCAGAATTCTTCTTGCAAACAGAAGTTTTCTTAAGCTTAGTAAACCCTGAATTTAAAATCCCAAGTAAAATACTGATAATTAAAAGGCTTTATGATTTATGATACTTATAATAATTTATCATATTTATAACATAATTATAATTTATAATATAATTGAATCCTTACAACAATCATTCCCATTTTACAGATACATGCCGGGGCTGAGAGACATCAAGTGACTTGTCTAACTAGTGTCTCATACAGCTGGTAGCTGAGGCAGTATTAGAAATGAGGTCTTTCTGGACCCTAAGTCTGGCTCTATATACATATCATCTACTGCCTCTCAAGTGAAAGGATCAGCAACCTATGAATGGAATGTCTTATTAGCACATACTCTGAAAGATCTTGGTGGAAATCCATCCTCTGTTTCACAGGACTCAGTTGGGGAAATAGCATACAGGAATCTCAACAAACATCCTTGAAGGTAAAACTTAGTTAGTCACGGCAGCTAGTTAGTCATGGTAGTTTGCCAGTGAGTATCTTTACAATTCAATGGACAATATAATGTGTAAGGTTGGAGTCAAAACCACTCCCCTCCATTTTAAGCTGAACGTGTTTCAATCAATCCATCGAGCAAAAGACCTTAAACTAGGTATGAAAATTCTTTGAAAGCCATTTGATGAAATGAAATAATGCCAGACAAGAAGTCTGTTCCAATGGGCTCTCTGATTTCTGGTCTTGACTAAAAGCATCATTATTTAGAATTGGAAGCTTTTCAAGAAATTGGAATATGTGACTTTCCAGTGTACCAACAAGGAAGAATTTCCTGGGTACAGGGAAGAGGTAAGAAGAGGCCTCACCTTTGACCATGTCTTTTCCTCCCACCTTCTAGCTTCAAATGGTCTAAAGCAGTGGTTCTCAACCTGTGGGTTGGGACCCCTTTGGGGGTCAAATGACCCTTTCACAGAAGTCACAGGGGTAGCCTAAGACCATCGGAAAATACATATTTCCGAGGGTCTTAGGAACTGAAACACTGCTCTATCCATCTCCAGGCAGGTCTGCCCAAATGCAGATACGCCCGCATACAAGTATTAAAGGGTTGTGGCATTAGGAAGGTTGAGAACCATATTGGGCTTTCTATCAGTATCCTAAATGACCTTTTTGGATCAGCTAGTGACAGTGAATCAAGGCTTCAGGGGACTTATGGTTCTACAAGAATCCTTATAAAGAAACTACCACATTCTTAGGAAGAATTGCTTGAGCATCCCACAAATGGGAAAGAAGGACTTCCAGCAACCGGAAGCTGTGTTACCCCTTGGCCACAAGTACTCTATAAGCTTGAGCCTACTTTCCTCTAGATTCCACATGTACTAGTGGAAGAATACATTATAAGTGTTTTAAGATCGGGTGTATTGTGCCAACTATTTATATTATTTCACTTTAGTAATATCCCTTTTTAAAGGCTACTTAATGGCATCTAACTAAATTGACTTTGAACAATCTTGGGGGAAAAGGACTCTGGTGGGGATTTAGGCCTATGACATTATATAGATTTAACCCAAAGTTT
Source organism: Pseudochirops corinnae (assembly GCA_028646515.1). NCBI lineage: Eukaryota > Metazoa > Chordata > Mammalia > Diprotodontia > Pseudocheiridae > Pseudochirops > Pseudochirops corinnae. Next base: position 135,461,882 of record CM053586.1, read on the forward strand.
TCACTAGAAGTTTGAATGTGAGATATAGCCAATCTCTTGGGACTCAGCGGTAAGAGTGGGACTAGCAGTTAGAATAAGGCTATTAATATTTATATGGGCTACAATTATTTTCAGGCTCAGTCTACATTAGAAGGTTGTAGGGAATTAATTTCCCCTGAAGATATGTTCACCATAGTAGAAATTGAGACAACTTTGTTCTCTTGAGCTCCAGCAGATTGCCTGGGTGCTCACTCTGATGGATATACACCAGACTAAAGCTACAGGTTATCTTTAGAAGACTGTGAAATGACCATAGTGAGTGACTGGCATATAGTGAAAGGAATATTTTAGTTAAAGTCAGGTGGAATCTGAATCCTGGTTCGGCCACTTACTACCTTAGGCACTTAATTTCATTGAATCTCAGTTGTTTTATGTGTAAAATGAAAGGACTGAACTAGATGGGCTTTGAGGTCCCTATGCACTCTAAAATTTTCATCCATAATATACCTACTAAGGGGGCAAGGCATGGCTGCTTTTTATTGATTTAGTTTTTAAAGCTAGATGTCCCATCTCTTTCTTTTGTGTTTCTTTTGGTTTTATTTAGAGTTTTTTTGAGGATAACTTGTAAGGCCAGAGATATCAAAATCTCCTTTTAGTTGTTTGGATTTGTTCCTAGTCCAGATAACCCAAACAATCCCAGAAGTCTTTAAAAAGGGGGAGATAAATATTTTCCAGGAGTCTTCCAAGGTAAAAACAGATCAAAACCAATTAACTAAAGAAATTTCTCCCCTTTTACCTCAAATGTCAAAAACAAGAAATAAAATTACCTTAAAGAAAAAAGCCTCAGGGACCCATGGACAATGATATTCTGAAAGCAGGTTGGAGACTTGAAGGATCTAAGATGACCTTTCTGTCTGAAAACTCAGGAAGCATTGTTTGTGTAGTAAATTCATGTAAATTATTATTTAACAAATCAAATAATATTTTAAATTCACTAAAACAGTCTCTCAACCCTTTTATGTGGAAAGATGCCTTTTTAATGTTAAAAATGTCATAGGCTCACACATAATATTAGAAAGCCTGACCAAAGAAAATGGTATGAATTCAATCATGTTTTAAATGAATTTATACTTTATTAATCACAGCAACATACATATACACTTGAAAACGGTCATACAAATCTATCTATCCATCATCTATTTATCTAGCTATCCATCCGTCTGTCTATCATTTTGCATTTGAACATAGCCAATGCAGAAATCTACTATATTTGACTGTGGATATCTGTAACAGGAGTTTTGTTTTCTTTCATTTTGTATTTGGAGGAGAAGGGGGAAGAGAGGAAAGGCATATTTTTGTTGCTTAAAAATAAAATTTAAAAAAAGAAAATATTTACACACATATGTATATACACACATACATACATACATGTATGCCATCCCAGGCAGGGCTGAGAAAGTATCACTGACCCAGAGGTTGCTAGTGTGAATGCATAAGAGAGAGAGGGACTCTTGGAATGGTGAAAATGAGGGACTCTTGGAATGGTGAAAATGAAAGAAAGCCAATTTTATTACCCTGCCTCCAGGCTTTTATAGATTAATTAATTCTTCTTCATAAATGTTTTCCCCTGCGGATATTGCATACTTCTTTGTCCCAGGCCTTGGGTGTAAATGCCATGCTTATCTCGAGGACCTAATCCTCACACCTGTATGTTTGCGTGGGGGTCAGGGAACTGATCCAGGCCCATCTGCAGGCCAAACACCTCACAGGGCTTGTTCAGCCATCAGGGTCAGAGTCCCACGGGCCTGTGGTCCTCAACACTCAGTCACTTAATATGATAGTTGGTGTTTGTGTGCCTCCATGGACCCCTTGCTATAACACTATGCCCCAAACAGATCTAAAATGCGGGAATTGTTGTCTTAGGGGAAACTGCCACAACTCCTTCGATAATGTAAATGATCATCTTAATTTTTTCTTTTTCTGTTTTTTTTTCTTCTTTTCCCTAATGAACAAGAATTTATTAAACTCCTACAAGTAGTGCTAAAGAACCAGCCTCAGAGGCAGGAAGACCTTGGTTAAAGCCTTATTTCAGACACATATAGGTTCTGTGACCTTGGGCAAATCATATAACTTCCTATTGTCCAAGGAATTGTTGCAGAGAAGGTGCTGATCTGCTTTGGTAGATTAAACTTCCCCACTGGGAGTTCCCTATAACAATGAAATCATAGGCTCCCTATTCTATGTGCTAGGCATTGTGCTAGGCACTGGAGGATGCAAAGGCAAAAATGAAACAATCCTTTCTCTGAAGTAGCTGATACCATTACATGTACATAGATTCAAGAAGGAATTTAATAGAAAATACTACTTGCACTGTGTGTTGAAGGAAACAAAGGATTTTAAGAAGACCAAATGAGAAGGAAGTACATTCTAGGCATAGACAACCAATACAAAAGCATGGATATAGGGCAGTGGTTCTCAACCTGTGGGTCACGACCCCTTTGGTGTTGAATGACCCTTTCACAAGGTTCTCAGGGGTCGCCCAAGACCATCAGAAAACACATATTTCTGATGGTCTTAGGAACCTCCTGTATGGGTCTCCAGGTGGGTCCACCCACATGCAGACATGCCCACATACAAATATTAAAGGGTCGTGGCATTAGGAAGGTTGAGAACCACTGATGTAGGGGATGGGGTGTCATATGTAAGAATTGATACTAAAGACATTTTCACTGTACTTTATTGTTGTTATTGTTTGTCCTTCATTCTCAAAGAGGACCATGACATTAGGAAGGTGATGTCATGCCTTGTATATCCATTGGATTTAAGTGAGGCAGGGCTATGCAAAGTCACCAGTCTCATTCTCTCATCCAGAGCCATTTGGGTCCCAGGGACATCAGGATGAGTGAAGGTGGTTCCTGGTGCAGTGAGAGATCTTAGCCTTTTAGATTAGGTGGTGGTGAGTAAGAGATAATAAGACTGGAAAGGAATAAAATGTTTTACATGTCAAATAGACATTATATTTGATCCTTGAGACAATACAGAATCACTAGAGTTTATGTAGGGGTGTGTGTGGGAGTGGAGTGAGGAGGGAGTAGATTAGACCTGTGCTTAGGAAAATCACTTTGGTAGCTCTGTGGAGGATAGACTGATATTGGGGAGTGACTTGGAATCTGAAGCCAATCTGTCCAGTGGAGAGGTAATGAGAACCTGAACTAGGTTGGCAGCTGTGTAAATGGAGAGAAGGGGACATATAAAAGATGTTTGGGAAGTAGAAAACACAAAATTTAGTAACAGATTTGATATGTAGGATAAAAGAGAGAGTAAGGAGAAAATGACATCAGAGTTATGAACTTAGGTCACTAGAAGGATGATATCCTTGACAGAAATAGACATTTGGAAGAAGAGTGAATATTAAAGCTCATTTGATGGTTTAGGATTGGGATTGGAACAAAATATGACAGCTGTATATCATGAAATAATTGCCAGAATACATTTATAATAGTTTGGAAAGGATATTCAGCAAGGATACAGCACTCAGGTAGCCTCAACCTCCACCCCCCTCATTTATATGGAAATATAGCCGGTCAGGACCTTGTTTGGGGTTATGGAGAAATTTGTCCTATCTGACTCTAAGGCCTTTTCATGTACTCACTTAAAGTGAGGTAACATCCATTCAGTGAATAGGCCTCTTTAAGAAGTGAGTCAAGAGATGGTCCCTTTAATTAGAAAAAAAATATCTAGCTGGGAGGGAAAGACCCTCAGGGTTGCAGTTCCAAAGAGAAACAGTTAACATTGACATTCACTTAAAGCCAGGAGGGTCCAAAATATAGCCATTAAGGGGAGCTTGGGCAGGGCCCTACTGTGGTCCAATCTGTGAGTAAAGGGGGGGGGGGAAGAGAGAGAGGAGAGAGAAAGAGAGAGAGAGAGAGAGAGATCTAGCCAGTAAATCCCAAGTTAAGTAGATAGCTTCTGGCCATCAAAATTTACCTTCCCTTTGGGGACAGGAAGAGGGAGAAGGGGAGAGGGAGAGGATGAATTGAGTTATCCAACTAGTTGGGTCTCCAGTCATCCTGATGAATATCTGGCCACTGGACCCTGGGCTCTGAAGGAGCAACTGAGCTGGTGACCTTGCACAGCCCTCCCTCATTCAAATCACAGTCAACTGTAAGTCACATCATAATTTCCTTGATGCCATGATCCTCTTCGAAAATGAAGGACAAGCACATGTCTGAGGGATTCCTTAAGAGGCAGGCCATCTTTTTTATGCCCTGTGCAAGTAGGAAAATGAATTAACAACTGAAGCCTTAGTCTCCTAAGTTAGTGAAGTCTCATGGTTTCTCAACCTTTTAACAAAATACTAGCTCAGCCTATGTAGCAGGGACTTAGTAGATGTGTTATTACTACAAAGTTGGAAAAGATAATGAATTGTTTTGCAATACTTTAGGGTATCTAACTCACACCATCTAATAGGTTGTTGGTGATACACTAAAGGAGCTCAGGAAAGAGACTAGGACTCAAGTTTTAGATCTAGAATTTATCTGTATAGAGAGATAAACACAGGAAAGCTGATAAGTTAACTAAATAAGAAAACAGTGAGGAGAGGAGAGTACAATAGCGGAAAAGAGAGGAGATGACGAGAGAGGAAAGGAGAAAAGAAAAGAGGGGAGAGGGAAAGACCTTAAATTACTGTTTTAATGTTTCAAAATTTCAAGTTATGGGAGTTCAATACTATTTTAGTATCTGTTAAAAATCTGTAACATGTTCTTATTATGTAGGAGGATGCAAAGCAACTAGGTGATGCATTGGATAGAGTGCTGGACCCAGAGTGAAGAAGGCCCGAGTTCAAATTCAGACTAAAAAATTTACTAGCTATGGAACTCTGGGCAAGTCACTTAACCTCTATTTTTTCAAATGCAAAATGAGAGTAAAAATAGCACTCATCTCACAGGATTTTTGTGAAGATCAAATGAGATAATATTTGTAAAGCTCATAGAACAGTGCCTAGCATAGAGTAGGCACTTAATAAATGTTTGTTTTCTTTCTTTTTCCTATTATATTATAGAAAGTGGTATTCCAATATTGCAATGGGTTTCTAATCTCATTAATTTGGATACTTCCTTCAGTACTGAAGACTTCAACCCACCAGGGCTTGCTTTTCTCATGCAATTCTTTTCCATTTCTTTTTTTTTCTTTTTAGATCATTTTTTTATTTTTTAAAAATTTTTAAAATTTTATCTTAGTTTGCATCATTCATTTTCACAAGATTTTGAGTTACATATATTTTCCCCCTCTTTCCCCCACCCACCGCCCCAAAACAGCCATCCCAGTGTGTCCCCCCTCCCCCAGTCTATTCTCTCCTATGTCACTTTTCGGTAGGGCAGGATGGATCTCCCAACCACAGTGCCTG
>CM053586.1:135467767-135488718 GCA_028646515.1 Pseudochirops corinnae
TCTAGCTTTAAGGCATTCTTCATGTTTATTGGAGGCCCCTGGTGGGGGTGCTCTGGCTGCGCTCTCCTCCTCTCTCTCTCTCCCATGATCTTTCTTTTCCCGAAAGAAGGAATCTAGGGTTTGGGAGATGTTCTTACTTTGCTTCTTATGCTTATTCTTACACCATGGTTGTTCAGACTGTGATTTTTTTTTTTAAATCTCTGTGGGGCTCCGCTTCCAGAAGGGAAAGCTCTGTCCCAAATCTCTGGGGTCCTCCCGGCTGCTGTAGCTCTCAGGATGATACTGGGACTCTTCCTACTTACTTCCGGCTGACTGGATAATGAAGACTCCAAGACTGAGGCCCAAGACGGCTATCTGGATCTAGGACGCTCAACACGAGAGCACTTGCCTCAGAACAATCGCTCAGTCCCCCTGCTGTCTGCAGGTTGCGGGCGGGAAGCTGCAATGCAGAGGCGGGTGCAAAACCTCTGCCTTTCGCTTTTCCGCTGTGGAGGCCTTTCGGCTGGACTGCTTATCTCCCCCTTTCGCAATCCCCACTCGCAGCTGCCACTAATCCACTCACCAGAGAGGCTCCTCTGCTCCTCCCACCCAGCGGCCCCCGGGGCACAGCCGCGGCTTCAGGCCAGGCTGGTTTCGGTTCGCAGTGCTGATATGGTTCCTCGTAGTCGAGCTTACTTTAGTGGCAAGTATCTTTTGTGCATTTTGGAGTTCTAGGATTGGTTTAGAGTCCTATTTTATGGGTATTTTGGGCTGGCTATGTGAGAGCTGCGATATGTTGCTGCTGCTACGCTGCCATCTTGGCTCCGCCCCCTCTTTTCCATTTCTTCCTCAAAATCTGACAAAACCAGAATATAGTATATCTAACGTAGTTGAGGTCTTTCCCTAGTTCTCTTGACATCCCTGGATTCAGCTGAACATGGGATGCTTCATTGCTTCTTCTACCCTCTCAATTCATGACCAACCCACTTATTTTTCTTTTTTCTGGTCATACATTTCTTTGGTGACATCATCCTTTACATTATTTTGAATAAAGATTCCTCACATGTTACCCAAACACCACATTCCCTCCCATAAGCACACATCTTGCCTTTTATGTGATCTTCAACTTGTGATATAGGACGTTGATGTTTTATTCAATATGGTGTAGTGGAGAAAATGTTGTCCAGTCATTTTAGGTGTGTCAGACTCCTTGTGACTGACTGTATTTGGGGTTTTTTTGGCAAAGATACTAGAGTGGTTTGCCATTTTCTTCTCCAGTTCATTTTATATATGAGGAACTGAGGCAAACAAGGTTAAGTGATTTGTTCAGGGTCACACAGCTAGTAAGTGTCTGAGGCTGGATTGGAATGCAGGAAGATGAGACTTCTTGACGGTAGGCTTGGCATTCTTTCCTCTGTGCCATCTAGCTGCTGTAGTCCAAGGATTACACAAGTACAATACAAGATGCTTCCTTCTCTTTCTACTGCTCTCAAATATTCATCTCATAAAGTCATTCGGGACTTACTCAAAACCCACTCTATCATCATGGGCTGGCAAGGAATAGGTAGGTGAGTGGAGAGAAAAAATTCTAATGTTGAATAATCAAGCAAATCAAGTGAAAAAGAAGTACATGTACCTTATCAAACATCAAAACAGATTTAATACTGAATAAAAGTGCCTTGGGGGCAATGTCTTAGTTTTGTTTTTGTATCTTTAGATTGGAGAGTGTTTAATGTGATTCACTATATACATGCATCACCAGTCATGCTTTCTCTTAGATTCCACCCATCTTCCTACCAACAACCCTGCCACTGTACCCTCAGGTCAGAGACCATGCCTTGGGGAAATTAATTTCACTCTGAGACTCTCTGCTTCTGATTGGTTGATGGCTCATACAGCTTACTGTATCCCAGCTTCTACAGTTATGCTTCAGTTTACACTCTGGTCTTCTTTTCACAAGTTCTCTTGCCACCCATATGTATTCTCTACCATTCTTCCACTCTCCTCCTAACCCTTTTCAGTTCTGGAATCATATCCAAATACATACTACCTTTGCTACTGGAAAACATCTGTCAATCTACACAGCCATCAATAGCTCCAGTCACCATCCCTGCAACTTTCCAAATCAATATTTACCTCTCTGGCCATGACTCACCTTTATTTATGATTTTCCCCCATTATAATATTCATGAGGGCAGGAACTTTTGAATTTGTATTTCCTGTGCTTAGTGCTCAGTGTTTGGAATCTGGTAAATAATTAATTAATACTTTTATCATTCATTCACAGTACCTGAATCCTAGTAGGTCCTTATTTAATGCTTATTTCCTGGTTGATTACAGAAAGAGAAGGAAAATATGTAAACATTTGTAGAAATACACTTTGAAACATATATTATAGCATATGGCCGAGGCTCCTATGTTAGCAGTAGTAGGATCTGAAGTAAGCAGACCTTGTTTAAATGCCAGCTCTACTCTTTATTACCCATGAGTCCATAGGAAACCATTTAACTTCAGAGGACCTCAGTCTCCACATCTGTAAAATGAAAGGAATGGGCTAAATCAGTGGTGTCCAAACTCAAATAGAAATGGGACCACTAACCTAAGGATCCATGTGGCTCCATATTGACTGAGAAAAACCGCATCTTAAAATAATCTGTGTTCTATTGTATTTTTAATTATTCTGTGAATTACTTCCCAATTACATTTTAACCTGGTTTCTGTGACATTCTGGAGTGTTACCAGTAGCATTGCTGCTGGCAGGTCATATGTTTGCACCTCTGGTCTAGAAGACCTCAAAAGTCTCTTCTTGCTCAAAATTTATTATCCTCTGAGCCATGAAAATTGATTTCCCTTTGCTACTTTTATTTGTTTTTCTTTGCAATCCTACTTTCTATAAATTACCAAACACAAAATTATTTGGGAAATAAACATTTTATGTATGCAATGACCCAAAGCACCTCAAAGTGCTTGAAAATCAATTGAAACAAATAACTTACATGTACAAAATAACTGTCAACCCATGCATTAAAAAGACTGTCAACACTATAGTGTCTATTTATGCAAGATTAACAAATCAGTTCCATCTTTTTTTCCCTCGTCACCAGTCAAAATTAAAATTTCCTTATTTGATTTGAGGTTTCCATCTTAAACAAAGTACATACTGTTTGTCAGGGTGGGGTGTGTGGCAGCATCTCCAATAACTTGACATTTCCCTTTACAAAAAAATAACAAGCACCATTTAAAAAAAATTAAGCTGTACGGACCAGGAATTACTCTTGCTGCATTCAGATACATTATAAGTGCTCTGAAACACTCATGAAGGATATCTAACAAAGGACAGCTGAGAATGTCATGTTACAATTTTCTAATTTGATGTGGCAGGGGCTTCATCATTCATCATGCACATGTACAAAGCAACTTCCCTTTCTCAAAACCAGTTAATAAGGATATACAGGGGGCATTGAAAGTTTTATTAAGAAAAAGCACCAGGTGTATTAGAGTGGAATGACCCATGGAAGCATGGGAGAGATCAAAACACAATAGCTGGTTCTGTGTACTTTTCGTATAACTCAATAGAGTCGCCAATGTTGCGTTTCTGAATAGGGGAGGAAAATAATTTAGTAGAACTGCCTAATAGGAAAAACTCATTGGGTTTTCTTCCTAGTTGTACCATGGACTTGCTCAACTCATCTTCTGAATTGTATAAGAGGGAATACAGTAAGAAATGGACTATTGAGAAATGGTATAAATCAAAATAATAGAAAAACATTTGGTTTGTTGATTTTTTTCATACTTTTTACTTATATCTACCCATCACATTTTTAGGTAAGCAAAAACACACTTAAGAAAATTTGTGGTGTTAGATGATTGCTCAATTCTGTATTCTGTTAGGCTCTGAAGCTATATGGCTGGTGGGGGAAGTCTTGGACTTGGAACCAGAGGAGCTAAGTTCTAGTGCTAGCTCTGCTATTTGCTTCCTTAATGATCTCAGTCAAGTCATCTCACCTCTCTGGGCCTCAGTTTTCTCATTTGCAAAAAGAGCTGGAGAAGGAAATGGCAAGCTGCTCCAGTATCTTTGTCAAGAAAATCCCAAATGGGGTCACAACCAGTCATACAAAACTGAAAAATGATTAAACAACAAACAATTGAATACACACAAGGTCTCTTAAAAGTCTTACACAGTGACATCTATAATTACATAGATTTAAATTTATATATATGTTTTGATACATGAGTATATGTATATATGCATATATGTGTATGTCCCTGCATATATGGGTGTATGTATATATATATACATTCATGGGTAGGTATTAGAAGTCTTAATGAGCAAGAAATACATATGCATGTACACATGTAAACAAATGTACACACTGAGATATTCATATACATGAACACATTATATATGCATTTATATGTGTAGTATATATAAACATACATATGTCCACTACTAACAATTAAACTGCACTAAGACTTTTGGGACACACATATTCCACTCTCTTTTAAGTGCTCTTTTAACTCACTTGTCACGCCTTAGGAATTTCTCCATTCTCTTGCACATGGTGTTTGACAGAAGGACCTTTCTCCTCCAAGATACTTGGAATACTTCTCTTTACTTTTGTTAAATATAAGAATATCTATAGTATTACCAAGTAGGTTTTAGGTACTTAGGATGTCAGGTCATTATATATTTTTTTCTGTCTTATACTTTAGAATATAAGCTCTACTTGCTTTCCACCATCCATTGTGGAATCTTAAGAGATATTGAAACAGATTGGGATAGCTATTGACAAACATGTATTAATCACCAGTTTAGTGTTAAATAAGAAACACAAACATTAAAAGAAACATCCTTGTGTAAATGAATTTTCCCATGAATAGTTGTCATTTGACTTCTTGATTTATTTAACCCATTCATTATTTTGTCCTGCTTCCTGAACCTAGTCATGCCTGACATCCTGCCTTCCTACTCCCTTCAGAATGAAATGCTAAGACTTCTAGAAGTCTTCAGACTTCATCTGAAATCATACAGCTATGGGTTATAAAACTACTGCTTGATGCTCTTTATGACTGTACTTCTCAATGATCATGGGTAGGAGTCTTCTCTTTCCTTTGTTAATATGGACATTTGAAGCAAAACTAGGATAATTATACCTACTCTGACTTTTTCCCGGAGTTGTTTGTTATGAAGAGACAAGTGGTATAATATATATGAAAGTGAAAACCATAAGGTACACCCCCTCTTCTCTTCTTTCCTTTCCCTCCTCTTCTTCCTCCTCTACCTCCTTTTCTTCTTCTTCCTTCTTGTCCTTTTCCTCTTTCACCAAGGTAATATTATGATTTGTTCATTCATACCATGATTTTTTAGTAAACACATAATAAGTGCTAGTATTGGAGATACAATGATAAGTATTACAAACTTCTCAAGAAGCTTACAGTCTAATAGGGAGAAAGGTGTGAGCCCAAAAGTTGTGATAAAAGGTCTGCAGGAATAGGGAGGGGGAGAGGTGGGGAAAGATGTGATAAATATAAAGGAAATATTCGGGGTAAATTTTTTTTTAAGAAATTCAAGGAAAGATAAATTCTTTTCGGTTAGAAAGCTCAAGAAGGACTTCATGGAGAATCTCCTGCATTACTGAGTTGGACCTTGAAGGAAAAGAGGGACCTCAAAAGTTGAGGAAGAAGGCTGAAGTGGAAAATAAATGATGCCAACTATAGAGGTTGTTTTTTGTTGTTGTTCAATCATTCAAGCGTGTCTACCTCTTCATACTACTGTCCGTGGAGTTTTCTTGGCGGAGATACTGGAGTAGTTTGCCATTTCCTTCTCTGATGGATCAGCTTTTGTCAGAATTTTCCAGCATGACATGTTCATCTTGTGTAACCGTGCACAGTATAGCTCATTGTTTCACTGAGCTATACAAACCTCTCTGCCATGACAAGGTAGATCCAGGAGGGAATATCTCTATCCAGGAGGGGATAGAAGTTATTACAAGCAGTCACAGACTTGGGAGAGGACATGATAAGGATAGGAGATGAAGAATAGGTCAATTAGCCTGGAATGGTATGTAGAACCCAGAATGTAGAGGGTTTTGCATGACGTGATAAGTCATAGGGAGAGAGACATATATGAGGAGAAATTAGAAAACCCAGGTGAAATATGAAATGGGGCTGACGGAAAACAAATTAGGTTAAATGACTGAATATAAAAGAAGGTTTAGTTTGGGAGATTTAGAAGAATCAAGATGAGTGGCACCTAGGGTCAAGTTATCCATACTTCACTTTATTCCTCTGCTATCTTCCCACCTCCCATCCCCCCCCCGCCCCTTTTAAATATTGTAATGATAATCAGACTAATTCTGCCATTAATCCTGGAAAGGATGTATCAATTTTCTTTCTCAATATACTCTATTGTCTCCATTCAACATCCCAGTATTTTTACAAAACAAAATCCATCTCCCCTACCCTCACTATCCTATGTATGTAACATCCTCTCTCCCTTATTAGAATACGAGCTCCTTGAGGGACATTCTTCACCTTTGTATGTGCATTTCTAGCACTTGACACAGTGCTTGGCACATAGTAAAGACTTAATAATTTTTTTCATTCATTCATTCATGACCCCAGGAATATGAGCCTGGATGATTTACAGGTTGGCAACAACACTAATAGAAAAACAGAATTAAGGGGGGCAAGTTATTTTGGGAAGATGACTGGTTTTATTCATGATGAATTTAAATGACAGTTAATTATGAATATAAGACTGACCTTCTAGGGAGAATTAGAGAGTAGAAATATAGACTTAGGAGTCCTTTCCTCAGAGGTGATAACTGAAACAATGGTAGAAAATGAAATCACTAAGAGAATGTAGAGGGCTGTGGATAGAAAATTGAGGACATTCTTTTGAAGGAGGAAGATGAAGTGCCAGAAAAGGAGACAAAGGAAGGGTCAGAAAATGTGACAGAAGTTTGAGAGTCCAAAGTCATCAAAAACAAAGAAGGGCTGGTTATTAAACAGGAGGTTTTAAGTCAAAAATTTCAAAAATTGTATATCAGCAGTGTGTGATCTTAAATATTGGCATAATGACAATAGAAGAAAGATAAATATTGTCAGAAAAAATATCCCATATTTTTTTAAATTGGACCTGTGATTTCTTTAATTTAGAGAACTCCTGATGAGAAAATTCTTGCTATTAATGTAGATAGACATCTGCTCTACAACTTTGTAAAAGACCAGAAAGGCAAGAGTTTAGCAAAACCTTAAAGTTTTATATAAATGTTAGCTGTGGTTGTTATTGCTATTACCATCTCAGTTTTTTTCATGTAATTTCTCTTCTCATATACTCATAAGAATATTAACCATTCTGTTCATCTTACAGCTAAAGAATCAGAGGTGGTATAACAGCAAGCATCTTAATACCTAGGATGGCTGCTTAGTACAGGTTCTTTGATATGCTTTTCTAAAGGAAAGAGACTCAAAAAGGGTTAACATTTTACTTTAATCATATATATATATATATGTATATATTACTTAGTTCAGGGGAAAAAGTCAGCACCCTGAACTTCAGAAAAAATACAAGCAGAAATTACAAGCAGAGAAAAAATACAGACAGAGAAAATAACTCAATTCAACAGACCAAAAGATAGGGCTTCTAGCTGTCTAACTATTACATACATACATAGGTAGTTACCAGAGAGAGAAGCACCAACATCTGGGTTTTCAAAGCTGGGGGAGGGGAGCTCAATGGCTACCCAGAGTCTCATTTGGCCAAATCACACAACTCTTCCCATAAGTGAGCCCCAAAGCAAAACCTCACCTCAAGAGTATACATATATACCCTTCTTCAGGGTCAGAGGACATCACAACCTTCATGACCTACTGCCTAATTACAAAGTAACAAAACGTGTGGGCCTTCCTGGAAAAAAAACAAAAACAAACAAGCCTCCCCTAAGCAAGCTTCTCTTGTTGGGCTCCAGGTAATGCCCGTTAATGGGCAGAGAAGATCTTCAAATTCCCTTACCATTACACATCTAATTGATTTACCATTAGATATTTAAAGGAATGAGAGTACTTATGAGGATGCTAGATAGGTTATTATGCAATTACAATTCCTAGCCTTCATGTCAGTTCTTTTTTTTTTTTCTTTTTTGCTCTTTTGGAGGGGGGATGGCAGGGCCGTTGGGGCTAAAGGTCACAGGGCTAGTAAATGTTAAGTGTCTGAGGTCGAATTTGAACTCAGGTCCTCTTGACTCCAGGGCTTTTGCTCTATTCACTGAGCCACCTAGCGGCCCCAAATGTCAGTTCTTAAGGGGAAGAAAAGCAGTTGGGAAGATGAATTCAATTAAATATTTTCTAATTGCTTACTACATACCAGTTGCTTCCTTATATACTGTTCCCTAGTCAGGGAAACAAAAAAAAAGTAACTTGGTCTCTGTCTTCAAGGTGCCAAATTAAGTTGATGTTTAAAGGGAGAAAGCTACTGACAGAACCAATCAAATTAAGTGTCTGATCTACTTTCTTCCCCTACTCTCTTCTGATTACATTAGAAAGTAGCTCATCGAAGACAAGCACCATTTCATTTTTGTCTTTTGTGTAATCAGCACTTAAATATAATTCACTTTCAAATTAAGAACTTACTTTCCTGGTGTCATTGGTCCTTTGCAAGAAACTACAAACAGCAACAACAATTTTCCAGCATGTTTTACACATAATATGAATGAATGAATGAATGAATGAATGAGTGAATGAGTGAATGGATAAGAAAGCATTTATTGCACATTTACAATGTGCAAAGCACAGAACTAAGCACTGGAAATAGAGGAAAGTAAGATGACCCTTGCTCTTGACACATATAAAAGGTTTCATCAGCCAGTCAGATGGAAAGGCCCCATAGTCCTAAAGATACAATGGCAGAGTTGATGCTAATACATCATCTTTAGTGTAATTTCCATAAATAAAAGCATATCCATTTCTTTTTTTTTTTTTTAAGAATATCTTCAAAGGTCTACTTTAACATTTTTTTTACTCACATGAATCAACATAGACGAACAATATTTTTCTTTTTTTTTCTTTTTGGAGTGGGGAGGGCAGGGCAATTGGGGTTAAGTGACTTGCCCAAGGTCACACGGCTAGTAATTGTTAAGTACCTGAGATCACATTTGAATTCAGGTCCTCCTGACTCCAGAGCCAGTGCTCTATTCACTGCTCCACCTAGTCGCCCCAACAATATTTTTCAATATAAGTTTTAGGGGACCTACTATAATGAATAGAGAAGAGTAATTTATAGTATATATTTCAGGTATCTGCAGGAAAAGATACATGCCCTGAATTCATGAGGGTGTTCAGAAAATTAGCTGTTGAATATTTTAACCATTGTCTCAATGCATTTTTTTTCTCTACTTTTTGTAAAGAAAATTTTAAAAAAAGCATTCCCTAAGCAAGAAAGACCAAACTAGTCCAAACATTTTGAGAAATACCACACAAAGCATATCCATTTCTGACGTCAAATCATTTAACTGTATCAAAGACTCTTGTGAGAACTTTCTTTTCTGGATCTTCAGTAGCTATAGCTGCTGAGGAAGCAGGGCCTGTGGTTCCTACGAGTAGTTTCTAGCTTACATCTCCGTAAGGGTTACTTTTTGCCCTCTAAGCATGATGGCTTTGAGAACTAGGCTGCAAACAAGAAAGGTGGCTTGGAGGGTGAGACCATTCCTGAGGCTCTTGGTTACCAACTTTGGGGCTATCTCTGTTGGAAGCTAAGAGGAGGTAGTCATTGTATTGGTTCCGGTAGTGATGGTGGTTTAATCATCCTGGCACATGCCACTTCCTGTCTCTCCTTCACGTAGCTTTTGCTGCTTCAGCTAGGTTGCTTTGCTTGCACCTCAGTGGAAACTGGTTAGCGTTTGCTGTTGGTAGTGATGGAGAAAGTGGCCCCATAGCCACATAGGTTTTTCCCAGGGATAATGGATGTATGTGGGGGCATCATAGTTGGTATGTCATCAAGATTCATTGAATTTAACTATTAATTATCATATTGCTAATGGTACAATATTGGGTAGACCTCCTGTGTGTGAAATGGGTTAAGAGTTACACAAGATTGACATGAATAGACGGGTTGCTGTCTACATTATTGGAGGGAATATCCACTTTTTCACTGGCAGTCCCACTGGCATATTAGAGAATGAAGACAAGAGAGATGTGCAGGTGACTGATAAAAAAAAAAAATAGAAGGGGAGACCATTGTCAGTCAGTCTGATGACTTTTTTCATTTACATGATCAGAGACTGCTAGCTGCAAGGGGCCAAAGAAATCATCTAATCTACCTATCTCATTTTACTAAGAAAAAAATTGACCCAATAAAGTTAAATGACTTGTTTAAGGTCATTTGCTACAATTTGGGAAGTCATAGTTTTCTAAAAGAGTTCCTCTTTCCTATGAATTATGGTTCTGTGGTACCCCTCATAGTACCACTTTGAAAAATTTGTGTAAGGGGTTGTGGTATGATAAAAGAGAATCAGAAAAAAGAAACTCTGGGAGAAAGAGTCCAGGAAGGAACAGCTAAAGGGAACTAGCCTAAAATTCAGAGGTTGCAGAAAAATTTAGGAAGTGTAACAGTATTCATATAATTTTTCAGAACATTTGTATTCCTTCCTTAGTCTCCCTCCCCTCCTCTCAGTTCAGCTTTTTGGCTCACTTGCCTTTACAAGGGATCAATCCAAAACTTGGCAACTCTGTGTCATGCGGAATAATTGGACGATTACCCTATATTCTGCTCATAAAATTACTGTTTGAGAATGTGCTAATACAGAGAGTATGCTAACTTTTTCTTTTTTTTTTAAGGCCCATTGACAATGTTGGCTAGTAGACTAAATGTATGCAGGTCTCTATAGCAGTTAATCACAGCCCTTGGGATTTTCCAGTAAAGGAATACAGGCTTCTTCATTCATTGTATAATTTAGAGTTGGAAGAAAGCTCAAAGACCTACTAGTTCAATTACTTAATTTTGGTTTTATTTATTTATTTATTTATTTAATTTTATTTTTGTTCCAAACTTAAATACCAAATCAGATGAACATTTCCATATCCATAATAGCACAGAAAAGGGCAGTTATGAATGAAATTATAAAGGTTTGTAGCTTTCGTTTTACAGATGATTATCCAAGGTCAAAAATTAGGATCTTTGGTCCCAAAATCTAATGCTAATTTTATTATTCGGAAATTCCATTCCACACTATTTAATTAGTAAGTGGCTGGTATGTATCAGACGCTGTGGTAGGCCCTGGGAATATAAAGACAAAAATGCAAAGGCCCCTCCCCTGAAGAAGTTTATATGCTATTGGTTCTGGGATGGAATGAAAGGTATAATATATGTAACGCACTTTGTAGACCTTAAAGTGTTTTATATAAATATCACCACCACCACCACCATCATCATCACCACTGAATCAGTCAATTAGTTTCTATTATATGTCTATCATGTGCCAGGTGCTATGCTCAGCACTGGGTACAAGAAGGTAAGTATAAATCACATACAAAATTATTTGAAGTAATTTCCCCAAGAAAGACAGAACGAACATCCATGGGGCTTGGGAAAAGTCTCTTATAGGAGGTAGCGCATGATCTGTACTTTGACAAGTCAGGGATTCTACTAGGCTTAGGCTGGGAAGGAACGCATTCCAGATAAACCATTCCTTATTTTAGTCCAACCTCATAACATTTTCTGACAATTACAATTTCCAAATGCAACTGTGCAATTTGACTTGACTTCAGGCAGATGAAGTCTTGGTTGTTTTAATGCCATATTCTCTTTTGATCCAGACAAGAGAGTTCACAATAGATAACAAATGTGGTCCTGCCCTGCCATTAGGAGCACTTCTCCCCACCCACTTTGAGACACTGCAATATTATGGTATCAAGACAGCTCCTGCAAGGCACAAGTTGCAAGGTTATGATTTAATTTTGTTGTTGTTCTGTCATTTCGGTTGTGTCCAACTTTTCTTGATCTAATTTGGGGTTTTCTTAGCAAAGACACTGGAGTGGTTTGCCATTTCCATGTCCAGCTCTCTTTATAGATGAGGAAACTGAGGCAAACAGGGTTAAGTGACTTGTCCAAGGTCACATAGCTAATAAGTGATTTAATGTATGACAATCCAAATCGCCAGTTTTGATAATCCAGTAAACAAATGAAAAGCAAAGCAAACAAAAAAATAAGAGCCCTGTTGTCCTGATGATCTGTTAAAATGTAAATTCACTGTGAATTAATACCTGCATGATAGCAATATGCCATTCCCTATGAACTAGAGGTGTGGATGAAATCTTGCCATTAAAATGGATAAGAAAGTCTGCCTCTGAAAAGACATTTTGAACACACAGGATCATGTATTTAGAATGGGAAGCCATGTGCTCCAGGTGTTGAGAGGAAAGCCATGTGCTCCAGGTTCTCTCCAGGAAACTGAGAACTAGAAAGATGACTTGTTCAGGCCTCTACTACCCTTCATGACTACATTTGAGATTGTCCTGGTAGAGGTAGTGGAATTGTTTGCCATTTCCTTCTTCAGCTCATTCTACAGATGAAGAACCTGAGGCAGAGTTAAGTGACTTGCCCAGGGTCACACTGCTAGTAAACCTCTGGGGTCAGATTTGAACTCATGAAGATGAGGCTTCCTGATTCCAAGTCCAGTGCCCTATCCACAGTGCCACCTAGCCACCCCAACTTAAATATAAATTGAACAATTAGAGAAGCAGCCTTGAAAATAATTAGGATCACACAGTCTTTTCTAATTGCTATCAGCAATCAACCAAATATTTACTGAGCACCTACTATATGCCGAGGATTTGAAAATGAAGTGAAAGCAGCCTAAGGGCCAATTATCTTTCAGTAGGGACAGCTGAATTTCAGGGCTGGTCAGGGGATTTAGCCATGAATTAATGCTAGATATGTAACAAAAGACCTCTCTGCACTAATTATACACTTGAAACTACAGAAAGCAAAAAGAAGTTTTTTTTTTTAATCATCTATCAATTTGCTTTAGTTTTAAATCTACAGAGCATAAATTCAATTCCACTCTTGAAAACTCAATAGATGAAACTTGATATCTGGGTCTCGAGAAGGCCTTATCTGCAAAGAAATAAAGCTTCAGAATTCATACAGGACAGTAGCTAAAAGGCTGGAAGCCTCAACATTTTCAAGTTAGCAGACATCGAAGATGGGGACTAAGTCCTTGCCACGGCCAAGCCCAAAAGTGAATTAGGAAAGGGCCCGGCTTCTCTTCTTCCCAGACGCCAACCCATCAGGTCTGCGTCGGCTGCCTCGGATCTCGCTGGGCAGCTTGGCCAGATCTGTGCCTCGATGAGGCCTTCGTGCAGGACGATTGTCTTCTCTTTCACTGAGAGCCACTGAGCCGAGTCCGCGGCCGCCGCTGCCACTGCAGCCGCCGCCGAGGAGCCCATGGCCAAGCTGGGCCTGGGGGAGCAACGAACCGGAGCCCCTAGCGTCCCATAGACGTTCGCCGTCTGAGGGATCTGCGGTCTTGCTCATGCTGCTGCCACCGCCCTAGGCAGCCCAAGGAGTCCCGTCTATGCAGCTGCAGCCACCCCTGCCGCGGCCGTCACAACTCCCCGCTCCTCTCCCCCCCAACCCCCAAGCCCCGCCGCCGCTGCCGTCGCCCATGTAGCTAATTTCTTGGGCAGAATTTGAATCTAGGTCTCCCTGACACCAGATTTAGTGCTCTACCCCCTATGCCATGCTGTCTCTTAAAAGATCGAGAATGAAACAGAATTAGATAAGAAGAGGGTTATGCTGTTAAGACCAGGTTGTTTTGTAGTGATGGCATTTCTAACTAATAAGAATCTCCATTTGCAGAAAACTTTACATTTTGCAAGGTCAAGCATTAGCCATGTCTATTTTACAGATGAAGGAACTGAGATTGAGTTAAAAACGAGTCTGAAATCTATGCAGATTTAGAGCTCAATTTTAATTCTAGGTTTTTGAGTCCAAGACCATTGTTTCTGCACCCCATTTCCCCCAACCACACACACCCCTGCCTCCTTTTGAGGGTGTGTCCAGATCTCCTTTTAATACAAATCCTTCAGATTTTTGCACTAAGCTCTAGGAACTCAATAAATAATAGTTTTATTGACTTGAATGGGTTTGGCTTCTCTATCACAATCCCTCATTTGTTTGCAACAATACTTAGTACAAATCCTTTTGAAAAGAGGATCTCTTGACCTTCTTCAGCCGGGCTAAGTGTCTATTCCCTTGGAATTATTTACATGCTAAATAAACATGTCCCACTGGATCAGGTTACTTTCTGGATATCCCTCTACTCTGTCTTCTCTAATTCTTTGGCTGGTAGTGAAGGAAACTGAGGCACTCCTCTGGAGTAGGTAGCTATATAAATGTAACCTATATTAAGTGTTTTGTAGATTGGTTATATAATATATTCTCCCATGCTTTATGGTTTACAAAGCACTTTGGTCCTCACAACAACCCTGTGAAATAAGTACTATTATTATCCCCACTGTACAGATGAATCAGTTGAGGCTCAGGGAGGTTAAGTGTCTTACCTAGGGTCATACAGGTAGTTAGTGTCTAAGGCAGGGATGACGAACCTATGGCCCCAAGGCCCCAAGTAGCCCTCTGGGTCCCTGGGTGCATTCCTTTGACTAAATCCAAATTTCACAGAACAAATCCCCATAATAACAGAATTTGTTCAGTAAAAATTGGATTCAGTCAAAAGGCCACACCCAAAGACCTAGGAGGCCACATATGGCCTTGGTTTAAGGCATTACTTGAACTTAATGCTTCCTGACTCCAAGTACAGTTCTCTGATCATTAGGCCAGGCTCTTTTAGATCAGGTTCATCCTAGGTCTTGGTTAACTTGTATACATGAGGGCTTACATTATTTCATTCTTATGCAGAAGACTGAGGGAAGGAGAGAAGGATATTTCAAAGAGATGTATTAAAAATTTCAAAATCTTGCATTTCATTTAGAAATGGTGATAATGGGAGAAGGATGATTCTTTGAAAAAAACACAATTATACTTCAAAAAACACTTTCTATGTTTTCATTTGAACAACCGTTAAAAAAAGGTAATATATTCTAAAATATTTATAGCAAGGTCTCTTTGTGTTGTCAAAGAACTGGAAATTGTGGGACTGCTCCTGCTCATCAAATGGAGAATGGCTGAATAAGTTGTGGTATATGATCATGATGGACTTCTACTGTGCTATACAAAGTGATGAGCTCAATGATTTTAGAAAAATATGGAAAGATTTATACAGAATAATGAAGGGTGAAACGAGCAGAACCATGAGAATGTTGTACACAGTTAACAACATTGTTTTAAGAACAACTTTGAGTGATAGTCATTTTGTCTATTATAAATACCCACATTAACTACAAAGGACATAGGAAGACACTATCTGCATCCAAAGAAAGCACTGATAAATGGAAGTATGTGTAGAATGGTTTTACATATATACATATTTATGTCTAATGGTAGCCATCTCTGGGGTGGGAGGAGGGAAGAAAAAAAGGGAAAAAAAAGAAAGTTATATGATAAACGTTTTATATATTTAAAAGGAACAGCAAATTGTAAATAATAAATTTTAAGTTTGATGTACAATCATCTTTTTTCTTTGGTAATCTACTATGTTATGGAAATGTGTGTTTTATTTCTCAAGTTCAGAATAACATAAATAAAGTTTTAAAAAAGACATAGGGAATGCAAGTATTATTATCTCCATTTCATAAAATAAAGAAATTGATCACATCCCCAGATGTTGTCACTGACATTTAGTAATGGAAAAGACCTCAGAGATCATTGAATTCAATGTATTTTCCAAATGAGGAAACTAAGCCTTAGAAACAGGAAATAATTTATTTAAGGTCAGTCAATCAATCAGTCAACCAATATTTATTTAGCACCTATTATGTGCCAAGCACTGTGTTAAGTGCTAGAGATACAAAAGGAGGCAAAATATAGTCCTTGCCCTCAAGGAGCTCACAATTTAATAATGGAGCAAGTCACCTTGTCCATTTGGCTCTAAATCCAACACTGTTTCCGCTGCTCTTTGAGAAATCAAGACTCAAAGACAGGCATTTAAGTCTGGAGTTTGTTTGTTTGTTTGTTTTTTCCTTTGCTTTATCTCTGAAAATGGTTATGGAGAGCAGGAGAACATGGAAAAAAGAGAACTAATTAAAAAGAGTGTTTGGATTCAAGTCTTTCCTTGTGATGCATGTTTACTATGCAGCATTGGTCAAGCTTAGTGTGTTTCTGATGTTGTATTGCTATTGCAGATGCCTGTATTGTTGAGTGGTTAAGGGACCTGCCCATACTCATACATCTAGTAGCTGTCAGACATGAATTTGAGTGCAGGTCATCCTGACTCTGGAGCTCTCTTTCTATTCACTATGCATATAGCCACCTTTGCTTAAATGAAGCCCACATTTCCTTCCTTTGTTCATTTTCTTTTTGCCACCTCACCACATGCCTATAGATCACTATGTACTTAACCAATGTAGATGTGAAATTTCCTTTTAGAGAAATAGTTTTATTCTTTTGTTTTCACACAGAACTGAAAATCCTGGCAAAGATATTAATGAATGAAACAATTGAGCCCCAAAATAATGTAACCTTATGAAACATACTTTCTTAAGCTTGCAAATATCTAATTGCAGATTGCTTGATTTCCCATGCTAAATTTATCTCTAATCTCTCTCTCTCTCTTTCTCTCTCTCTCTCTCTCTCTCTCTCTCTCTCTCTCTCTCAATTTTTGGAGTATTCTTTTATCAAAATTTTTTTTTATTTTAAAAACATATTTTTACTTAAGTCAATTGAAAAACAAACAAACACACATTGCTGGGTTACATCAAAATACATGTTGAGAAAAAAACATACTTTTGCCCTAATATAATAATAATTAGCATTTATATAGTTTTAAGGTTTGCAAAATGCTTATGTTGCTTCCCTTCATTCAGCCCTATGAGGTAGTTATTATTTGGTCCTCATTTATAGAGGAGAAAACTGAGTCTAGGAGAGGCTAAATGACTTTACCAGGGTCACACAGCTGGCATCTGAATTTATATTTTAATTTTGGTCTTCCTCACTCCTACTCCAATACTTAACTGCACTACTACCTCTCTGTCTTATTATCATGCTATTTAACGAAGTAAGGTGGAAAACCCTGACTTGAAACAAAATAAGAGGTATTAAAAATAAAAGGCAAAAGCAGTTTTATATTTAATGCACTGAGTCAGCTGCAAGAAAAACAAACAAACACACCAACCACTGTTAAACATTCAAGTTCTTAGTTGAAGGACAATTTGTAAGGAATACAGATGAATTGTTTTAGCAGAGGGAAAGATGATGGAGACCTCAAAGCAGAATTTTATTTCACTGAGAACTTTTGGTCAAGGAGGCATTTTACTTGCTGTGCCTCTCCAGAATCTGGTAAATCAAAGAGATCTTCCAAGGTGTGTGGTTTCCTTTTTCTGTTTGTTTTCTCATTCAGGGGATATTCACGAACAGGGATATTGGGCAACATCCAGATGTTTGAAAGCTGCTAGACTTCCCCTTGTGGTGCCCTCTTCCTCCAGGGAGCTCATGATGGTTTATACATGTTTAAAAGAAGTTTGTATCCCAACAACACCTCCTGTGAGATTCTAGGTGGCTTGAAGGACAAGTCAAATAGTTCTTTCTCAACACATCCACCCTCCTATAGCACATAAGAATAAATCTTGTCTGAGTAGCAGGAATCAGGTAGTGCCTGTCTTCAGCTTTTGCTCCAATGGGTTATTAGTATCAAAAGTGACATGTACTTTAATGTAATTTCTTTTTTTTACACCATGTTTTCTGGTCTCATAATTATTAAGAATGTGTGACCAGGAAAATATTTGGTAACTGTTTATGGTAGCATTTAAAAAAATTTAACTTTTGCTTTTGTGTACCCAAAGAAAGTGTTTTAAAAGTTAAAAGAAATGTTCTCATAGACTTTTTTTTAACCTATTAAGTCACTTTTCCACATTAATAATAGGACAAAGATATCAGGCTTCAGAATGACAATATCTAATGTGTTTTCCACATTCTCCTTAAACCTGGAGAAGACTTCCTCTCTTGTTTTCATGGGAGTTTTATGAATTCCAACATGTATATTTTTCCAGCTGTAGTATTTTATTTGCAATGGAAATTACCAGTTGAAATATCACCTTTCCTATGGAAAAGTTACCAACACTAAATCTTAGTCATTGAAGCAGATTTCAGGCACTTAAATTAGATTACTTCTTTATGCACGTAGCCATTTCTTCCATGCTATTGACATTGGAACCTCTGGACTAGTGTTATATTTAGCTTTATGTTCTTAATTAGTCCTATCCATCACAATAAGCCATTGGAGAAAGATTTTTAATAAAGAATCAGAAATAAATAGGAAAAGTAAGAGATATTAAATTTGATTAATACTGCTCAATGACCTGGTTTCCATCTTGGAATATGTAGGATAATATTTGATTACAAGAGTTCTCACAAATTGTAAAATTAATATAGTTTATAACATAATGTGGCAAGTATTAAAATGAATATGTTTTTTAGGCCACATTTAACAGGGAAATAGTATCAAGAATGAGTGGGTTTATGGATCTGCTATTGTCTTGCATAAGCCTTATCTGAAATATTGATCAGTTCTGTGAGAGAAAATTTAGGAAAGAAATAGATAGAAATATTATAGGTCAAGAGGAATTTGGTCAGGATGGCAAGGAAGTTGGAAAACACATTATGTGTGGTTTGTCATTTGTTTTTTGAAGAGGACCAATGACATTATAGGGTGATGTCTTGACTTGTAGTGATTTGGATTTAAGTGAGGCAGAATTGCACAGTCATCCTCTCTTCCAGAGTCATCAAAGTCCAGTAGTATGACAAAAGTCAGGATATCTGGTGATGGTCCGGGATGTAGTAGATGATCTTGGCATCTTCCATGTTTGACCAAGCTCTAAGTGCTCCACAGCACCTCCTTCAGTTGCATTCATGGCTGTTTGAAAAATTGTTCACATCTGCTGATGCATCCCACCAGGAAAAATCTTCAGGTACTTGAGGTAGACATCCCCCTGACTCACTGAGAGGTTTGAGGCCTGTCAATTACCCAAAACTTCCTTCAACCCATCTGCCAAAATGGTTTATTGAGGTGTGGCCACTACACATACTACAGCTCCTTGGAGTCACAAGTAAGAACTGGGTGAAGGTGGACACGAAAGGTGGATGAGCACATTATATATTAGCCAGGCTGTTTAGCCTAGGGAAGAGAAAATTTAGAGAAAGCATGGTTGCCTTTTTCAAGTATTTAAAGGAATGTCATGTGGAAGAATAGATTAGGAGGACAGGAATGCTTCATTCTTCATTTTGAGGATATCTTTGTATTTCCACCTTAGTCTACAGTACCTTTCACATAGGAAGAATGAAATAATGTTTGCAGAATTGTGTTGTATTTTGCCTGGCCCCAAGGAGGTAAAATGCAAGCAAGCTGGGAACTTAAAAAGAGGTAGATATTAGAACAGTGTAAAGAAAAACAACTTTCTTAAATAAAAAAGTATTGTAAACTTTGCAGACTTCAACAAGCCCTCCAAATACAAACAAAAGCAAATTTATAAGCTCTATTTCCAATTTTGGTATGATATAGTGCTGACATAATTTTGAAATCGGCGAGTTTCATGCACACTCAAGGTTTGCCCACTGGATTAGTCAATGCCATCTGCAGTGAAGTGTTTCCAGCATGAGGCAATAGTATTTTTTAATCATTCCAGGGAATCTTTCCTTTCTAGGCAAGGTAGGTAGTACCCTGGACTTGGAGTCAAATCTGGCTTCAGACACTTTTTAGTTGTGACCCTAAGCAAATCACTTAATCTCTGCCTGGTTGAGTCGTCTCAACTGTAAAATACAGATAGTAATAGTTCCTACCTCCCAGAGTTGCTGCGAGGATCAGATGAGATAACATTTTAAAAGTACTTAGATTAATAAATGTTTGTCCCCCCCCCCTCCCCGATTTGTCCTATGGTTACTAAACTTGAAGCAATTCTACTTACTTTGCTGTCCTCTGTGTCAAATGGATCATCATGACCATTTTAAGTAGGTTCACCCTTCAATACTGTCCTAATATTCCTTTGGCTATTAGGAGCAATTGAGTGTTGGCAGAATCAATGGTATTACCGAAGTCTAACTCACCAGCATTTTAGAAATTTCTGTCAGTGCTTCACATCTATCCTAGTTGTCTCAGGAAACAAACCATTTTCTCTGTACATTTCTGGTGGGCATTCCCCTGTTTTTTTGTTACCCCACTCCCCTTTCATGGCATGGATGATGTTTTTTGTTATTGTCATTATTATTATTATCTCATTTTTAATCTCCCTTTTGGATGGGGTTCAGATAGCAACATCCTGAGGATGTCAGTATCCTACCATTGGCTTATCTTAAACTTCTGTAGACTATTGCACAGGTAGATAAAAATGACTGTTCTTTGCAACTAAATAGGAATAATTTATTTGTTGACTGCTGGAAAGGATCACCAAGATAATTCCGGTAGCAGACAGCACAATATGGAGGACATAGGTATCACCCTGTTTCTATATTGTTTTAATTTCTTCTACTAGATCTTTTTATTTTAACTCTTCATCATATGTAGTTTGAAGATTATGAACATTTGATATGTTGACACAGTATCTATTTGTAAACTCACATGGATTTTGTGAAAGAAGCATGTCCTTTGTCACCAATATTATTCAACATTGTATTGGAAATCATAACAACAGCAATAAGAGAAGACAAAGAAATAGAAGGAATCAGAATAGGAAATGAGGTAATAAAACTATCCCTTTTTGCAGACAGTATGATGATATACTTGGAAAATTCCAAAGACTCAACTAAAAAGTTAGTTAAAACAATTAACAATTTTAGCAAAAGAGCAGGATATAAAGTAAATCCACAT
>CM053586.1:135489218-135525465 GCA_028646515.1 Pseudochirops corinnae
GGCAGGGTCAATATAATAAAAATGACATTTTTATCTTAACTAATTTACGTATTCAATGTTATTTCAATTAAATTATCAAAAATTATTTACTGAGTTAGAAAAATTAATAACATTTATTTGGAAGAACAGGAGTTCAAGAAAATCAAAGGAACTAAAGAAAAAATATAAAGGAAAGAGGTTTAGCAGTATCAGATCTTAAACTATATTATGAGGCATTACTTATCAAAACTATTTGATACTGGCTAAGAAATAGAAAGGTGGATCAGTGGAACAGAGCAGACATACAATTTACAGCAGCAAATGACTACAGTAACTTTATGTTTGAAACTGTAAAGACTTAAGTTTTTGGGATAAGAATTCATTATTTGTTAAAAATTGTTGGGAAAACTGAAAAACAATCTGGCAGAAATTGGGCATAGGTCAATATCTTATACCATTTACCAAGGTAAGGTCAAAATGGGTGCATGACCTAGAGAGAAAGAGAGAGATTACAAGAAAACTTGAACATGGAACATATTACCTATCACACTTTTGGATAGGTAAAAAATTTATGAATAAACAAGAGGTAGAGAGCAGTGTGAGAAATAAAATGGATGATTTTGATTACATTAAATCAAAAAGGGTTTGTACAAATAAAATAAATATAGCCAAGTTCAGAAGGAAAGCAGAAATTTGGGAAATGATTATTATAGACAGATTCTCAGATAAAGGCCTTATATTTCAAACATATAAAGAATTTTGTTATCTATAAGAATATGAGTCATTTCCCATTTGATAAATGGTCAAAGAATATGGACAGAATTTTTTTGATGATGAAATAAAATCAATTTGTAGTCATATAAAAATGCTCTAAATCATTGTTGATTAGGGAAATTCAAATTAAAAAAAAACCTTGAGATACTATTTTACACCTATTAGATTGGCTAAAATGATTAAAGAACAAAGCAATAAATTTGGAGGGGATGTGGAAAAAGTGGGATATTAATTCACTGTTGGTGGAACTGTAAACTGATCTAACTATTTTAGAGAGCTATCTGGAATTATTTGTAACTACCTCTATCCTTTGACCCAGTAATTCCATTACTAGTTTGTTTCCCAAGATGAATTAGGGAAAAAAAAGGAAAACAACTTATGTGTTCTAAAATATTTATAACAGCTCTCTTTGTGGTGGCAAAGAACTGGAAATTGTGGGGATGCTGTCAGCTGGAGAATGGTTGAATAAGCTGGGGTATATAATTGTGATGGATTACTACTATGCCATAAGCAATGATGAACTTGATGATTTTGGAAAAAACATAGACTTGAATGAAATAAAAAAGAACAAAATGAGCAGAGCCAAGAGAAAACTGTATACAGTAACAGCAATATTGCTTTAAGAACAACTTTGAGTGACCAAGTCATTCTACTATAAATACCCAAATTAGCTACAAAGGACCTATGAAGGAAGATGTTGTCTACATCCAGAGAAAGAACTGATAAATAGAGGTATGTATAGCATGATTTTTACACACACACACACACACACACACACACACACACACACACACACACACACACACACACACACACACACATTTGTGCCTTACTCTAGCCATCTCTAGAAGGAGGAAGAAAAAAAGTTACATGATAACTTTATTATATATTTAAAAGGAAAAGCAAGTTTTATATAACAGATTTGCAATTTCATGTGCAATCTTTTTTTGTATTCTATTGTAGAAATGTTTGTTTTATTTCTTAAATTCAGAATAAAATAAATACAATTTAAAAATAGCTCACATGGATCAATGTTATATCTGGGCAATTAAGGGCAACAGTTCTGAATGTGAGAATGTTCCGATTCTTCTACATTTCACCCCCTGGATTCTCAAGATTATATGTAGGTTTGCATTTATAGCACAAGATTTTTGTCATTTATTAATTTATAAAAGATATCAAGATTCTGGTATACAATTCTAGGCCGCCTGATCGTGTTTTTCTGGCTATATAATTGATGTTAAAGTTTCACAAGCTCTAACGGTCTAATGTAGCGTTCCCACCATGTCATTGTATAACCATCCCACTTCCCAGCCATTTTCAGACCATGCCATTTGCACTCGGGCCCTTTCCCCCTCCCAATAGAACATTCCCTCCAATACTACCGTGGTACAAAGTGAGAACTACATTCCTGAAGTGTTGGAGGAAATGTTCTATATTTGCTATGTATAACCTTATACATATGAAGTAAATATTCCTTTGTAAAAGCTAATATGA
This sequence comes from Pseudochirops corinnae, assembly GCA_028646515.1. NCBI lineage: Eukaryota > Metazoa > Chordata > Mammalia > Diprotodontia > Pseudocheiridae > Pseudochirops > Pseudochirops corinnae. The sequence goes on from CM053586.1 coordinate 135,491,469, forward strand.
TTTAAGTAGCTAAATGTAACTGAGATGTTTGGAGCCCTAAGACTGGGGGAATACAATCAGCAGTTTTCATTTCTTTGCCACCACCAAGAGAGCTGCTACAAATATTTTAGAACACATAAATTCTTTTCCTTTTTTTCCCTAATTCATCTTGGGAAACAATAAGATTTAGGGGTAGGGAACCCATGGCCCTGAGGCCCCATGTGGCCTTCTAGGTCCTTGGGTGTGGCCTTTTGACTGAGTCCAAGTTTTACAGAACAAATCCTTTTATTAAAGGGATTTGTTCTGTGAAGTTTGGATTCAAAGGGCAGCACTTTAAAACATAGAGGGCTGCATGTAAACTTGAGGCCATAGGTTCCCCACCCCTGGCTTAAGTCAGTGGCAGAAAATTAAATAATTACTCCTAAAACCCTTTGGAAAACCCTGAGGTAGGGGAGAAAGTATCACATTTGGTCTTCGCATAGCTGGGGGCCAGAGCACATCCTGTTATACTAGTATTTCATTGATGTTAGTTGGCTCTAAATCTATTTTTCCTGTTAAGTTTTCATTTCAGGATATTAGTATGTCTGAACATATATAGTCTTAGCTTTCTCCTTGTTAACCTTATATTCCATATATCTTATCTAGAGAAGAATTTGGCATTTGAAATATTGTCCTTATAGATTGGCTAAATTTGGCCTTTAGTTTCAAGTTCAAAGTCCTTAGTTTCATTTCTTTCTTGGTGTATTTTCAGAATTTTATACTATTTGAGTCCAAATTTTATTCTGATGTCTTTGGTAATAGTTTTCATTATTTAAAATAGTTGTGTCATGTATTTTTCCAATGGAGTAATATCAGATCATTATTATACATCGAGTCAATGAACAATACAGTGTTTTGGTATGACTCTTCCTTTGATTTGAAGGTCATATTCACTGGGTTTAAACTGTATCCCTGGAATATGCTGTTTTTATATCATCCATTCTTGATGTTGTTTTGTAGATAGAATGAAAATAGTTTTCCAGATGGACATCGAATACTCTAGTGTTCTCACTATGCTTGAATCTATTTTCATACATTACAAAGTCAAAAATGCAGAACTGAGGTCAAGACTTTGCGGTGATCACTTAAGTATGTTAAGTATATATATTAAGTATATAATCACCAAATTACTAATGAGTTTTGCTTTTTTACTTATGGAACTTTTGGATGTATTCTTTTCCTTTTCAGTAAATATGTGGTTTTCTTGTAAGAGTTTATTGATTTTTTCAAGCGATAAAAGCTAAAAATGCTTTGCAGGGGCAGCTAGGTGGCTCAGAGGGGTGGCTAGATGGTGCAGTAAATAGAGCACTGACCCTGGAGTCAGGAGGTCCTGAGTTCAAATGTGACCTCAGACATTTAACACTTACTAGCTGTGTGACTTTGGACAAGTCACTTAACCCCAATTGCCCTGCCTTCCCCCCTCCAAAAACCAAAAATAAAAATAAAAATGCTTTGCATATAGTACATAAATATGTAATCGATCTAGATTTGTAGACCTCCCTCCCTAATATTCTCATGCATTAGCATAAATATGAAATACATTCTATTAAGAAAAAATGGGACTGGGTTTATGTCAGAGAAGAATGTGGTTAATTTCTTTGGTAGATGTGTATGCACTGCTGTGAAACATTTGAGTCAATAGTTATGAAGATTATCTGGAACCACCACTTCCTAATTTTGCAAAGAAGCTATCGTCTTAGTTATTTTCATTGATTTAACTGTTATACTTTCTATTATACTGACTTCACACAAACTTTTTTGTTTTGTGTTAGATCCAACTTAATTTTCATTTTATTTAACTTCTTTCAACTATGTAGATAATTAGAAAATTTCCTCTTCTTCTTTCTTTGAGATCACACTCTATTCCTTTTCTTTTCTTTCTTTTTTTCCTTTTTTTCTTCTCAAGGCTATATAGCAAAGTGTTGATTGAGGATGAATTGTTAGTTTTGTTCTTTGTGTGGCTTTGACTACTTGCATTTTCTCAACTTCTTGACTTTTACTTTCAATTGTTGATTTGGACAAAGTATCAAGAATTTGTTATAGTTTTCTTATTCAGAATCCATTCTGAATGTTTATTTTTGTTACCTTAGTTGAGTAATATAATCAGGTTTCCCACTGAATACTAGATAGTTGCTGATGTCATGAGCCTATAATAGTTTTCTCAAGTTTCTTCTACCATGATAGTACTCCTTGCTCTTCTATTGTCCCTACCATGGTAATGGCTGCAGCATATACTGTTATGCCCTGATGCTAAAATGTTTTTTCTACTCTGCCAAGTATTGTGGGAGAATGTGTTCACTTCTGATGTTTATAACATATGCTACTTTTTACAGATTGCTGTTTTTAATAGTTGTTTTATTAGTTGTAGTTTTGCCATCAAACTTGAAATGCATTTTAAAAAATTCAAAGTATGCCCATCTCCTCTTGAACACCATTTGAGAAATCATCATTATTTTAGTCATCCATTTTTTAAATTAGGTAGAGCATGTGGAATCTATTTTGGAAACATTTTTAATACCTTTATGTTCTTTAGCTTTTCTCTCTTCAGATTTAAAAAGTCTTTACTTTTAACTCTTATTGTATCAAATGTGGGATCAGGAATGAAGTTATTTCTTACTGCTGACCTGTATTGATCTTCAATACTTTGTTACATAGCTTGGAGCTGGGAATATATTTTATTCACTGGTGAGGAGTATAGAATCAATGGAACAGTTAGTTCTTGGTGCAACATTTCTGCTCTTCCACCTTTGCTTTCCCTGATTCTTTAAGATCTGAACATGTATCTTTCTTATTCTTTGATGACGATTTCTTTTTCTTTCTTTTACTTCACAAGTCAATCTTTCTCTTAAAAAAAAAACCCTCTAAGCTTGAGGACATTGACATTACTATTTTTATTCATTCCTTGATAATTGCATTTAGTTTTATTGTAAATCTGTTATTTGGTATGGTTGTAAGTCAAATATTCTTTTTACTTCTCTTTCTTTATTTTGACTTTTGCCTGAATACCTCAAAAGATTCTCTTTTGCTGTATACACATTTTTTTTTTCCATTGATGAATAACCTTCCATTTTCAAGGTATGGCATTTTGAGTTGAAGCTTTAGCTTCTTTGATTATCAGGATATAACACTGTGGAATAATCTTATATAATTCACATGTTCTTTACTTCATATTTGAATGTCTATCTTGGCCACTTGTAAAATTTGTTTGCTGTCAATGAAACTGTTAAATTTACTACATATTTTGGAGTTTGAAGCAAGCAATATATATATATATATATTTATATACATCTATTTCTATATCTATTTATCTATCTATTTTCTGGCAGCAATCTATGGATTACCTTAATTGATACTTTGTTTTCTACATGTAGAAGTTCCAGATAGTTTCCCTGTATTATTTCCTACCTTGTTGTCTTTAAGTTTATTGATTTGTCTATTATTTTGGGTGACTGACGATCCTTAAATTACCTCTCCATGATGAGTGGATTTAACTTTTATAAAATTTGTGTGTTCTTTTCAATGTTGTTTGCCTGTTTTTTCTTCTGTCATTTTCCCCTACCTTAGTATTTTTGTATTTCAAATTTCTCAACATCCCTTTCATTTTTATGGAAATATTTTCCGTTACATAGCAACTTTTTTCTAATCTTCTAATTGTTTGGAAAATTCTGACAATTCCAATTTTTATCTTATATTCAGTGCTAATTTCTATATTTATGGACTCTCTTGAATAATTCTTGGATTTCTTATTGTTCCTTGCTTTCTAAAGAGTCCAAAATATTCTGCCTTTCATTTGACACTAATTTTAAAAAAAATTATATTTGTTAAGAGATTTTTGTATTCTTGTTGGGGGTTTATTTATTCCTTTTGGTTTTTGACTTTTGACTTATTAACTTGTACTCTGGGATTTTACTGAAAATTTTTCTCTTGACATTTTTTATGCTTCATCTTCTTAATGGATTTTTTCTGTCATTCAATTTCTTGCCTTTTCCCTTTGCTATTCAGCAAGACCAGGCTCAAAAGTTGCCTTTGCCTCCTCTCATTGGGGATTCAGTGCCCCCTGCCCTGCCTAACCTCTGGGAAGACAGGACTCACTCCAGCTGGGCCTATGTTCTTTAGGTTAGATGCAGTTATCTATACTGGTACTCTCCAAATTCTTCCATCTGTTCTCCTTTCCTTCAAATAATTGAGTAGTTGGAAAATTCTAATTCAGTTGGTGTGTGGAGAGGGCAACTGTATCAGACAGAGACACTGCAGCTTCTGGGGAGGGAGGCAGAGGGTCTCTACTCTAGGTCTAGCTAGGTTCTTGTAAAAAAGCAACATATTTTTAGGCCATCTGATTTCTATTCCACTCTTCCTTTAGTTCACATTGCTTGGTAGAATCAGTTTTGGTTACATCTTACTGGGTGGCAGAAGTGCTTAGAGTAGCTGTTGCCATGTTGGTCTCTACATGGGGGTCCAGGATCTCCATAAGTCAACGAGTCTGTTTGTGCCCCTCCTGGGGACAGATGAAGGCTGGTAGGATGAGTCACTGATTGAATGTCATAAATATTAGAGTTCTCCCTCATTAATTCATAAAGGATTTTACCTTGTTGGAGTTCTATCTTCTATGGATTTAGTTACAATTATTTAACAGCTAGGTGATACAGTGGATAGAGCACTGGGCTTAGAATCAGGAAGACTCATCTTCATGTGTTCAAATCTGGCCTCAGACACTTACTATCTATATGACCCTGAGTAAGTCACCTGTTTGCTTTAGTTTCTTCATCTGTCAAATGAACTGGAGAAGTAAATGGCAAACCATTCTAGTGTCTTTGCCAAGAAAATCTCAGATGGGGTCATGAGGAGTCAGAAACAATTAAAATGACTGAAGAACAAAAACAACAAAATCAGAGAGAGAACCAGAAGAAATGAGTGGAAGTGAAAAATTCAGTCTTGGTGTCAAGAAAAACTTCCTAAAATTACAGCTACCTAAAAGTGGATTGGGTTGCCTCAAATGGTGGTGGGTTCTCCCTCTTGAAAGGTCATTAAGCAGAAATGGCACAACCACTTGTTGAGTATGTTGTAGTAGGATACGGGTTATACTACATAGCCCTTGAGATCCATTCCAACTCAGAGATTCTGTGGACTTAGTGATAATTTGATTTCATCACATCAAGGCTAATCAAGAGAATTACTTAGCCAAAGTGCAAAGACTACAGTTGCATATAGTTATACAATAGAAGAGATTATACTATTGAGCCTTTTGGTATAAATATATTTGCCCGTCATAATGATGTATGGGAGATGGACAAAGACATTTTACTGTAAGGGTCACAAAATAGTGCCAGATTGCAAATGGTGATGTTGAGACACAGGGATGTGTTTGAGGCCCGGGAATTAGTTGGGTCACGTGGAGGTCAGAGCATATTGCGCCATCCCTGGCCAGGGGATGTTGCATTACTCAGAACTTTCTTGCTTGGGGTTCCCAATTGATGTCTCCACACCTTGGGGTCTTCATGCCCTTGTAATTACAATTTACCTTCCCCCTCTTAATCCCGCTCAGCTGGGCTGTGTCACGTGTGGGGTGTGGATCTGGGTAGATAAAAGGATCCAAGCCTTGGAGGGGCGGCGGGTCTTAGAGTCCTACTGTAAGGCTTCCCGGGTGTAATTTTAATAAACCCTCTTAAAAACATCTATCCTTCACCATTACTTTCATTAAGGAGAAAACACCAGTGTTGTCTCCGTTGAAAAGGTAAGTACCTTCTGCCCCTTAGGGCAGGGCTGCTGAACCCTGACAATTTTACCTTCTCATCATTTTGTTTTTGTTGATTTTTTAAAAAGTGAAAACAAAATCAGGAATATTAAAGGTTCAGTAGAAATGGTGTATAATTGACTCAGCTACCATGAGAAGCACATTCATTCAGGATTACAGAACTATGAAGAAAATCATCAAAGATGGCTGCCCTACCAATCTAACCTCAATGAAAGAGCAGTAGAAAATGTTTTGCTTATAACTACATAGCAATAATCATTTGTTGTATCATGTCCTAGGAAACTTAATTGGGAAGAAATATGTCATTTTTTGGAATGACCAATATCTCATTTTAAGCTTCAGCTTACTATGTTGAAGCTGCTCTTGAAAATCTTCTTACATTCTTTCTGCTCCATATATTATCATTGACGGTGAACAATTTATAATGGACAGTTGTTGTTAATTAAGTATAATCACAAAATAAACTCAGTTTGTCTTTGTCTGTTGCAGCTGCTTTTGTGGACTTAAGATGCTTCCACAGAAGCATAATTGCCCATGAATGTTGATGCAATAGGCCTTTATTCAGTGCATTATAAGGGAAGGCATAAGGCCTAACATGACATAGGTGGGGGGTTGAGTATGGGGGTCAATGGAAGAAGGAGCAGATAGCCAAGGATTCAAGAGGACCCCTGGAAGAGGCAGTTATATCTGTGACTCCACCAGCAGTATGGTATCTGGAGTAATATGAAATAATCTTCAGGCCCCAGGAGGCCTAAAGGAAAGAAATGATTACCCATAACTCCATATTTATATGTAAATAGGCCTGCTGGAAAGCAATCAATGATCTTATGAGAGGTACTTTCATGAGCTGGTCCCTAAGTTGTATCAATATCAGGTTCTTGTTTCTCCTTCCAGTTCAGTATGGCCTGGAATAAGCTAAAAAATGGTTAAAACAGGAATATCTCTGATCTCTACTCTAACCCTCTATTCATTTGGGAACCTTTTCAATCTCAACCTACTGACTTCATTCATAGGCTATGTATTGTTTATTTTTTAATGGATTATGTGATTAATTAAAATACAATAGAGTGACTGTAAACAAGCCATAGCATAGTGAAATAACCCAAACCCTATGCTTTCTAATAGCAAAACCATAACATAGTTACTTAGTCTGATTGACTCCCCTTTTATCTTTGGATCATCTTCATTGTCCAGGGCATTGAAAGATGGATAGAAGAGGAAGTTGTGGGTTTGGAATTTGTTGAGATAAGTTCAGCTAAGACTTATTAAAAACAAACAAACAAGCAGGGATTCAATTTCAAGGTTTTAGTCAGCCTTCCATTAAATCTTATCATGTCGGTGGAGAGGGAAGGATGGGGAAATTCAGTTGATGTCTTTCCCTGTGACCAACTGAGACTACACACAGCCTCAGTGACAGTCAAAGCAAGAAATAAAAGCAAAAAATGACTTTTTTCCCTTTCAAATATTTGAAATACACCTTTATTATGATTCAAATAAAAAAAAGAATGGGATTGACAATAACAAGCAATAGTTACCATTGAATATTTTGATGGGACTGAAGCAGTTAGATACGAAACTCAAGAAAGGTATAATATTAGTCCAAAACAGGTGTTATGGGGTATAAAATATGAATTATATATATTTTAACTATTATATTTACACCTTCAGCATCCTGAAGATTAAGCACACGTCTCAGTTAGGTAATAAAGTGGCAAACGTGCTCTACAACTAACATCATAGAACAGTGACTTATAAACTAGACCTGTGAAATTGGGTTCTAGTTTCATTGCCTAACAGATCAGCATCATTATCAGGGAGCATAATAGTCTGAGAAGCCTATAAGTCCTGCTCAGACTGTGATTCTAGTTCTGGGTCTGTAGCACCAGAGCAATGTTCACAGAGCTAATGGCAACTGTAAACATGCTGGCATAGTTCTCAATCACAATATAACAGACTCTCCATATATAAGACAGAAGTAAAACATTTATTCAGATACCAGAAAGCCAAATTCCAACACCAGGAAACCACATCCATCATAGCAACATAGAAGTTAATACACCACAACGTATCAGAGCCACACCATCCTTTAGCCTTCCCATAAACATTTACTCGCAAACCTGTGTACTTGCCTGCCATCCTCTCTCTCCCACCATCTAGGTGCTCTGACTCCCAGCTTCCTGTGGGCTCTGCTCTACCCTTCAGCAAATTTTTCCCACCACAGGCTCTATGTGATTATATTCAGCCTATTGGGGGCAGGGAAGACCTTCAAATTCCCATGACCATTACAGGGTCTGAAACAATCTCTGGAGGTTAGAGAGCAGAAATGGTAGCAAACTCCAAATAAGGTTTCTAATAAATTTTCTAGAAATAAGGACTTCTCAGAATTTTAGTTACTTTTGCCTGAAATGTCAGAGTATTGATGATTCTTCTTCCTATGGAAGACAATGGATTTTACCTTGATTTTTCTGTCCTTTTTATCTATTGGATTGGCACACAGTACTATAGGGATATTCTCATATATTTCTACCAGACTTCTATGCCAATCACATATATTATTATAAGTAACTCTCAATGCTACATCAAACATTATAAAGGAACACAGCCGGGATATAATAACCATCTCATACCACTATATTTCTCTCCACCATCTGTAGCCATTGAATTGAACATGATCTCTGTTAGTCTGAGACATAGGAGTATAGAACTCAAATCCCAAGGTTGTCACTTCTTCTCAAATTCACAGCAGTCTTATAAATTCAGTTTTTCCAGGACCATCATTACTAATTAATACAAATTTGAACTGAACTTGGAGTTTTCCTTGCATAGCTATCATATTGGTTCTGCTGGTAATATCTCTATCTCTGCCTGACTCTCAGGTTATATTCTGAATCTCGTCTATCAGGTCCCAGTTCTTCATCTTTAAGTCTCATTGTAAACCTAGAATTCACTCATTGCAAGCATCTTCTTACCTTGTACTCTTTCTCTGATTGGATGGTTTATCCCGGAAACTCCATTGAAGGAGGGCCCTGCAGCCAGCCACATCTCAGCTTTCTCCAGTCTGCACTGTGGAGTATCTCTACCTTGCCTCTGCACCAGTTACATTTCCCTTCTTTCTCAACTTCCCCCGTTTTAGCTTCCTTTAATATATTATTTTCCTTCATTGGAATCTAAGTCCTTGAGTATAGGAACTTTTCCTTCTTATATTTGTATTTCCAGAATTTAGCATAATACCTGTCATATATTAAGTGCTTAATAAATACTTTTTTTTTTGTTTAATGTATATTTCACAAAGAAGACATTTGTCACTTAAAAAGCTATCTTTATAGAGCATTTTAGTAACTTAAACTCTATTTTTCATCTAATGTTCTTTAAAATGAAGGTATATCCCTTGGTGAATTGGTAGGATGAAATAGTGCAATCATGCTTATGATGCAATGCCTTTTAAAATTATATGTTTTAAGGATAAAAATATATGTACATATTTATCACAAAATTCACTAGGAGAGGCAATGTTATCTAGCTGCTAGAGAGCCAGGGTTAGATTCAGGAAGATCTGGCTGGATTCAAATGCTGCATCTTGCATATACCAGCTGTCTGGCTGATTCAATCCCTCTGACTTCTAGTGCTCCAGACCTCTCTCCAAAAGATTGTAAACTGCAAGAAGTTACTAATCTGCATTGTTTAAGAGAGCTCCTTATATCAGAGAAATCACAGGCCCAGTCCAAGACTAAATGACAAAATTTATTCATCATCCAACAGGCGCTTATTAAGTACCTATCATGTCCCAGACATTGTGCTAGGGGACAACTAATAAGGATAGTACTAAATTATGAGAATAGTAATGCAAAGTACAGTCATCTATTATTTTCTCCAACAGTTTAAAGAGCTAAAGGAAAAAATTAGGAGTAGCTTATTTTATGAAGTAATAATAATAATTGGCATTTATGTAGTGTTTTATGCTATATAAATTGTGCAAGTCACTACCTTTACCTGAATGATTTTCACAAGAATCTTGTCGGATAAGTGTTAAAGAAATGTTCATCTCCATTTTACAGATTAAGAAACTAAGGCAGTGAAATGTTAAGTAATTCTTCTAGAGCCACATGACTCAAACTTGTCTAAGGCAGTTTTGAATTTTTTCTTTACTTGGAGTGAAGGATTATTTCCTCTTTGCTGGACTCAGATGTCTTTCATTTCTATGAACTCTTCCCATTCAACATTTGACAACAGAATAATTTGGAACTCTTTTTTTCTTTTAGGTTCAATCAGAAGCATTTTGTGAATGCTGCTAGTTTAAAAAGGCCACAGTTCATTGTTAGTGGGGAAAGGTTGCTGACTTGTGAACTAGAAGAAATGGGTTCTTGCTCTGATTGTCATTAATTTGTTGTGTGGTCTTAGGCAAATCACTTCATCTATGTAATCCTCAGTTTTCTCAGAAGGGGAATCATTATCCCTGCCCTAACTAAAATTGTTATTGTCAGGATCAAATAAAATAATTCATCTGAAGTGCTTTGTAAAGCATAAAATTTCTTATAGACTTCTTCTAATAGAAATGGACTCAAAAGAGGAGACATCCAGCCAACAATGTCAATGGCTCAAATGCAACAATAAATGAATAACAAGAGGGGCACATTTAGTAAAACAAAAAAAAAAAAGAATAATGAATGAAGCAGTAGAGGAATATGTTTATGGAGGGATGTGTGGTAATAAAAATTTAGATTTATGTAGCAGTTTAATGTTTGCTAAGCATTTTACTTACATTATCTCATTGAGCACTGCGTCAACTCTGTGAGGTAAGTGCCATTATTATCACCATTTTTACAGATGAAGAAACCAAGGCTGTGAGAGGCTGTGACTACTTATGGTCATATAACTATCACATGAAAGAAAAAGGATTTGAACCTAAATATTTCAGAATCTAGTTCTTTACACTGCATCAAATTTCCTGTCTTATGATAAGGTACCTAAAAGAGCATTGGCTTGGGATTTAGGAGCCCTGGGCTTTAGTACACAGATGATTTTGTAATCTATTTTTTCTAAATGTGATCTCTTTTCTGACTTCAATTTCATATCTCTCATTGCCTAGTAGACATCTCAAACTGGATGTCCCATAGATATTTGAAACTCAAAATATCCAAAAATTGACTTCATTATGTGTCCCCTCTCCTCCAATCCTTATCTTTTCCTGTTTTCTTTATTAGTGTTGAGGTTATCACCATCTTGTCAGTCACCAAGTCTCACGACCCAGTTATCACCCTATCTTGATTCTACTTTTACCTTCCATATCCAAATCAGTTATCAAGTTCTATAAATTCTACCTTCCAAGTGTCTTTCATACACACACACACACACACACACATATAATATGTGTGTGTACATATATACATGTGCGTGTGTATATATGTGTATATATGTATGTTTGTGTGTGTATATTTTCTCCTTTGACCCTGCCACCACCCCAGATTCTCATACCCTCACATCTGTATTACTGTGATGGCCTTTTTATTGATATTTTTGCCTCAAGTCTCTTCCAACTCTAGTTCATCCTCTACGTAGCTATTAAGGCAATCTTCCTAAAATGCAAGTCTCACCATTTCATTACTCTATTCAATAAACTCCTGTTATTCTGCATTACCTCCAGGATCAAATATAAAATTGTATGCCTAACTCTTAAAGACCTTCAAAACTTGGCCCCTTTCCACCTTCCTGCTCTTTTGATACTTTGCTTCCTTCCATTTATTCTATGATTTAGTGACACTGGCCTCCTTGCTATTCCTTACACAAGATATTCAAACTCCCAACTCTGTTCGTTTTCATTGGTTCTCTGTGTCACAGCTGGAATATTTTCCTTCTTCAACTCCATATCCTGGCTTATCCAAATTCCTTGAAGACTCAGCTATAACTCTACCTTTCTACTTTCCCCCTGTGTTTTTCCTCTGGGATTACCTCCAAATAGATGCTTAATAATTTCTTGTTGACTGAAGTCTAGGTGTACTGATGGCCTTATGTGAATTTTTTGTGACCCTCCATCCCCTAAGCCTTTTTGTATGTGTAAACTGGAGTTCAAGACTGAATAAGACTCTTCTAATTGTAGAGATGATTATTATTCCATGCTGCATGTTTGTGTGAGGCACAGAGTTGTCCAGAGCTTGTGAGAGGAAAACCTTATTCTTGATTCTAGCTTTGAGAGAGAACACATGGTCCCAAGGTCTCTTTGGGAAGACATCCACCAAAAGAGATAAAAAGCTTTTCAAAGCAGTATATTTGCAGAGCTTTCAGTGCCTCAAAAGATCCCTGATTTCCAGCATTCCTCCCTGGAGACTTCTGGGAGTTTTCTTTTAGGTGAGACTAGTGACTTTGTTGGTTTATCTGAGATATCTCATTCCCAATGCAAAAACTCATTTATTCTGAGCATTTTTGGGCATATCTGTTTAGTGTAACTCTTCTGAATTTCATTTGCTATCTGTAAATTTAATTGGCTTATTTTCTATTCACTATTTGTGACAGTCTTTTGTGTAAGTAACATTTTGTGGGAAGGGAATCAAGCCTTAGGATATAAGCTTGGAATACTTTTTTCTGATTAAGATCAAGTGAGCAGGAAAGTACCTTAAACCTAAAAATCATTCTCTCAAACTAATGGTATTTAGAGAGATATAATTCTAGTCTATCACTTCTTTTTTGAGGAGGAGACAGTGGCCAGCCTCCTATCCCCCTGTCTTGCTCCCATTCAGGCAGGAATCAAAATGTTCCTTGGAGAGGGATGGATAACATTCCAGAACTATCTATTCAGGTCTTCTGCCAACCAAATGTGGACAGGCACATAATCCACATGGATGACAAATACTTTATGTATGGTTATTTAAGAAACAGGATCTGATTTTGAGGGGCTAATTTGACAATTGAATAAAGCAATGCCCATTTTCTGAAATTTTATGGCAACTTTTCCCTTTCCTTTTTTCCCCCTTTACTGCCACAGCTATAGTCATAATGCAGTTACACAAAGTTCAACAAAATTGTTCCACTATTTAAAGAGAATCTCATAAAATATAAAAGTCCTGAGGTGAATCAACACTTTTATGCATGACCCAAATCAAAAGCTGCCTGTGAACACTGGATGACAGATGCCCAGTTAAAAGACTAATTAAAGCTGAAGGCAGCAGTACTCTAACCAAATGTCAAGGTCTTTCTTTCCAACCTACCGACACAAAAATGGTATTAAGTCATATATGTTCCTTTCACATTTTATTTTCAATTTGTTAAGTGTTACAAGGCTCTTTATTAAAGGAAAGCCTTTATGGTTTCATTTTGTTCTACCAAATCTCATGATCATGCTAAGATCATATAAAATTCCTTGAAAGATACAACCATAACTGAAAATTGGTTCAATGACCTTTTTTAAAATTTATATCTATTTATTTACTTTTAGTTTACAACATTCAGTTCCACAATCTCTTTAGTTTCAAATTTTCTCCCCTCCCTCTCTTCTCTCCTCTCCCCTCTGCCATGGTGGCATGCATTCAAATACAGGTTCTACAAATACCTTCACGTTGAACATTAGTCATGTTGTAAAGAATGATTATAACCAATGGGGTGAACAATAAGAAAGAAGGAACAAAACAAAACACAAATGAGAGCGAGTAAATAGTTTGCTTCATTCTGCAGACTCTGTAGTTCTTTCTCCGTATGTGGATATCCCTTTCCATCATGAGTCTTTTGTAGTTGTCTTCTAACATTGCATTGCTGAGAAAAGCCCAGTCTGTCAAAGTTAGTCATCACACATATGACATGTCTGTAATTGTGTACAAAGTTCTCCTGGTTCCGCTCTCCTCACTCAGCATCAGTTTATATAAGTCTCACCCAGTTATTACGAAGTTTGTCTGCTCCTCATTTCTTATAGCACTATAATATTCCATTACATTCATATACCACAACTTGTTTAGCCATTCCCCAATTGATTGGCCTCTCCTTGATTTCCAATTCTTTGCCACCACAAATAGAGCTGCTATAAATATTTTTGTACATACAGGTCTTTTTTCCACTTATATGATTTCTCTGGGATACAACCCTAGAAGTGGTATTGCTGGGTCAAAGGGTGTGCACTTTTTTATAGCCCTTTGGGCATAGTTCCAGATTGCTCTCCAGAATGGTTGTATCAGTTCGCAGCTCCACCAACAATGCATTAGTGTTCTAATTTTTCACATTCTCTCCAACGTTTATCATTTTCCTGTTTTGTCACCTTAGCCAATCTGACTGGTGAGATGTGAGTACCTCAGAGTTGTTTTGATTTGCATTTCTCTAATCTCTAGTGATTTAGAGCATTTTTTCATATGCTCATAGATATCTTTAATTTCTTCCTCTGAAAACCGTCTCTTCATATACTTTGACCATTTATCCATTGGGGAATGACTTGTATTCTTATAGATTTAACTCAATTCTCCATATATTTTTAGAAATGAGACCTTTATTAGAAACACTGGTTATAAAAAGTATTTTTTTTCCCAATTTTTCCCAATTTTCTACTTTCCTCCCAATCTTGGTTACATTGACTTTATTTGTACAAAAACTTTTCAAAGTAATGTAATCAAAATTTTCCATTTTCCATTTTGTAATGCTCTCTTACTCTTGCTTGGTCATAAAACCTTCCCTTCTCCATAAATCTGACAGGTAAACTATTCCTTGTTCTCCTAGATTGCTTACACTATCAGCCTTTATACCTAGATTGTGTACCCATTTAGATCTGATTTTGGTATATGGTATAAGATAGTGATCTATACCCAGTTTATTCCATACTATTTTCCAGTTTTCCCAGCAGTATTTTTTTTTCAAATAGTGAGTTATTATCGCAGAAGCTGGGGTCTTTGGGTTTATCAAACAGTAGATTACTATAGTCATTGACTGCTGTGTGTCATGTATTCCACTGATCCACTACTCTATTCCTCAGCCAGTACCAAGTAGTTTTGATGCCTGCTCCTTTAAAACACAAATTTAAATCAGGTATGGCTAGGCCACATTCCCTAGCATTTCTTTTCATTAATTCCCTTGATATTCTAGACTTTTTTTTCTTCCAGATGAATTTTGTTACTATTTTTTAATATAAAACAGTGCATGCCCAACAAAGGTGTTTGGCACTTCAATGTAGGTCCAGATAGAAAATGAATTCCCTATAGGTTAAGATTCTCCAGATGCTTCAGTTTCTAGATTTTTATCAATCAATCCATAAACATTTATGAAGCACCTAATATGTGCCAGGTACTGTATTAATGGCTAATATTATACTGATTGCATCAATTCCCAGAATGTTATAAACCTGCCTTAATGAGATCCTACCTTACTAAAGATTGGTTATAATCTATCATAATAAAACATGCAATACTAAATTGACATAATAATAGATGTAGAATAGATTATGATCTATCATAATACAATGTGAAGTACTAAATGGATGAAAAGTACCTATTTGATAGTTGACTGGCTAGTATATCAGTACAAAAATAAAAAAAATAATCACTGCAGATAGATGATGAATTATAAGTTAAGAAGATATGTTCATGTGAGGAATTTCAGATAACAGATGAGGTATGTGTGGTTGAAAGGATTTGTGTGAAGATTAAAGAAGGGACACAGTGATTTTGTCATTAGAGTATACTACAGACCTCCTGAACAGAAGGAGGAAATAAATGAGGAGTTCAGAACATAGAAAACCTTGACGTGATATTATAGTGATAGGGGACTTTTTTTTTCCAATCTATAAATCAATTAAACATTTATTAAGTATTTACTATGTGTCAGTTACTACACTAAGTGCTAAGGATACAAAGAAAAAAACAAAACAAAAATATTCCTCACACTTAAAGAACTTATATTCTACAAGTACCTAATATACAATATGGATATATAACAGGAACCTGATCAGTGTGAGTTCTATCCTCAGAGCAAGTTGTGCATGCTCTACCCTATTGCCTGTCTGCATAGAAACAGCTGGAAATTCTGCTTGCAGTACTCCATCATCATGAATAATGGAAGGGCCATACTTCCCGATTTAAAGCATGTGTAGATCTCTGTAACAGGGTCTGTTCACCACATGGTGAAGATGACTGTTGATTGACTGCTGAGTGGGACCACAGTGCATTTCAAAGGCACTAACTGACCAGAGTCTCTTGTTCATCTTTGTTCCTGACTGGCTGAATGTGAGGAGTGAGACATATCGTATATCTCTGAATCAGGAGAGAACTTAGATTCTTCCCACCTGGGGCTAACAAATGTCCAGTGAATTTTGATCTGGTCTTTGACTCTTTTCTTGCATTTAGATGAAGCATTAGAAACAGCGAAAAACCTTATGAGTTTTGAAAGGTCAAAATGGTGAACTACAATAGATACAAAAGCTTGAATACTTACTGAATTTTATAGCCAGCCATGAACAGTAAAGTCTTGAGTAATGTACTTGAACCAGGAAAGACTTCATGTAAAAGGCAGCCAAGAGAAAATGGTAGCACTTCACATATTCGCTATGCTTACCATAGCAGCTACATAAAATTTGAACCCACTGTTCCCAGGGATCAGGGTATTGTGGGGAAGAGTACACCCACAGGTGCAGGAGAAAAAGATTGTATGTCTCTGTTGGCTATGTAAAAGCTAATTTATTTTAATTAGTTAAATGAACTAAGGTGCTAATCACTGGTAGCTTATACTGAAGAGAATATATGGGAATGGAAGCTCAAATTAGTAGCGTTAGAGAAGAATGATCCTGATTCAGAAGAGGTACTCCTAGAACTCTGACAGGAAGATGTAGTTTTTCTTGCTCTGGGAACCCCATCCTACATTGTGTATGAGTTGTAAAAGTCTCAGTGCTTTTATAAAAGGATATACAGATAGGTCCTAATTAGTGTGAATAATGAATCCTGTGAAGTGGTCACATTACTTGAATTTCTCCTATTTAGAGTTATAATTGTAGGTAAAATGTGATAATTGATTCCATCCCAGTGGAAATATGCACTGGAACTTAAAAAAAAAAGTTATCTGTTTTTAAAATAACAGAAAAAGGCAAGAAAATGTATCTGATTCAAATTTATTACAAAATAAGTTAAAGAAAACAAAATAAAAAATACTAAATATAATACCTAAAGATAAGTCTATACTGATATGATGAAATGCCATTATCACTTAAAATATTTTAGCATTAAAACTTAATTGTCTTTTCTTTCTTGGGGTGTGTGTGTGTGTGTGTGTGTGTGTGTGTGTGTGTATACATGAAGTTAGTGGGTATGACATTGATAAAGATTCAGTAGAAGAAACTGAAAACAGTTGAATGGTACAGTAAATAGAGTTCTGGATCTGAAGTCAGGAAGTCTTAATCTTCCTGAGTTCAAATCTGTTCTCAGACACTTACTAGCTGTGTGACCCTGAACAAATCATTTAATTATGTTTGCCTCAGTTTCCTTATCTGTAAAATGAACTGGTAAAGAAAATGGCAAACAACTGTAGCATCTTGTGAAAAAAAACCCCAAATGGTTTTGAAATGAAGAGTCAAATATGACTGAAAAATGGCTGAACCACCACAAAGGAGACTGAGAAGGAGCAGTCAGAAAGGTAAAAAGAGAACCAAGAAAGAGTGTGATCTGAGAGAATTCAGGGAAGATGGGAGAGTAGGTCAGAAAATTCCAAGCTCTCAAGATTTTCCCCCACAAAAGCAATAAAATAGCACCTTAGGGTGAACAAAGTGTGGGTATAAATCAATAAGAATAGGGGCAAAATAGGGGTATTCCTGGCTCAATTTGAGAAGATCAGATGAAAAATCCCAGGACCAGATTTGGTCCCTGTGAAGAGTAAACACTTTCAGGCTAGGGTCCACTTTAACAACAAGCGGCTAGCCCTGGGGTTAGTAGGTTTAGGAGGCTGCCTTTAGCCCAGCAACAGGAACTTTCATCCCCAGGATAGTAAAAGGAGTTGGGTGTCTGAGCTGGGAAGATTGAGTGAAACTTTGCTGACAAGGAGCCAGACCCAGCTGTGCTGTGGAGGGTGGGAGGGGGAAGGGCAGAGGGAAAGAGCACCTGTGAATGCAGAAATGGGGCAGAAAGCCCCTAGCTGAGGGCATTTACAGGAGGTTGGAAGTTTGTGTTTGGTACCAGTCAAGAGTGCAGAATCAAAGATCTGGGGCAAGAGGCACTATCCATTTGTAATCACCAAATGATTACAAAAATTAAGTTACTACCCCAAAATACAAAATACACAGGCAAAGGAGAAAGAATCCAACCATAGAAAGCTATCATGAGAACAGAGAAGACTGGGGTTTATCTTCAGAGGAGGATATTGAAACAAAGAAACCTGCCAAAGAATAATGTCAAATGGTTATCTGCCCAAAAAGAATTCACAGAAGGTCTTAAAAAAAGACTGTAAAAATCTAATGACAGAGATGGAGGAAAAACTAAAAAAATTAAAATAAAAAAACTAAAAAAAAAATCATCCAAGAAAAAGGAGAAGATTATGAAAGGATAGCCAACCAATTAGAAAAGGAGATCTAGAATCTTAAGGAAGAAAATGACACCTTGAAAATTAGAACTGGGCAGGGTGAAGCTAGTGAAATCACAAGAGATCAAGAAATAAATAAAATATGAATAATAAAAAATATAAAAGAAAGTGAAATATAAGAAAACCAACAGATTAGGAGAATAGATCAAGAAGAGAAAACTTAAAAATAATTGCATTAAGTGAAAGCTATGACCAAAAAAAGAATCCTGATACAATAATACACAAAATAGTTACAGACAATTGTCTTGAAGCATTAGAACAAAGGGGTAAAGTAGAAACAGAAAAAACCCATCAAACACCACTGAAAAGAGATCCTATGAGGAAAACTCATCAGAATATTATAGGTAAATTCTGAAACTCCCAGCTCAAGGAGAAAATATTAAAAACAATAAGAATAAAACAATTTAAATATGATGGTGCCACAGTTATAATCACACAAGACTTAGCAGGGGAGACATTAAAAGACTGCTAGTCTTGGAACACTATATATCAAAGAAGAAAAGAACTGGGGCTCTGGCAGAAAATATCATACCCAGCAAAGTTAAGCATAATCCTAAATGGAAAAAACAAATAGACATTTGATCAACTGTCAGACTTTTGAGACTTTGTTTCAAAATAAATCTGAACTTAATAGAAGATTTGACATATGAGAGTCAAGAGAAACATATGGTACATACCAAAGACTGATTACAAGGGATTCAATAAGGACAGACCATTTATTTTTTATATATGTAAAATGCAAAACGTAGTCCAAGATTCTTATTAACAATTGGGTAGCTCCTAAGAAAGACTGGGGGTAAACCTGAGCATGATATGAATTTAAAAAGTAAAACCATTTAGGAACAGCTAAAAAGTAATTATTTTACACAAATGAGGTACAAGAAGAAGAATTGATATGGAGGAATTAGATGGGGGAGGAAGACTGGTAGTTCTGGTAAATTACTTTCATTAGGAATGGGTTTAAGAGGGAACTCTCTCTCTCTCTCTCTCTCTCTCTATATATATATATATATATATACATATATATATATATATACATATATATATATATGAGTATATAAGTCTTCTAAATTCAGAAGAAATAATGGTAAGGGGATAAGAGGGGGGAGAGGACAAGGGAGGGATTTTTAGAGGGGAAAGTGAGGGAATAGGTAAAAGGGGGGGTATAGAATTGTGTTTATGTCAATCAATAGAAGTGGGAGGATAAGGGAGAGATCTCTAGAGGGGGTGGTGAGGGAATAGGTTATAGGTGGTTATAGAAGGGTGTTTAGATTTATGGGAATGGGATGATAGGGGAGGGATCCTTGCAGGGGTAGACAGGTAATAGGTGGGTAAGGTAGAAGTAAAGTACAGGAGACAGGAGGGGTAGGAAACAAAAGATATGCAGAAACATAAAAACAAAAATAAGGAGTAGAATGTGTTTGAGAAAGTGTATGTCTATATGTATATGTGTGTATATATATATATATATATGTTTATATATATGTGTATAGCTATAGAGAAATATATCTGCACTTAATTGTAGCCTTTGGGGGTAGGGGAGGTCAAGGGGAAAGAACAAAGTAAAAAATGCACAACAGAGAACAAAAGAAAACTTACAAGGAAGCAAAGAAAAGATGTACAGCTCTCAACACAATGTGTAGTATTTATCATACAGGTTTTCTTGAAATGAACATTTATTATTCTATATTTTTGACTCTCCTCTTATATTCTGCTATGCACATGATATACTCCCCCCTTCTTACTTTATATTTAAGTTCCAATATTTGAGTTTATGATATGTTTTTGTTTCTTTTCTCTATTGTGCATGTGTTTTGGTATTTGAGTCTAAAATTAAAAAAAAAAAGAAAAAATGGTACACAAAGAACAATGGTATGCAAAGATAGATCCATGGAGTCAATAAATGGAAATGGAATGAAAAAAAAAAAAGAGAGCATGATCACAAAAATCCTAGAAGAAGAGAATACACAGAAGAAAAAGGTGGTCAATATTGCTGTAGAGAAAGCAAGATAAAGACTGAGAAAAGTTCATTAGATTTGGTAATTAAGAGGTTATTGGTGGCTTTGGAGATAGAAATTTCAGTTAATAGCTTTGGAAGTCAGACTGCTATAGTCACAGGAGTGAGTAAGATGAGATGAATCATAGGCAGAGTATAGATAGCTTTTTCTTGGCTCCAAGGTAATGGGGGAGGAGGGTTGAAGGTAGGGATGGGAGAGAAGATTCATAAGATCATATAATAATAAATTTAGAATTGGAAGAGACCTTAGTAGTTACCCATTTGAATAGTTTTATTTTATAGATAGGGAAACTGAGACCTGGTGAAGGTAAATTACTTCCCCAAGATCATGATGGTGGAATAAGGCAAAAAGATAGCAAGGTAACAAGGTTTCTCATTTTTGGATTAGATAATCTCTAATGTTTCTTTTTGCTCTATGATAGTAGGGGAAATAAACATTTTAAGTAGTAATTTGGGTAGGAGAAAGAGACATATATTGACATGTATATAAGTATGTATTTATATATATGCAAAGTTCAAAATAATTTTAATATATACTATGTATGGATTTTTAGCTTTGTTTTCATTGAAATATGGAGTATATATACCCAAAGGGCAATCAAACTGTGCATACTCTTTAATTCAGCAATACCACTACTAGATCTGTATCCCAAAGAGATCATAAAAGAAGGAAAAAGATCTACATGTATAAAAATGTTTATAGCAGCTCTTTTTATGGTGGCAAAGAATTAGAAATTGAAGAGATGCCTATCAATTAGGAAATGACTGAACAAGTTGTGGTATATGAATGTAATAGAATACTATTGTGGTATAAGAAATGATGAGCAGGTAGATTTCAAAAAACCTAGAAAAAATTACACAAACTGATGCTGAGTGAAGTGAGCAGGAACAGTAGAACATTGCACACAGTAACAGCAACATTGTGTGAAGATCAGCTATGATTGACTTAGCTCTCTTACCAATACAATGATCCAAGACAACTCCAGAAGACTTGTGATGTAAAATGATACCTATCCACATCCAGAGAAAGAACTGATGGCATCTTAATGAAGGTTAAAGCATTTTATTTTCACTTTCTTTCTTTTTTTTGTAGTTTGTTCCTTTTGTTCTGTTTCTTCTTTCATAACCTGGTTAATTTGGAAATATGTTTGACATGATTGTGAATATATAACCTATATCAAATTATTTATTGTCTTAGGGAGAAGGCAGGGGAGAAAAGGAGGGAGAAAAACTTGGAACTCAAAATCTCATAAAAGTGAATGATAAAAATTGTCTTCACATGTAATTGGGAATAATAAAGTACCATTAAATTGGCAATCAAGAAAAAAAAGAAATATGTACAGTCTTAATTTCATAAGAGATTATTAAATAAATTAGAAGTATTTCCCCTTTTCTAGAGAACGGTACTAAAAATGGGCCCTAGAGTTCTAGCTCTTTTTCAGGGAAGCTATTTTTGTGATTTACATTTATTTAGGACTAATTATTTGATGAAAGCCATTGACAAAATGATATCCCACTAAAGTTTTTCTCCAAACATCTGTTTACAGTATCTCTTTAGAATGTGGTTTTTCCTTTAATTACATAATGAGATTCAGACAGATGTTTGATCTGGAAAAGGATTTTGATCCATGTTTTTGAAGTTTTGCAAGTTAGATAAAGCTTAGGAAAACTTCAATTGACCTATCCATTTATCTGCCTGAAGTAGCTTACAGTGACTAAATGTTGACATTAGTCATTCTTCAGGTATGTTGGGTACCAGTGAATTTGGGACATTCTTCCTCTCCCTCTTCTATAGACTGGGTCACTCCACCATCACCCCTACTTCCAGACTCAAAGACTAGATTGAAGCCTATAAAATTCTTCTGGGTCTCTGTAACAACATAAGGCACATGATATATTCTCTAGGGATCACTGAAACACATAAGGTGTGTTTGAAAGTCTGGACATTTCTGGGTTTCCCTTTTTAGGAACAACAAAATCCTCTCAGTCACTAAATACAACATGCAGCAATCACAATTTTCCCATTTCTAAGGTAATACAAATAGAATGCCTAACTCACTTAACAACAGGGCAAGCAGGTTCAGTGGGAAAGGAAAGAACACAGGATTGGGTAATCCTCAAAGATGTATAAGGCCCTGTTAAAGTGATTTAGAACTCTGGTAATTACTAATGGCCTCTAGACCAGCAAAGGATATTTATTAGGATAAGATCTGTTTATCTTATGGACCTATATAAAATTCAAATAGTAAAGGATCCTTGGGTCTGCATATTGCCTTAGAAAACCACAAATTAACATTATCTATATTGTATTATATTTTAATTTATTTTGTTAAACATTTTCCAATTGCATTCTGAATTAGACTGCCCTGGAGAGGTTTGTCAGTTTCATGGACCCTCTGGTCCCCAGTTTGACACTTTCACTATAGTTCATAAGGATTTCCCAGTATGGCAAGAAGGGTAGATTAATTAATTAATTTCCCATTACTTTTTTTGGTTCTTTAATTTTTTAATTATACATTTTATTTTACTTATTTTTTAACAGTATTTTATTCTTTCTTCCAGTTACATGTTAAGAAAATTTTAGCATTCATTTTTACAAGATTTTGAGTTTCAAATTTTTTTCCTTTCTTTCCTACCTTTCCCTCTTCTGAAAATGGTAGGCAGTTTGATTTAATTTATACATGTGCTATCATGTGAAAAATATTTCCATCTTAATCACATTTGGAGAAGAAGAAACAGATTTTAAAAAACTAAGAGAAAGAATAAAGTAAGTGGGAGAAGCTAGGTGGCACAGTGAATAGAGCACTGCCTCAGACACTTAACACTTACTAGCAGTATGACCTTGGGCAAGTCACTTAACCCCAATTGATCTACCTTCCCCCCTCCAAAAAAAAAAAGCAAAAAAAAAAGAATAAAGTAAGTGAAAAAATGCTTTGATCTGCATTTAGAGTTCATCAGTTCTTTATCTGGATATGGATAGCATTTTCCTTTGTGAGTCCTTTGTATTTGTGTTGGATCATTGTGTTGTTGACAAGAGCTAAGTCATTCATAGGTGATCATCACATAATGTTGCTGATACTGTATACAATGTTTTTCTGGTTCTGCCCGTTTCACTTTGTATCAGTTCGTACAAGTCTTTCCAGGATTTTCTGAAATCTGCCTGTTCATCATATTGCAGTGGTATTCCATTATATGCATATACCACAGCTTGTTCAGCCATTCCCCAATTGAAGGGCATCCCCTCAATTTCCAATATTTTGCCACCATGAAAAGGGCTGCTATAAAATCATATGGCATTGTACTCTCCTTTTTATCCAACTTGACTTGCCTTTTCTAAGTAGTGCTACAGGACTATACGAAACTATAAATGTGAATATGAGTATGTGTGTGTGTATGTGTGTGTAAAGAGAGTCTCAAAAGTTTTAGTACAGTTTTAAGCTTTAATTGCTTAATTATAATAATTGGAGTCTGGAACATGTATTGACTTCATCATATTGCTAAGACGACATTCCTACACAGATGATGCTAGGAACTGCTTTAGGAATAATCATGATGATTGTGGAAAGTACTTTAGAGATTGGAGCATGTGTGGACATGTGGTAATTGGGCCTAATTGTCCTATGAGATGGTTGGGAGAGTCATTTTTAAATTGATTGTTGTAGTGGTAAGGAAATTTGAAGATCTTCCCTTCTGCTTAATAGCCTTAGTTAGCATCAAGCATGCTAGCATGCCCACGATGGTGGCTAGCACAGGTTCTTTGATCTGCTTTTCTAAAGCAAAGCAACTCAAAAGAGGTTAACAATCTTATTTTAATCAAACACACATATATATCATTCACTTAGTTCAGGGGAAAAAGTCAGCACCCTGACCTTCAGAGAAAATACAAACAGAAGTTATAAGCAGACAAAAGATACAGACAGAGAAAATAACATGATTCAACAACAGACAGGGCTTCCAGTTGCCTGACCATCACATACATACAGTTAATTATCAGAGAGAGAAGCACCAACATGTGGGTTTTCAAAGCTGGGGTATTTAATGACTGCCCAGTCATATTCCTAAAAAGACCTCATTAACATATCTTAGCTGCTCGTTAGGCTTTGATATCAGAAACAACAACAAAAAAATGACTAAAAAAATATGCATATGTCAACATTCTTTACAAAATGTTAGACCCCTCTGTCTGGTGCCTCAGCATTTAATCCTATGTATTTACATGGAAAACAAAATGGGACCAAATGCCTGTTTTTGGAATTTGGCCCAAATGAGGATATTTTGAGTTCTTTAAGGGAAATATGTGAATATACCAATGTTTTTCTTTTTCCTGAACCAAATTTCTGCTGAGGAAATGCTGTGTGCTCAGTGAAGTTCCTAACCCCAGGCTACAGCACCCAGACAGCACTTCTTCTCACGATTTGCACAGGTCATGCCAGAACAAATCAAGTTCATTATCGTTTAGGATATTTCCAAGTATATACAAGCGAAAACAAACATTGCTAATATTCTCTGAAATTAGCTTTAGGGCATTTCTAATGGAAATAGTCATCAATGGAAATTTGGAAGGCAAAGTTTACATAAATACCTTTTAAAAGGAATTTTTAAAAAAAGTGTACTTTGAAAAAAAGTAAATTGCAAACACGATGAAAAAGAATTACAAAAGTGCAGGAAGAAAGTTTTTTGAAATGATTCCAAATATAAGAACAGAGCCCTTTTTGTTCCTTTGCCAGAGGAACTGATCATTTGTTGTTATGTGAAGGACTTAACTCATTAAAACCTACTTTGTAGGTGAGGAATTTTTTTCTTCTTTGCCTATTTTCTGAGCAATTGAGCTAAAGTGAGGACTTTCCACCTAGTTAAAATTTTTTACATGCAACATTTCTCTTAGCTGCACAGGCATTGGAGATAGAGGTGCATGGAGAGGAAATTTAAGCCAGGTAGAGTACAGTTTGTTCATGCATATGGAAAAGGATTCCTATGCAGTGCACATTTAATCTACCTCTGCCTAAAACTCTTATACCTACTCACTGCCTACATATTCATGCAAACTGTATTAACTAAATACATAAACTGCGGCTTTCAGCCTTAGTTCCCCCGACTTTCCCCCAAAGGTCACTGGCATGCACACATGAGGCCTTTGTTCTCTTCTCAGAGTTAGGTGACCCCACTGCACCTGCTTTTGAATATCTGGCAAGAAAACAAAACTTGTAAATGAATATGGTTCTTTTCAAGGAGTTACTTATTTTCGAGTGAAATTCTCGGTTGCAGAAATGCCAAACCCACTCTGGAGGGAATGGAAACCTACGTATCAGCTGAGGACAGGCCAAGTTCTGGTCTTTAGCTGGGGAATCCTTTCCCAAAGGGTCCTCTGCCATTGATTTCCTGGGTTCCAGGAAGTCCTCACTTCTCCCCTTCCAGTCAATATCTCTTTCACTTTTGGAAGTTAACCACTCCATAGGCAGTAATCCATTCCTTTTGTTTAAGAAGTGGTGTGATGGAGTTGAGAGGGAACTGAATTTGATGTCAGAGGCCCTGGGTTTGAATCCAGGCTCTTACTGCCTATGTGACCTTAGACAAGTCACATTATTTCCATAAATCTCAGTTTTTTATCTGTAAAGTGAGGGATTTGAAGTGCCTGACCTTCTACTTCTAGCACTTAGCACAATGTCTTGAGCATAGTAGGTGTTTACTGTTTATTGAATGAATGAATAAAACTAAGATCTTATGATTCTATGAATCTTGACTTAGTACCTTTGCAACCTTGGGCAAGTCACTTAGTCCCTCTCTATAAGTTGTGTGAGTCCTATAGAAATGCAGTAGAAGGTTCAGTGAATGACGTCACCACTAGATTGAAGGCCTGGTGACTGTAGGTCGATAAAGAATAATAATAATATCAATTGCTTATCACTATAAGGTTGGCAAGATATTATGTCCAGAATCTCATTATAAGACTTACAACACTCTGATTTCACTTTCCTGGTGCTCAGTTTCCTCATATTTAAAATGTAGCTGTTGGACTAAATGGATCCCAAGGTCCATTGCAGCTGCAAAGATTTCTGCTATGCTAAGATAGTTTGGGTAAATTTCCCCCCTACCTGCAATCAAAATATGCTTTCTAACCCCACCCTTCCACAGCACTCAGCCCAAGCCAGCTACAATCTTAAATGGAGTCCATTCTTAGGATACCACTTCCAACCCCCCACCCTCCAACACATAGCATATGAATGGACTACAGAAAAATGGTTTTCAAACTATTTGGGAAGCTTTTACACTTTTAAAAACTGTTGAGCACCCATTTTCCCCTATAATATTTACCATATTCAAAATTAAAAAGTCTTAATATTACTCTGAAAATAATCTTGACCTGAAGGATTCCCTGAAAAGGCTGTGTGAAATTCCAGGGATCCCTGGACTATACTTTGTGAAGCACTGCAATAGAATAAACATTTATTAACCTCTTACTCAAAGAGATTTTCAATCCTGGCCTCTGACACATACTGGCTGTGTAACTCTGGGAAAGTCACTGTAGTTCTCAGTTTCCCCCTGGCAGCTCTAGAGGGGGTACAGTGGATAGAAAGCTGGACTTGAAATCAGGAATCCTTGAGTTCACATCTTGCTTCACAAATTATCTGAGTGGTTAAGTCACACCTTCCTCAGCCTCAGTTTCCCCATCTGTAAAATAAGAGAGTTGGATTGGACAGCCTCAAAGGTCACTATCAACTCTAAATCTATGGCCCTGAAACTATAAGCTACCTCTGAGAGTGCCATTGACTTTGATGGAGAGGTTCCATATGAAGAGTTCCATACATGAATGAAATCCTAGGTCTGAACAGACACAACAAAAACCTTGACAGCAGCTGTTTTCTTTTTGACATCCATCCTATTCCAAATGGATTGAGCAGATCTTGGAGTACAAGACCATCCATCCAGAAACATAAAAGAGGCCTGGAGAATAGAGCAAAAGAGAGAGCAGATTCCCTAAAAGAAAATTCCTCCAAGCAGATCTCACAATCCTTAAATTAATAACAGAAATCTATCAGGCAGTTTTGGGATGATATGGAAATTTTTTTGGAGGTGGTAACTACAAAGTTTATAGCAAACCCCTTACCATCCACGAATATTGCTTGGCAGCCGCAGACTTTTAAGGTCACTCTTTAAAAGCCGTATAACTCATGCTGACAAGGATTTTGGTTTTTAGCTTAATATGCTTGTCAGAGTGCCTAGATGTGGGTGATAGGGGCCTTGGAAAGGCATGGCATAAAGATGAACAGATAAAGGTAGTCAGACACTAAATCTGCCAGTGCTGGCTGAATCAATCCAGCAACAGCTCGGTTTTCCTATCACAGTTCAACCTAGTTTCACAGTAAGATAGCTTGCCTCTGTGGCTTCTTAAATTTGGACGTGACTATAACTAGATGGCGCAATGAATCTGGAGTTAGGAAGACCTGAGTTCAAATTTGAATTCAAGTGTTTCCTAGTTATGTGACTGGCTTAGTCACTTAACCTCTATCTGCCTCTATTTCTACATCTAGAAAATGGGAGTAATAATAGTACCTACCTTGCAGAGTTGTGAGAACCAAATGAGACATTTCCAGAGTGCTTACCACCGTGTTGTTTATTGTTGAGTCATTTCATACTCTTTGTGACCTCATTTGGGGTTTTCTCGGGAAAGATGCTGGAGTAGTTTGCTATTTCCTTCTCCATCTCATTTTATAGATAAAGAAACTGAGGCAGACAGGATTAAGTGACTTTCTGAGGGTCACACAGCTTGTAAGCATCTGAAGCCGGATTTGAACGAAGGCTCTCTTGACTCCAGGGTTGTCCCTTTATCCACTGCACCTAGTTGCTCCTTTAGCATAGGACCTGGCACACATTAGGGCCTTAATAGATGTTTGTTAAAAAAAAAAATCTATACCTGAGAACAGTCTAGAATGTTTTTATCCTAGATGAGTCATTTAGAGTATAGTCTCCTTAAGGAGAAAGACTTTCTTTTCTGTCTATGTTTTATGCTTTCTATCTCCCCCAGTCCCCTCCCCAACCAAGAACCAGATCTTTTTGTATAAATTGCAAAGTCTGTCAGTTTTTCTGAAATGGTGGTAGTAGTGGGGTGTGTGTCTGTGTGTGGGTGTGGTGGTGGTGACAGGCTGAGTATAATGATTATATACTGTACTAGAACAACCTCCATTAACAAGAGTGCTTTTAGAAAAAGCAGGACCTTAACAAACTTCAACAAATGCAAACATTTACATATACAAAGAGCAGAAAAAAAAACCAATTGTATATGAAATTCTGAATCTCTTGCCCACCAGAGGTTTTTTTTGTTTGTTTTTTAGTATGTTTTAAATTGAATGCAACAGTGCCAACATTGCCTTGTTTTTCAATGCACTATTCGGTGCATTGTTTATTTATTTATTATATTATTTATTTATTCAATTATTATGGAGTAGCTAGGTGGCACAGTGAATAGAGCACTGGGCTTAGAATCAGGAGGAGTCATCCTCCTGAGTTCAAATCCAGTCTCAATCACTTACTAGCTGTGTGACCCTGGGCAAGTCACTTAACCCTGTTTGCCTCAGTTCCTCATCTGTAAAATAAGGTGGAGAAAGGAAATGACAAATCACTACAAGATCTTTGCAAAGAGGAAAGGTCAGGAAGAGTTGGACAAACTGAAAGGACTCAACAACAACAAAATTCTATGCATTTCTTAGTGTTTTCCATTTCTTTGCTTTCTTTCTTTCTTTCTCTTTCTTTCTTCCCTCCTTCCCTCCTTCTCTCCTTCCCTCCCTCCTTCCTTCTTTCCTTTCTTCCTTCCTTCCTTTCTTCCTTCCTTCCTTCCTTCCTTCCTCCCTACCTCCCTCCCTCCCTCCCTTTCTTCCTTTCTTTCTTTCTTTCTTTCTTTCTTTCTTTCTTTCTTTCTTTCTTTCTTTCTTTCTTTTTCTTTCTCTTTCTCCCATTATAATCACTGCTATCCATTCACTTTTAATTTCCTCCACTTTTTGCCTTTTCAACTTTGAAGCTCAGGTAGCAAAGTGGACAAAAGACCAGCCCTGGAGTCAGGAAAAGCTGAATTAGAATTTCTAACTCCGATACAGACTGGCTGTGTGATTATAGGCAAGCTACTTAACCTTTCTCAACCTCAATTTCCTTCACTATAAAATGGAGATAATAATATTTGAAGCATTTATCTCCCAGACTTGATGTGAGGACTGAATAATAAAGTATAGGCAAAGTGATTCACAAAACCTAAAGTGCTAGATAAATAACTACTGTCCTCATTACTTTCAATTTGGAAAAAAAAAAAGTCTCAGATTTGAGATCCCTGAGAAATATCCCTAAATAATGTTACATTTGTATTGTGGTCCATATGATAACGTAACTATGAAAAATGCAGACCATTTAAAATATCGTGCTTTCCTCTTTCATTAGGCAAAAATATATCTTTCCTAGATGCCATTGGCTTCCTGTGTTACCTTAGCCCAGTGGTTCTCAACCTTCCTAATGCCACAACCCTTTAACACTTGTGTTTGGGTGTATCTGCATGTGGGCAGACCCACCTGGAGACGGATAGGGGAGCCATGTCTCGGTTCCTAAGATCATTGGAAATACATGTTTTCCGATGGTCTTAGGTGACCCCTGTAACCCCTGTGAAAGGGTTGTTCCACCCCCAAAGGGGTTGCAACCTACAGATTGAGAATCAGTGCCTTAGCCTTTTCACTTCTGCCCCTCTGGGTCTCAGTTTCCTCGTTGTAAAATGGAGGTTCTAATAAACCCTAAATCTACTAGTGGATGACCTATGTGAGAAGATCTTGACAGTAACATACAAATAAAATGCCATATTACTTGAGGTGCTCAGACAGGTGTCACTAATTTGAAAAACACATGTGTGAATTCCTTTATATGGGAAGAATATCATGATATAAATCCTCTTCCCCACACCTCACAACCTTTTAGGACCACTCCCTTTTCTGCAGAGATTTCCTTGCAAAATTAGAGCACTGGGAGGTGACTGAGAGAAGTCAGTTCTAGGCAATGATGATTCAAGATGTTGAAGGGATCCAGGCCAGGACTGTCACTCGTCCTTGTGTTTCAACGTGTTCCAGTGGTTTATTAATCCCTTTCCAAATAGATGTAGGACAAATCCATTTTGAAGCAGTACCAGAATAAGAAAGCCAAATCTAGATTCATCCATTCTGGCGAAGACTGAACTGCTGGCAAATAAATTTTTTTTGAAAAATTTTTTTTGTCCTCCTTAGTAGAAATGAAAGCCAATTTTTTTCCACATTGGGAAGAGCCAGTGATGCAAGCTGTTGATTATAAAAGTGAGGCCAAAGAGCAACAGTACGTCTTTACTTTGGAGAAAAAGAGGGTAAAAAAACTAAGAAGTTAAGCCATAAAACATTTTACACTAGTTTAGATGAAACAATAGTTTAAAAAATAAATATTTTGCAATTTTCATACAGATGCTATTGGTAAAAATAACTATTATACTAAGGGATACAGTCAAATACTGTAAAAATTATTATGGAACACAATGGGAAAGGGTTTGTTTGTTGGTTTTGGAGTAATAACAATAAAAATATTTCTCTTTTTCTGAAAAATAATAAATACTCTTGAGGCAGGGGGATGTCTAGGCCAGACTTTGGCAAGGTTTCTAAGATGAGATGTCAAAGTTTCAGTCCCTTTTCCCTTGACTCCAAGACTCTGGGACTGTCCCTTATTCCCTAGCCCCCTCCAAGCCTCATGGAGAGATAGGAGGAGGGGATGGGAGAGTAGGGAAAGAAAAAAGTTTGTACTTTATGCAGTAACAGTCTACCTCTGGGTAAAGAAGGTGATCATTGAGAATCATAGTACCATATATTTAAAGATGTAAGGGACCATGAAGAACTCTCCATCATAGATACATAAACTCAGACCTAGAGATACTGAGTGATTTTTTCCAAGTTCACCCAGGTAGTAAAAATCAGACCCAAGGCTAAGTCCTATTTAGAGTTCATTCAATATGCCAATGTATTATTTAGGTATGTTGGTAGGGGCAAGGTTGGGAGAAGAAAAGGGGAATCCAGTGTTAGCTGCTGACCTAGGTGATTTTAGTATATGTGAAGTAATAGATCAATAAACATTTTTTAGGTGCCTACTATGTGCCAGGAACTATGCTGGGGATACAAAAAGAGGCAAAAGACAGATCCTAACCTCAGGGAGATCACAACTTAATGGAGGAGACAACAAATGTATACTAAATAGGATATATAAACAGGGTGTTGGGGCTGGGGTGAGCCAGGTGAGTTTTGCTTCTGTTTCTAAATCACCGTTTAATCTTGAGAAAAATCAGATCTCCTTTCTAAGTTTCACTTTTCTCACCTATAAAATGAAGGTATTGATCTAGGTGATTTCTAAGGTTCTTTTGAGTTGTAATATTCTGTGATTATGAATTACTATTCACTTCTTTAAGATTTTTAGAGTCTGAGATTTCACAGTCTCCTTTAGGAGATAATTCCAGGGCTTTATCACACTGACATCTTCCTTACTTCTAACCAAGAAGTCTTCTGATTGGATTCAGACTTATTTATCTTTGTTAATTCTTCTGTGGGAGAGAAACCAATTATTCATCACTTTCCACATACAAAACCCTTCCAAGCCTTGGAAAAATAATTGTTACACCCAGCTCTGGGTTGAGCAATCTCTTTTCATAGGGTCATAGATTTAGAGTTGGAAAAGACCTTAGAGATCATAGGATCCCAGGACCACAGTTATATGTAATCTAGTCCAACTCCCTCATTTTACTGATGAGGAAATTGGGGCTCAGAAAAGAGTATA
This sequence comes from Pseudochirops corinnae, assembly GCA_028646515.1. NCBI lineage: Eukaryota > Metazoa > Chordata > Mammalia > Diprotodontia > Pseudocheiridae > Pseudochirops > Pseudochirops corinnae. The sequence goes on from CM053586.1 coordinate 135,523,592, forward strand.
TGACTCATGTATAGTTAAACACATAATTAGTGGCAGAGCTTGGATTTGAATCTAGATCCTTAGATGCTAAATTTAGCATTCTTTGGTCTGTTCTATGCTGCTTTTTTCCTTCACTGTTCACTAAAGGAGCTATTTACATTCTTCTGATGACTCCACCCCCCCTTCCCCTGCATCTCCCCCCTCTCTTCCCTTCCCACTTCTCTTTGAATTTTTCTCTCATCTTTCCAAGTCCTTTTAAAATTATGATCACCAAAACAGGACAGAAAACTTCACTAGGGCACTAAGTCATAATTCAATTCATTCAACAACTAATGATAAAATAGCTACTTGTTGAACCACTGAGCTAGACATTGGAGATAAAAATATCACACAATATGTATTCGTTCCCCTTAAAGAGTTTAATCAATAACCAAATATTCATTAAGCACCAGGTACTATGTTCCAACTCGGGGAATGTGCAATCAAATTGGGGAAATGGTAAGAGACCTAGACAAATCACTAGATTGAAAAGAGGGTATGGTAAGTACAAAACAGATTTCCAAACATTGTGCGATAAGAAATTTGAGGACAACTGGAAACTAAAGGGTGCCCCTCAATTGGGAGTGGCTGAACAAATTAAGGTCTATGAATGAAATGATGATGAAGAGTGAACTGATTAAATTCAAAAGAATAATAATAACACTGTAAAGACAAACAGCTTTGAATGCTACCACCAACCATGATTCCAGAGGACCAATGATGAAGAGAGATCCCCTCCTAAATGGAGGTGGTAAACTCAGAGTGCAGAATGAGACAAATAATTTTTGGACAGAGACAATTGTCTTGCTGGACTAGGAATTTTTGTGACAAAATTTTAATTATTTTCTTGTTTCAAGGGAGGTGCCAGGAGTGAGACAAAAAAGAGATTTAAAAAAAAAACTTTAAAGACAGGGAGATGATTTTCATGTAAAAAGAATTAAGGAAATCTTCACATGGGAGATGGCTTTTATGATATGTATTAGAACAAGAGTGAGGTATGAGGGAATCTGTTCTACATAGTGGGGGTGGAATGAACCAAGAAAAACACTACAATGGGAAGGGAACATTGGCAATGTTCAATTTGTATCAAACAAGAGCCTATCCAAGATGGTGACTCTTATGAGCATACTCACTAGACTTCACAGCTGTGCATATTTATGTATATTTGTGTGAGGTACTGCACAAATATACAGAGAGTGACAGAGAGAGAGAGACAGACAGAGCGACAGAGACAGAGACAGAGAGACAGAGAGAAATAATGAAGACAGAAAGGCTTTGCATCTGCTTTACTGTGAACTTTGTCATCTGGAAAAGTGGTATGTCTTTACTAAGAGTTGTCTTGAGAAAACAGAATTCTCTGCTATTTAAGGAACTGGTTGAGTCCTATTGCTATCTAAAGTCTGAGAAAGAGAAAGACCTCAGGGTACCACAATTAACTGTAGGAGCTTGGTAGTGGTCTAGTTGAAGGAACTACTTGTTACTGAAAGAGCTTAGTATTCTCAGCATCCTACCACGGGTAGCTGTGTGCTAAAAGAATTTGATACTGCTTCAGTTGCCTGAGGACAATAGAGAGGTATCTTTTACCAACAGAAGAGCTATGAAGATCAAAAGCGGGATATGCAACAGTGGTTTTGCCCAGGAACTTTGTGTGCTGCAAATTGTGCTTTAAAAAGACCAAGAACTGGGGCGGAGCCAAGATGGCAGCGTAGCAGCAGCAATATATCGCAGCTCTCACATAGCCACCCCAAAATACTCATGGAATAGGACTCTGGATCAACCTAGAACTTCAAAACGCATGCAAAGATACTTCCCACTAAAGTCAGCTCGGCTACGAGGAACCATATCAGCACTGCGAA
>CM053586.1:135525965-135566864 GCA_028646515.1 Pseudochirops corinnae
ACGTAACTCAAAATCTTGTGGAAATGAATGATGCAAATTATAATTAAAAAAAAAAAAAAGACCGAGAACATTAAATCCTGCTGTCCATAGTCATGAATTGTCCTGGACATTTGCATTCTTGTCTTTTGCTAATGTTTTGTAAATGTGTCATCTCCAGGGCCATCTCCAGTAATCCTGATGACAATCTGGCCACTGGACCCAGATGACTCTGGAGGAGAAAGTGAGGCTATTTATCTTGCACAGCCCTCCCTCACCCAAATCAAAGTCAACCGCAAATCATGTCATCATCTCGCTGATGTCATGATGCTCTTTGAGAATGAAGGACAAACACAATCTACTCTTCCCCCACATGTACACGGATGAGACCTGGGTTTATAGGTAGACTATCATGTTTTTCTTTTTGTTACTTTAGCCTTATTGTTTAGTAAATGTTTCATGATTAAGAGTAAATTGTGTTATTATGCCTGATTTTGTGTAACTGAGAAGCATACTAGTGGAGGCTCAGGCATTATAGTGGTGAATAGTGAAAGTGAATCCTTGCTGCTTCCCAAAGTCACACATACATCAAGGATGTCTCTAGGACATTGAATGTATACTAAATAGTAGTAGCATGGATGCCTCTCTAGGGAGAGCAACCCAGCTTTGCTGAAGTGGATACAGACATGTAGTCAGCCTCAACCCCGGGAGAGCAAGAACTGGAGAGTGTTGGGGATGTCTGCTTGAAGTATATATGCATATATAACACTGCCTACTCTGGCCCTCATTGCCTAGAGGATAAGTATGTTACATTTAACCTCTCCCAGAGTTCTTTGGCATCTTTAGGATGTCTAGGCTTTCTAACATTGACTCCAGACCCCCATTGTTGTATTCCCCCACAGCTGGGGTGGGGTCCCTTGTATCCCAATTCCATTAAACTACTAATTGTAGAATTACCTTTTATGAAGGAATACTAATTTCAAAAGATATAATAAAAATTTATAAACTTATACCCACAGCATGTGAGACTTAATCATCCCTATCTTTTATGATCTTATATTCTAGGGAGAGGGAAGGGATTAGATTCATAATTTAGCTTAGTTCTTATAATCCCCAGTTGCAAGTCAAAAACTCCCTTTGGACTAGAGCAGTGCCAGTTGTCCTGACTTGTCTGGGTTTCCTGCTGGGCTGACTGACTGCAATATCCTACCTTGAATCCTGGTTCCAAGGTCACCAGTGCTCCGATTCCCAGGTCTGGTGGGGATTGTCAGAAACAGAGAAGACCAAAATACGAATGCTCTCTCATTCGTTTCTCAGAACCATGAGGTAAGAGGGAAAGAAAAGGAAGGAAGAAAACTTTTTTGGTTCCCACAATACTTCATTTCATGGTGCCTGTACTGTAGGTAAACTTTGCTCTTCATCCTCTGGATTCAATAGGAAAAAAGCAAAGTGGAAAGGGGGAGATTGTCCCAGTCTGACATGTGAAGAGGTAGCCTATTCTGTTTACTGCTGTTATTGTTCACTTGTTTCAGTCATGTTCAACTCCTCGTGACCTCATTTGGGGTTGTTTTTGACAAAGATACTGGGTTGCCATTTCCTTCTCCAGCTCATTTTATAGATGAGGAAACTGAGCTATGCAGGGTTAAGTGTCTTGTCCACAGTCACACAGCTAGTGACTGAGGCCAGATTTGAACTCAGGGAAATGAAGCCTGGCACTTCATGGAAGCAGAATGCCTCCATGTTAGATGACCTGGGCATGCTCTGAGATTCTGAGGCCCCATTATATATGTATGTGTGTATTTATGTATGTTGCTGTGGGGTTGGAATCCATAATAGCAGGTGGAGTGGGTCTTTGTGAAGGGGAGGGGTCCTTTCTTCCTAAATCTAGAAGGTGAGGTAGGAGACAATTTAGAACTCTCACTTTATGTATCATTATCCTTTTTAGCAAAGTCAGATATAAAGTCATATGATGAGAGATAAGGGAAAGGGAAATGGAGTCTTTAAGGAGCGTAGAAAAGGTTCAAACATCCACTGTGAGGGATGTGACTGAGAGTCAAGAAGAGATTAAGAAAAAGATCATTTAGCCGGATAGCTTAAAGGTTAGCATGTCAGGCTACTTAAAAAAATTGATAAATTTTTATTTGATATTTTTCTTCATAGATTGTCTTCCCCTCCTTCTACACCCTCCCAGAGAGCCACACTTTATAACAGAGCATTTTTTGAAAATGACAAATGAAAGAAAGGAAGAAAGGGAAATTGTAAGGCAAATCAATTAACATATTGAAAAAAAAAATCAGACAATATATGCAATGTTTTAGAGTGGGCGACCCGTTCCTCTACAAAGGAGTGTGAGGAAGTATCTTCACTTAGCTCTATTTTGGGAGAGGCTTATTCTTCGTAATTTTTGCAACGCTCATTTTCAATTGCTTCGTAGTGGTTGTTTATTCTATTTGTATTATTGTAGACATTGTTATTTTTAATAGTCACATGAAATTGTCTTCACAATAGCACTATTCTTCATAGTCTTCATTGGTCTTAGTATTTTTGGCTAGGATTTTTTTAATGTACCTATATAGAACCAGTCTTTTCATATTCTTTATTCTCATTTTTGTACCGCAGTGTTTATTACCCAGCATTTGCTCCCTTCATTGGTGAAATTGAACGGGTCTTTATAGGTTGGTTTTTTTTTTTTTTAATCAGGCATCTTGAATTTTAATCCTGATTTCAAGAATATTAGCAAGTCTGCTTAAACTAGGGTCATCTGCCAAAATGATAGGGCAGCTAGGTGGTACAGTGGATAGAGCACTGGGCCTGGAGTCAGGAAAACTCCTCTTCCTGAATACAAAACTGACCTCAGATGTTAGCTGAGTGACCCTTGGCAAATCACTTAACCCTGTTTGCCTCAATTTCCTCATCTGTAATGTGAGCTAGAGAAGGGAATGACAAACCACTCCAGGATCTTTGCCAAGAAAACCCCCAAAGGAGTCATGAAGAGTCAGACACTATTAAAAAATGACTGAACAATAATAACAAGCCAGTGTGATAAGTGTCATACTCAGTTCCTTCCCCATGCTATCAGTAAACAAATAAAATTGAATGTCTCCAGGAGTGATTTCTGTTGGGAACTAGTTAATACTAGTCTGTTTATAAGTACTTTAAAAAAAAAAATGATCCTTAAGTCATTTGTTTATCCATGTAACAGTACATTCAAAAGAATATTTTCCTAGTTTGTAGATGAGAATGTCTTGTAGAATGGGATCAAAAGCTTTTCTAAAGTCAAGACAGATTAGAGTTATCACTTCTCCCTTGTCTACATGGCTTGTTACAAACACAGAAGAAAAGTAAATTGTTCTGACAAGATTTTCTTTTCACAGAGCTTCCAAATACATCACAAGACAGGCTTTGTCTTGTTTCAAATTTTGTGAATGACTTGGACGCATACATGGGAGACATGCTATCACATCTGCAGATGACAGCGAGAGTGGGAAGTGAGAGAGGTAAATGGATCAATGGCAGAATCGAGATTTTACATGACTTGGAAGGACTGGAATACTGGGCTGAAACCAATAAGAAGAAATGTGATAGGGAAGAGTAAAAAGAAGTAATGTGTGTAGTGGGTAGGGTACTAAACTTTGGTATCAAGATGAACTGGGTTTAAATCCTGCCTCAGATAAATCTCCCTGGACTAATTACCTAACCTCTGTGGGGTTCAGTTTTCTCATCTATAAAATGAGGGTGTTGGACTTCATGACCTCACCAGATAACTTTTTGTTCTAAATCTAAAATTTTATGAAATGTAAAGTTCTTCAGTAGGTTAAAAAAAAATAATAACATACAAATACTCAAGTGCAGAAAAAAATCTGACTTGGTAGCAATTAATATGAGAAAAGATCTAGAGATTTTAATGGAATACAAGCTTAATATGATTCCTCAGTATAATATGGTTGCTAAAAAAAATCTAATGAAATTTTAGGATCTGTGAATAAAGCAATGCTTAGATAACAAAAACAATCACCCCAACATATTCTGTGCTGGTTAGCCCATATGTACTGTATTCTATTTTGCTTGCCACATTTTATTAGGGATGGGATGGAAAAGCATTTAAGTACTCAGACACTGTGCTAAGTGCTAGGGATAGAAAGACTGAAATAAGGCAGGCATTATCAGACCCCACGATGTAATTAGGAAATAGAACATACCTAAGAAGGTTCATTTTGGGGCAGGTGGAAAGGCCTGGAAGAGTTTGAGGAGCAATGACAGGGCAGACTGATCCAAAACAATGACTTTTGAGAAAGGGCTGATTGTCTCAAGAATTGAAGCTTTAGGTTACCACAGGAGAAGGAAGGGAGGAAATATTTGTATTTTAAGCATCTATTACGTGCCAGGCACTGTGCTAAGCACTTTACAAATATAATTTCATTTAAAGAAGTGGAGTTGTGTGTGGTGGTCAACATCCAGCTGAAAGCAGCCATCCAACATTTGGTTTTAGGGTAAAGGGAGGAAGCTCAATTTTAGAAATTTTGAACATGGTGAGTTTATGGTACTGGAATGCTATCAAAGTAGATCTAGAGATGTGAATATGGTGCTCAGAAGAGAGACCAAAACTAGAGACACAGATTTTAGATACATTTGGATACAAGTGCTGAAATTATGAAAGTAGATAGCGTTGCCTAGTAAATGTAGAGTCAGAATAGACAATGGCCAAGAGCAGAACCTGGGTACACAATTGTAGGAGGATGTAAGGATAGGAAAAAAGAGCTAGTGGGGGAGATAGGGAAGAAACAGGTAGGCAAGAAAACCAATAGAATATGACTTCCCTGAAGAAGATAGTGTAATATGAGATAGAAAGAGCATTAGATTTGAATTCACAAGATGTGGGTTTGAATTCTGCCTCACCCACTTTCCTTCAGCAAGTTACTTAATTTCTCTAGATCTTAGTCTCTTCATCTGGCAAATGAGGGCATTGAACTAGATAATCTCTAATGTCCCTTCCAGTTCTAAATATATTATTATTCCACAGTCCTGTGAAATCAAGGGAGGTTAAGGTATTCAGAAGGAAGGATTGGTCAGTATCCTTAAATGCCTTAGAAAGTCAAGCATGATAAGGAAAGACAAAAGGACATTTGATAATCTGAGGAATACTGATGATCTCTGAGTGTATATTTTCTTTTTTTTTCCTTTTTGGGAGGGCAATTGGGGTTAAGTGATTTGCCCAAGGTCACACAGCTAGTTTTTTTGTGTTAAGTGTCTGAGGTCGGATTTGAATTCAGGTCCTCCTCACTCCAGGGCCAGTGCTCTATTCACTGCACCACCTAGCTGCCCCTGAATGTATATTTTCTTAAGAATGCTTGGGAACAAATGTCCAATTAGAATGGATTGAGGTGACAGTAGGTAGTGAAATATACAAACATTAAGAATAAACAACAGTTCACCTATGAAGAGGAAAAGGGATATAAGATTGTAGGTAGATGGAATGGGAGGCAAAATTAAGATTATTTTTTTTTCCTTGGGATTGAGAATAGATGATATTTATAGTGAAGGATATAGTGGAATAGGAGAGATTGGATATACACAAGAAAACAGGTGATTACTAGAGCAAGTCCTCAGGAGGTAGAAGGGGAGGGGATCCAATGCCTGGAGTCATTATTCCTCTTACTTTATGACCAGAGAGAAGGGGGAAGAGTATAGGTGATGATTCTTAGATGTTACAGCCATTGGGGAAGAAAGCTGGAAGTTGTATGCCTTCCATCTTTTTTATGAAAAAGAAGGCTACGTCCTCAGTGGTAAGCTTGTGAGACAATTGGGGGTTTAAGGGTAGTGGAAAGGTTTTGGACTAGTTACTGTGAAGTTTGAGATGGGAGTTAATAAGATAGCTACCAATAATAATAGCCAACCTTTATCTAGCACTTAATGTGTGCCAGGCATTGTGTTAAACATTTTACAATTAATATCTCATTTGATCCTTGGAAGGTAGGTGCTATTATCACTCCCATTTTACAGTGGAGGCAAATAGCAATTAAATAACTTGTCCGGGGAGTTAGTACAGTTAGTGTCTAAGACTGGGTTTGAACTCAGGACTTCCAGATCCTAGGCCCAGGGCTCAATCTGCTCTGCCACCTAGCTCCTTACTATGCCATCTAGCTAAAATAAAAAGATTCATATAGAAGATTATGGAGAAACAATAAGAACCTAGTCGGGGTTATGCATCATGAAGTCACGACATATGGATTAGTAATTTGTCAATTTTGTAACTAAGTTTTATTAGAAGATTTTAAAAGTCCTTATGGGCGGCTGGTTGGTACAGCAGATAGAGTGCTGGGCTTAAAGTCAGGAAGACCTGAATTATAATCCAGTCTCAGATACTTACTAGCTGTGTTACTCTGGTCAAGTCACTTAACCTTATTTGCCTCAGTTTCCTCATCTGTAAAATGAACCAGAGAAGGAAATGGCAAACCACTTCAATATATTTGTCAAGAAAATCCTAAATGGGGTCACAAGAGAGTTGGATACAATTGAAACAACTGAGCAACAGCAATAACAGTCCTTTCCTACTATAAAATTCTCTGATCCAGCTTTAAAATTCCATAATTTCATGTTGTTTTAGGGAATTTGATATGTTCCCCAATCTTAATATTGAGTTACTGATAAGAAATCATTAGTTTTTTTTTTCCTCCCAATTAAAAAAAAGTTTTCTAAAATTCATTCTCCATTTCCTTTTAAAATAATGACTTTTTTTTTTGTTATGGCATTAATAATTTCTCAAGTCCTCAAAAGAATTGTTCATCTGGTTGTGATGAGTTTAATATGTCTCATTTAAAAACTACTTTTTAATGATTTCTTTCCTTGTTCCATTTTGGCTTTCCTTTTTTTTTTTTTTTTTTTTGCTTTTTGGAGGGTAGAGAGGGCAGGGCAATTGGGGTTAAGTGACTTGCCCAAGGTCACACATCTAGTAAGTGTGTCATGTGTCTGAGGTTGAATTTGAACTCAGGTCCTCCTGACTCCAGGGCTGGTACTCCATTCACTGTGCCACTTAGCCTCCCCCTTGGCTTTCTATTCTTCTATCATATATACTCTGATGAAATTTTCAGATCTGATCTCTATTAAGAGAGAAGTAAAGAAAATATTAAATATTTCTGCTTTTTCCCTACTCCTGGGTCTTCATAATATTACTTTTCCATTAGAGGACTGAAGAGTGAGGTCATGGATCATAGATTTAGAGCAGAATGGCCCTTGTGGGCCATCTAGTCCACCCTCTGCATTCTACATGTGAAGAATTTGAGGCCCATAGAAGCTGTTATATACCCAGGGTTTCATAGAAAGTAAGTAGAAAAGCCAGGATTGGAGCCTATGTCATCTAACTCCAAATCCAACTCCTTTTCCATAGCAATTTGCTGAAAAATATTCTTTTGATTTCCTCTTTTACATGATACATTTGAAATCATTCATTTTTTCTCACTTTTATGCCCCTTGCTAGTTGAATCCCCTTTCCAGCATGAGCTTTTTCAATCTTGTGCTTAAAGAATTATTCCATGCTTTGGAACAATAAAAGCTTATAGTGCTTTGGAAAAAAATACAATAAAATCTATTATAAGAGGCTTTATATTCCTAAATTCTTGTTAATAGTCTAAGAAAATAGTAATTAAAAACATTTCATTGAGAAGTGCTGCAAAGTCCACTAAAACCAAAATGAAATAAGGATCTCTTTATAATGTAATTATGGACAACTGATTACTAAAATGAATTCCAATATAGAAAATGGAAGGCAATAATGATCTGGGTAAGAATAATCCAAAACACAGGTATTCAGTGAGAAAAACAACCTTCCAAAGCTATAATGAAAAAAAAAAACCAAAAAGAAACCACTGTGATGATAGGGGACAGCAAACGAATTTACCATGTGGTGTAGCATCAAGAAAATGTTGATATAACTTTGGCTGACAGAGGAAGGTATGTCATAGACCAGGGTAGACATAGACTTCCTATTTCAACAATAAATTATCATCTGAGATTTTGACATTACAGTATTAGGAAATCATGGAGAGACAAAGGAATTCAAAGAAAGGCAGGCCAATCTGAGTAAAGCATACAAAAATTGGTATCTATCAAATGATGAAAAATAATGACATATAGGTAGACTAGCAAGCTACATTTCAGGGATGGAAACATGGGGATAGGACGACATTCTAAATTAAATATCATCAAACACAGTCTCACAAGAAACTAAATCAGTTTGTGCAATTAATGAGTCTGTTGTAAAACTCCAGGGTGCACATCAAAAAATACTTTGTTACAGTGAGAGTTGTTAGGCTTGGTAATTACCTAGGAACTCTCATCAGAGATGGAAGAAACTTTCTGAGAGTCTGTGCAACAGTTCATGCCTGTGAGATTATTGAGTCATATTATTCCCAACTTTCCAATGGAGAAAATGAGGAAGTCTGAGAGCTCATGGCAAGTGAATGATTGTGTGCGCCAGGAATAAATTTGAAGTCTGTGACCCAATAGCATAAATTCACTGGCCATTTCATAAAAGAAGTGAAAGATATATCATTGCTAGGGACATGCAATGTAAGAGAAGACCTGAATTCTAATTTATTGAAGTACTTGGACTACGGACATGGATGAATTCTAATTATAGTTTGTTTTTGACTAGATATCACTCAGGCCAGTACCTCTTCCCCTCTTCCCCTCCCATAGATTAGGTTCGATCTTGGAACAAATTGAGACACTTGTAAGTCACTTTAGCAGTTAACAAAAAGAGATTTACTTAACCACAGAAGAAGGATATTCTACAAAGATAGGCACTAAAGTGATTCAGCTGAGTAAAGTTCCCTTGCTAGCATTACCAATACCAATCATAATCTACCAGCCAAACCTCAGGGAGCCCTGCTAGGTCACTGGGGCTGCTTCGTGTTCAGGAGATGAAAAAATGATGTCAATAGTCTGAGCCTTTAGTCTCCTGAGCCAACTAAATCTTGAAGAATGTCTTAATATCTTTAAAGGAAAAACCAGTCTAACTTATATGAGGACAGGGGTTAAAATATTGCTCCTATTACATAGTATTACTCTAAATTTTACAAATACATTTTTTAAGTACAAGGAGAAGGACCAGTCTATAACTTCACTCTTATAAACCACAGAAAGAGATGGCTCTTTGTCTGTCCTCCTGAGTTTTTTTTTTTTTTGAGGGGGGAAGGCAGGACAATTGGGGTTAAGTGACTTGCCCAAGGTCACATGGTTAGTAAGTGTTAAGTGTCTGAGGCTGGATTTGAAATCAGTTACTCTTGACTCCAGGGACAGTGCTCTATTCACTGCACCACCTAGCCACCCTCCTCCTGAGTTTTTAATCAGTCAATTATATTCCTTGTGTCTTCTCAGCAAGGAGTTGGTAGGCATGCCCATACTTTGGGGAAGTATTCCTCAGAAGCCTCCAAACAAAGGCCTTCATGCAATAATCTTATCAGGCTGATGAGGGATTGTGGAAATATTCAAACTGATCAGTCTCCCCCCGAGCCCCCACCTCTTTACATAGTGAAACAAAGTTCTAAATTGATTAAATGTATGAACAAAATATGACATTATTTTGGTTCTTAAAATGTTTGGCTACTACCACTGGACTCTACATTAGTAGACATATAGCAAGATGTATTGGTAAAAGCACAGAACTGGGAGACAGAAGACTTGGGTTCTGCTTGCTAGTTGTGTGACCTTGAGAACATTCCCTAAACTCTTCCTAAACTCAGCCCCAGAATTCTTTCTTTTCCAGTGATGGGGGTTGCGCTAGGTGATCTCTAGAGCCCCTTCTGGTTCCAAGATTTTATGAGTATGTGTGCATAGGGAATATTGCTATTTCCCATATAATGATTAGGACATTTTTCTTGGCTTGTGTATCATCCTGAAAGTCATTAGCTTAATTATCCACTTCTAGGCTCAACTTGATGACAAAAGGTCCACATGAAAAGTGAAAATTGTCACCAGTTGTTGGGATGTTTTCTTGGCTTAATGGTTGCCAAACTCATAACAAATGAGAGACACAACTGGGAAAAGGTGGAGGAGGGTTCTATTTGTGTCCCTCCAGAGAACAAACCACTTTCTGCAGTGTCTTTGGAAGAGCAGGAAGAAACTTCTGGTTTGGAGGGAGGGGAGAGAGATGAGTAGTGAGAGGAAGAAAATCACAAGCAGGAAGGATTTGTTCAGAATTTAGCACCTGGGTCTTGGCTGGATACTATAAAGAAGGAAGAAAGGATGCCACTGTTGTTAGAGGAAGACAAGGTAACATTCTTCCCTCGTCCTCACTTCATTTTTCAGTCTATACAGAAAGTCCTTGACGACCCTTGAAATGAAAAGGAATCACAGAGCCGTGGTCTCCCTTGAATGGCTCCTCAGGGGACCCTAGTTCTGTGTTCTCTCCTCCAACGTGCATCACTGTCTATCACTGTCTGAATTATTTACCTTAGAGGAACAAGGGAGGGTTTCTCACAGTGTCAATCTGACAAGACAACAAAGAGAATAATAATGACAGCAACAGTAACAACAGCCACACTATTCAGATGCTCCTCATGGGGTAGGGCTGACCCTGGCTTCCTTGAATCTATGGCAAATCCTAGCTGGCCCTCTGTGCTATTTCTGAAATGTACCTTTCTCATTTTATCTCATATGGCTCCACGTGATCAGTTAAACTGGCTTCCTCTCCATCCCCTTTTCTTTTTCTGTCCTGTCCAATCCCTGAACCTTTGCCTACCATGGCCTTCAATTCACACTTACTTTCTATTTGTTATAATACTTCCAAGGTTGAACTCGAGAGCAGCCTCCATCTGGGATCCTTTTCTGACTTATCTAGGTGATGTAATCACTCCCTCTTTCAATATTTCCCCCCATAGGACTTTGCTTTGAACTTAGAACTAACTTTTCCTTTTACTGATCTTATTCCATCAGAAAGAAAGGACAGGGACTAGATCTGTGATTTCTTTAATATTAGTAAACTGTAGAAGATGAAACTCCCTTTACCAACGCAATTCAGTAACTTCTCTGCAATTTATAATCTTAAAAGAGTTGACTAGAGCACCGAGAGCTTAAGTAAATTTCCCGTGGATACAAAGCCAATTTATGTCAGAAACAGGACTTGAATCCAGGTCTTATTGGTTCTGAGACTGGTTTTCTATTACACCACAGTGCTTCTTACTCTCTTGTGATGGTTAATAATCTACATAACTCCCTCTTTCCAGGTTTCTGTTATGTTATTTTCTTGAAACAGGGTCTATGACATATTTATCTTTGCTTTGCCAGAATCTAACATAGGGCCCTGCTCATAGTAGGCACTTGACAAATGTGTATTGTTTGTTGAAATAATGACATAAAGATTTAAAAATTCTAATTGTTCTGTGATCTTGCAATGACCACATGCCCTAGACACTGGCTACCGAAGAAATATTAGTACTACCTACTGAACAAGAGGAAGACAACGAGTGGAGAGACAAAGAGTATAGTTCAATAGCTGCCAAAATTTACTGAATGTGTAGTACAAAGGTTGACAGTATAGGCATCTAAAAGCTCTAGAAAGCATGGTCTCTGTCTATGAAGAATTCATAGCCTAATGTTAAACCTGAAAAAAGTCATGTGAATGCAGGTGAGAAAAGGTAGCAAAAGAGAATAGGAGGAGTAGCACCTGTATAAACAGATTCTTTCATAGTGCCCAATTTGCTTTCTAGGTTCAGTTACCATTCTTGCTCCTTTCTTCTCCCCTTTCTATGAGAGTTGGGCTCAATTGAGAAAGTTAATCAAGTCATCCCACCCCATTTCAAGTAAGTGATAAAGTGTTGGTACCTAACAAGGAGGAAAACAAGCGACTGATCTCAGTTGTAGGCTAAATCAATTATAGGCTTTAGACTGAGTAGACAAAGTTATCAAATGAACCAGAAGGACATTGACAGGAAATATGTTTTGATTGGCTGAAGAAGCTTAGTAAATTCCTTGTGGAGCTGTGTAAAACCAGGATCTCTGTTCAGACCTAAGAATTTGAAGCAAACTCATTAAAATCTTGCAAAAAAAAAAAAAAAAAAAAAACCAGGGAGGAGGGACCATTTTGGGGGGTTAGGAGGAAAAAGGAGAGTGCCTTAACATTGGACTTGGCCTTGACCTTGAGGACTTCGGCGGATTTGGGACTTTTCATTTTACCATCAGTCTCCTGGCATTATCCCCCTAGGACAGCAGTGGCTAATAGGAACATCTGCATGAGTAGCCATGAATGCACAAGATGCAATGTGGAAAGCAGATTCAAAGTTCCATAAAGACTCTAGCAGAAATTACACCATGCCTAAAGGGGACTTCTTGAGTCTCTAATGAAGGGGAGAAAAGCAATTGATCTCAATTGTAGGCTCAGTCAATAATAGGCTTTAGAATTAGGGAAACATTATTGAATGAGCCAAAGGGACATTGATAGGAAGTATAATTTATTTATAAAATAAGACATTATTACTGAAGTTTCACAAAACATAATTAATGTACACAGACTTCTTATTATTAAATTTACTGCTACCTTAGCCCAATTTCTTTTAATGTCTACTTAGTGGACAAAGAAATTCTCCTTGGTGTCATTCCTGTTGATGAATTCATAACCATTCTGAACGTCAAACGATTTGACAGTGCCCAGAACTTTTGTTACCAGCGCTGGTTTATCTGCCTGGATGGTTTTTCTTCTTCTCCAAGTGTTTGCTTTCTCCTTCCTTAAGGAAGGAGTGGTTTCTTCCTCCTTCACCTTAACTATAGGTAGTTCTTCAGACCTTACCCCTCCATCTTCAATCCTTCTTTCTTTACATAATTATTCCCCTTTTGAGATGACCTTTTATATTGTGTATATATGTAGTAATTTATATGTTGTCTCTCCCATTAAAATATAAGCTCCTTGAGGGTAGGAACTGCTTTTGCTTTTCTTTGCAACACTAACACTAATGCCTAACATATAGCAAGTACTTAAATGCTAGTTGGTTAATTGGCTTAAAAGAACATGATCCTTCAGAAAGACAGGTAAACCACTGAGTGATAATCGATAGATAAATAGGGATAATAGAGATAGATAGATAGACAGAACATTTCTTGAACACTTGCTATATGTTAGGCATTATAGTAAGCAGTGGGGATACAAATAAAATTGAGAAAGGTAGTACATTCTCTCAAAGATTTTACATTCTAATAGGGGAAGAAAACACATAAAAAGAAGCTGGATGAAGTGTGATAATCCAGAAAGTGGGTAGAGGTCTGGATCCTAGAAAGATAAAGTAAAAATTAACTATGAGCTGAAAGATTCAGGGGGCAGAATCCAGTTTGTCAGTAGGGAAGTAGTGTATGTGATGGTCCTAGTAAAGGCAGTATGGTGAGGAGGAGACTGGGAAGTGACTTCATATGATTTCAGCTCTTATCTCTATATCAATGATTTAAACCTCAGTAAAGCCAAACCTATCACTTCATCCAAACCTCCAATCCTAATGAATATCTTCACCTGAATTTTCTTCTATTTGTCATTTCAAACTCAACTTAAAAAAAAACTAATTTGTGTAATGAATCATTGGTTTTGTTGGTGGAAAGAACAATTGGGAGGAATCTATTGGTGAAGGTTGGCACCTACTCTTCAATTTTTGGTCTTAGAAAGAACTTTCCTTGGGTTAAGTGTTGTTGTTGTTGAGTTTCAGTCATGTCCAACTCTTCATGACCACTTGTAGGGTTTTCTTTGCAAAGATACTGGAGTGGTTTGCCATTTCTTTCTCCAGCTCATTTCACAGTTGAAGAAACTGAAGCAAAATCTGAACTCCGGATCATATAGTACATGTTAAAGATTGGATCTGAACCCATGTCTTCTGAACACTGAGGCCATCTCTCTTTCCAAACTCCATGCTATTGCCTTTGTCAATATACAATGGCAAAATCATAATTTTGCTTCTGAAATTAACTTCTTTCTCAATTACTCTACACTAATGTTGCCAGAAATAGTTTAAATTTGCAATCATTAAATCTTGCAAGTTCTTCTTTTGAAATTATCGGGGATACTGTAAAGAGTACAGGTATGAGTTAGAGTAGATGACCTTTGAGATGTCTTGTCACTCTGAGAGTTTGTGATCCTCTGTCTCATAATGAATTTTCCCTCTATGATCTCACTCTTTTCACTTTAGTCTAAAACATGATCTCACCAACTTGCAATGAGTTTAGTCATAGACTACTAGTTTACCTCTCTGCCTATAATCTATCAGTCTATTCCAGTCCACCCTCTATACCACTGGTAGACCATCTTCCTTAAAATTCATTCTTGTTACATCACTTACGGGTTTAAAAATCTTCAGTTACTTCTCATGGAATACCACATTGATTCTAAACTCCTTCGTCTGGCTTCCAGAATCTTACAAAATATGGTCCTAACCTGTTTGAAATTCAAAACAATGTATAATTAGTAATGTGCTATTTGCCCTTCAGTCATAAATTGTTCACTAATCATTTCATTTGTGTGAGTCTTTTTTTCCCTCCCAACTAGATGATCCCCCTCTCAAGAGCAGGGATCATGCCTTATACTTGCCTTTTCTTATCCACAATGCCCAGTTTAGGATTGAGCACTTGGTAGGGGCTAAATACTTGTGGACTGATTGATAAAGAGCTTCTTTATAAATGTATAGAAATGTATGCGCATGCAACTTCTCTCTGTATTGTATTGACTTTTAAATCACAATATAATGTCTTTTACACTACAGAAATAAAACTCATATGTTTTAATATCTACAAACAGCAATGAAATTAGAGGGATAGGGGAAAGGAGAAAACGTTATTGGCTTTAGTAACTGAATCCATCTTGGAAAGTGTTTCCTATACAATACACACATTCACAAGAAGAATCTCGTTTATATTCCATATGAATCTTGTCTCATTCACAGTATTAACCTATGTATGTTCTAAAAGCTACAGCCAAGAAATACGCTATCAACCTGAAGACTGAGTCCAATTGTGTCAGACCCTGGGGTAGTCACTTTACAAAAATCTTTCCTCCATCCTACTAAATTGATGGGAATACTTTATTACTGAGCCAAGAAAGTTATGAGCAAACCCAAACCATTATGAAATAGGATAGCTACAACATATGTCTAGTGCCTCTCATGCATTTCTGAAGCAAAGCATTTATTTTTCATTGAGGGTAATCCTTGCAAATGTGGCTTTAGCCCACAATAACACAACTAGAGATTCTATGAACTCTCTTTTCAATGGATTTCAATTTGAACCACTTTTATGACAATCTCCAATCCTGAAGAATGGATGGAGCAGACACCAAAAAAGAACTTGTTTACTTCCATTTGTCTTGGCAGAAAGAACCACAAGGGGAAAGAAAGACTGTGATTTTTTTTCCCTTGATACCCAAGTCAAAATAATCTATTAAAAACCTCAACACTGACACTAAATTGTGGACTGATTGATAAAAAATTGATAAAAAAAAAAGCATAAAGAATATTCTATTTATAAAAAAAATGAATCAGTATTCTTAGATATAACGTACTATAGTTGAAAGTCTAAGAAAAGCTAAGATTAATTGGAACATGTCTATATAGTTCAAGAATTTACCATTTTGGTTTGTGGTCAATTAGTATCATTGTTAACTATATGACTAGTCCTGAGTCTACAGAGGAACCCTTTTTATGACTGATCTATGAGATCATAGGACCATAGGAGTAAATTCAGAAAAGACTGTGAGAAGTCATTAAACATTTTATAGAAAATAAACTGATACTCAGAGCAATTAAGTGGCTTGCTCAGGGTCACATAGCTAGGATGTATCTGAGGTAAGATTTCTTCCTAATTCCAAGTCTAGTATTCTGTCTTCTACTTGTGTTTCAAACATTCCCCGACTTCAATTAAAGAATTGTCTATACAGTTATATAGCCTAATATCCCACCTAGTTTATAAGTAGGTGATACTCTCCCAACATTGGGTATAAGTAACTGTTTCCTTGTATCTAGATAAAATTAGGCACAGGTATTTTCTGTATGTTATTTTCCTTCCCATCCATCCATCCATTTATCTATTTTTCATTTGTTCATTCATTCATTTTTATTCATTCATTCATATGTTTATTTTTGGCTACTAGTACCTTAGATATAGCTTTGGGTCTAGAGGAACCTCAGTTCATATCTGTTTCAGTTGTTTACTGAGTTCAATGACTGAGGTCTCAGTCATTTACTAGCTATGTGACCTATGTTATGTCACTTAAACTCTGTTTGCCTCAGTTGTAAAATGGAGATGATGACAGCACCTATCTCTCAGGGTTGTTTTGAGGATCAAATGAGGTAAATCTTAGATATTATATTAGCTATGAATTGTCATTTCTGATTTATATTGTGGTTTAAGTAGTTGAGGGTGAGCCTGAAGTGTTTGTTACTTTTTTTTTTAAACAAAATCTGATTCAGCAAGTCTTTACTAGATGCTCACTCTCTGGATTCTTATATGAAGTTAACTTTTTGGATTCTTTGACTGGCACAGGTATAGAAGATGGGCAGAAGTGTAGAAGGTAGAAGTATCAGAGTTTATATTTAGAAGTAGACTAGATCATCCACTCTCATTTTATTGATGGAGAAACTGAAGGCCAGAGAAGGTTACTCACTTGTCAAGGGTCACATAGATAGTAAACAGTAGATCTGGGATTTGAACCCAAGGTCTCAGAGTCCAAATCAAGCACTCTTGTACCAGTGTTTGTCTATAAGAGGAGTCCCCAGGTAAAAGAATTGGTAAGCAGAGAAACAGAATAACTGGCAGTCCTTCTTCCTACTGTGATTAAATTTTCTGTGTTTTCATTCCTGAACTTCATTTCCTGGTTGTGCTCCAGTGATCATTTTATCTTACCCTCTGCTTCCACTTTTAAGTAGCTCCATCTAGGCATGATGCATTATCCAGAAAGACGCACCCTTGTTTGATCAGTATCTAATGTCATGGTTACAGTTTTCTTTTTTTCAATTCATTTTTTTAACCACTTCTGAATAGTTTTGATGAATACTGGTTTATATTTTGAATTTTTTTTTTTTTATCCCTTGAGATTCTAAAACTTTTGTTACTCTAAATGAATTTTACTATTATTTTGTCTAATTCTATATAGTTCCCCTGGGTAATTTAATTTTAATACTAACCAAATACATCCTGATCTTCACTTTATATCCTTTTAGTCTTTGTATCTTCGGGTTTTTTTTTTGCTGCTTTTCCTTTTCTTTTGTACTCTCTGTGCTCCGTACAGTGCCTGGCACAGAGTATTTAGGAAATCCTTGACTGACTGAGCATCATGATACAGGGGAAAAAGTACTGACTCTAGAGTCGGAGTACCAAGGTTCCAATTCACCTCTCTGTTGGTTACTTCCTGTGTCACCTTGGAAAAATAGTTTAATTTCCTGGTCCTGGTTTTCTCATTTGTAAAAAGAGAGCTTGGAGTAAATAGCCTCCAATGTCCCTTCCAGGACTAGATCTCTTTATGATTCCCTCCCTGATTCTCAGTTTTCTGACATATAAAATTGGGACAAACACACCTCCTACCTCTTAGGGCTGTTGTGAGGGATCGTAAGCAAGGAGTTTTGTAAATCTTAGGGGACAGATCAAAATGAGTCAGGATTATCATTATTATTTGGGGAACTCCCTTCACTAACATGAAAAACAGCTCTTCTTTAACTTAATTGATGGTGCTTAAAAGTCGTTGTAGCCCGCTTAAAAATTACTATATGATCTTTTGGGGGACAAACCTCCTTGAGGTTCTGGGGAGTAGCTTTGCACATTGATTCCCTGTGGGGAGCAAGAATTGAATGCCTCCCATCCTGTCTGAATAAGTGAGTTCTCTGCAGAACTGAGGTGGCCAACGTGCTTCAAATCATCCATTGCTTCAGATGCCTGGAATAAAAATATAGCACCCACTTCTTCCCCCCCCTCCACCCTCTGCCTTTCCTTTATAAATGATCATATTTTCTTTTTGGCACTATGTAGAAAAATATATAAATCAGAAGCTTGAAATATGCACACAGACTTTTGGAAGCCATAAAAAAATTGGGATTTACCCAGTTTGCATCTAATAAAATAAAACAGCAACCTGTTTGACAGAAAGTGAACTCATTGAGGGGACTGGCAGTGCCAAGCTGTGCCGTACACAGTACACATTCAGTGTCTGGGCCATGTTGACACATTGCAATAAACGGGGCACTGCCACTGACTAAAATGGACAACTTTCAAAAATATATTTTTCCAAGACTCCTGGATTAATGGCTTTTCTGAGCGAGGCTCATTCATTCTAGGAAAGCAGAGATAGCTCCTAGCAAACACATTTATGAAGGCACATCTATTGACATATGGGTGCTGCCAGGAAGAGTGACTGGAGAGTGTGTGTGTGTGTGTGTGTGTGTATGTGTGTGTGTGTGTGTGTGTAGATTTTTTTGCAGTTTCAGGCCCACACTGTACTACTTGACAAAAAAGATATAGTCAGAGGCTTACTTATTGAAGTTAGATTTTGGTCTGCTTCTCTGGGTCTTTATCTCCCATGCACACTTACCCAAGCCCTGAGTTCACAATGATGCTGCGCAAGCATTTGGATGTGTGTCTTACCCCAAGATACACAGAGGGAAAGAAGCTACAAAATTCCATTGTGTTTATCTTTTCTTTCAGATCCTCTGACATGGCCAAGGCTTCATTGATGAAATATAGTTGTCCTTAAGCAGATGATATGGGAACTATAAAGAGAAAGGCAGTTTAACACTTGAATGGAGAGTAGAATAAAATTGTTCTATTTGTGTTCTTTAAAAAAAAAAGTATATTTGTTGATAATTGCCAGGTTATAATACAAAAGACAATGTAAAAAAATGCATGTTCCTCTCTTGCCCAGGCTGGAAGTATAGGGGCTATGCATTGACTCAGTTTCACCACTAATAATCATGGGAATCTTGGCCTACTCCAACCTGGGCTGTTTCACCATTTCTTGGGCAACCTGGTGACCACCTCCCACCAGGGGGTTTATTATATTGATGCCAGACTTCATACAGATAGCTGATTGGCTTAGTTCACTGCACCTCAGAATCCCCAAGCTCAAGAGATATACCAGTCACCCTTCTCCTCCCAGGTGGGCTTATAGGTACATGCCACCATGTTCTAACAAAAGACAATTTAAAAGACTAAAAAGAATAAGGCATTTAGTCTTCAAACAGATTAATAAAAGATACTTGTAGCAATGCTATGTGAACCTAATGTGGTGACTAAATAATAATCAACTTACTAATTTTATTTCACTTGATATTATTCTTTTGTTTCAACAATTTTGTTCTAAATAACTCCAGAATAAATTTAGAGGTTCATAGCTTCAGTGTTGAAAAAGAACCTTAAAGGTCATATAGTCCAAACTATACATTTTACAAATGAAGCAATAGAAGTCCAGTAATGTGAAGTAAGTTGGCTCAGGTCACAAAGTAGGTGGCATTTTTAGAAATCAAATTCAGGTTTTCTGACTCTAAATTCATCACTCTTTCCACTGTACCACACTGCCTCCCTGATTTTAAGACAAAAACAAACAATTAAAAAGTAGTGGAATTAACTATAGAAGGGAAAGATGCCGTCTGACCTCCAGGTATGGCAATACCCTCACATACCTCAGTGTGCTTGTAGCCCTATGCACACTTACATTTACAGGATTCCTAATTTTCTGTGGCATTCCTGGAATTTCATTTACCTAGGGCTACTCACATAGGAAGCAGAATAGGTAGTTGCTTGGGTCACAGGATTTGAAAACTTTAGCTTTAAGCCTCTATGGGCCCCAAAGAACAGCCCTTCCCATAATGTCTGAAATTCCCTGTATTAGAATCATTGCTATGGGTTGTCTGCATCTCCCAGTTAAAGAGAATGGCTAATATTTACATACTTAATAAAAAAAAAACAATCTATAGCACATTTTCTTCACAGCAGCCCTATAAGGTACTGTTATTATTTTCTTTCTTTCTCTTTCCTTTCTTTCTCTCCACATAGGGTATCATACCCTTACCTGCCAGTGCCAAAAGGGAATGTAAATTTTAATCTCTGAAATTTTTTTTTGTTTTTGTTTTTCCTCTTAAAGATCAGTCTTAAACCCAAATCACTCTTGTCCCATGCCAAACCCTACTTGGTCACTGTTTGGGCCCTGATTGGTTTAGAATGAATATAAATAACAATTGTTTTTGTTTTGGTCAGAAACCCTGAGGATCTTCCCCTCTCAGCTTTATTTATTTTTTTTAAAGAGGCCATTCGTTGCCTCATTTTTTAATTAAATTTGATCACTGGATGGGCAATGCCTCAGTCACAATGAGGCCTGTTAAAGACCTTAGCTTAAAAAGATCAAGGTCCACTACATCCTGGGCCATCTCCAGTTGTTCTGATTCATATCTGGCCACTGGACCAAGATGGTTCCAGAGAAGAAAGTGAGGCTGGTGGTGGCTTTGCATATCCTTCCCTCACTTAAATCCAATTAAATCCAATTCACTTGCATGTCTTGGCAGCAGCAGCAGCAATGATCCATCACCTAGGAAGAGCAAGGTCATTGAGGCACTAATAGACACTGATAAAATTTTGGTGAAAAAGGACTCAGGGAAGCTTCAGAACCAGGGGTTCTTCTGAGCTATGCTCAGCCCCTCCTTTTGACTTTACACTGAGGTAGGGGATACTCATTGGAAGAGAAGAAGGAAAGTAGTCACAAAAAAGGAAGGGGCAGATGAATTTTATCTATTTCACAGTTTTTCAAAGGGTCCTCTAAGTCAGGTACTTTTTAGACAAAGCATCAACATTAAAAAACTAGCTTTTAAGAATATTTGAAGGCAAAATTCTACATCATAGATTTCTCTCTTAAGCCCTTCCACCTGCCTTTTATTTTATTTTATATTTTTGGATTCTGCAGCCAGTTAGTAAGTTATTAACCAGCCCAGAAAACAAGTTCAGGTCCTCAGAGAGTCACAAATGATGGAACACACGCTAATTAGAATGTAACTGGAAGATAATTTTGTTATGATTTGCCTTGGTCACAGCCTTCAGGATAATACCTTCCCATTTCTTATCTCTTCTCTAGCAAGTGCCAAGGGAATGAATTTATTTTGATTCATTTCATTGGCTCTGCCATTTCTGTGAGCCATCAACACAGCAACTTGATATACACTGACCTTTGAAGCATGTGTCACCGAAAATTGGAAGCTTCAATTAAAGATAAGTTTTTTTCCCCCAGCTATTAGTGTTCTATACAGTACAAGTGATGGAGATATCTTGTTCCAATAAAAGGGAAATATAAAGATTTTATTAGCTTCCCTTTGATGTCTTAATGGTGTATTAAGTCTCAAGAATGATCAATCTTTTTAATATTTTTTTCTACTGCTTTGCTTGTGCCTGTTCATGGCACCTGATTGCATGAAATAGCCAAAAGTAAAATCAAATAAGTTTTCATAATAATCTGTATACTTGGCATCAGCCCAATGTAGCTCCATGTTTTCCCCAGTAGCTAATCGGATTAGCCCTTTATGTCACATGCATGGCTATACATGCTATCTTTGGGGGGTACCCGTTATTACTCCATTTGCCTAGGCATATTGCATTATAGACCAATGTTTTATACTAATTTTTTATTTATTTTTGAAGTTCATGTTGTCTCTTCTGATAAAATGTAAGCTTTTTGAAATACTTTTTGTCTTTATATTTCCAGCACCTATCACAAAATAGGCACTTCATCAATGCCTATTGATAGATTGGTTGATCAACATGGAAAAACAGAAAATTGGAAATTTAAGATACCCCAGAGATCATTGAGCCTCTGTCCTTCCTTATTCACCTCCAACCCTAACAGATAAAAAAAAAATTCAACCTGAAGAAATTTGAATGAGTTGTCTAAAGTCTTGTAGCTATACTTGACATTGGTAGTTAGCAATATGTTTATGAAGTCAGATTACATAATACCAGGAAAAGAATGTCAGAATATAATTCAACATGCCTGGGCAAAGGGGGGGGGGTAATAAAATGTGCTAGATTATTGATTGAACAGTTGTTTTACAGAAAAATGGAATGTTAGAATTTGTGCCTCTCTCCCATCCTCTACCCGGAATTAGCAAATAAGGAAAATGAAACCTGAACAGGTTAAATGACCGGCCTAAGGTCTTACAACGACTTTGATTGATAATTCTTTGGTCACTGTAATTGTATATTTATGAAATCAGATCATGATACCCTGGAAAGGAGGAAACGAAACTATTTCTATTTTTATATATGGAACTAATGAATTTTTCATTCTGGGATCCTTTTTACAATGAATTATTTCCTCCCCTTACCTAATTATTTGGGCCATCTTTCTTCATGTTTGAGAGGCACTTTCTGTAATGTAGGATTTGTTGATAATGAGTGAAAATTTTTCTTTTTTTAAAAATTTATTTATTTACTTTTACTTTACAACATTCAGTTCCACAATCTCTTGAGTTTCTAGTGGCATGTAATCCAATATAGGTTCTACAAATACCTTCACATCAAACATTAGTCAAGTTGCAAAGAAGGATTATAACCAATGGAGCGAACAGTGAGAAAGGAGAAACAAAACAAAACACGAAAGAGAGAGAGAAAGTAGTTTGCTTCAGTCTGCATGCAGATTCTGTAATTCTTTTTCTGGATGTGGATATCCCTTTCCATCATGAGTATTTTGTAGTTGTCTTCTAACCTTGTATTGCTGAGAGTGAGTGAACACTTTTCAAAGAGCCATTGTGAAACCTCCAACTGCCTGTAGGAATCTGTTTTCAGCTGCAAATGACCTGAATGCTTCTTCTGACTCCAGGCTTTTGCCAAAGGTTACAGTCCTGTATGAGAGCTTTATGTTGTTTTACTCTTTATGAATGCATTTGGGGTTTTCTTGGCAAAGATACTGGAGCAGTTTGTCATTTCCTTCTCCAGTTCATTTTACAGATGAGAACCTGAGGTAAACAGGGTTAAGTGACTTGCTCAGGGTCACATAGCTAGTAAGTGTCCGAGGTTCTATTTGAACTCAGAAAGATGAGTCTTTCTGACTCCAAATCTAGTGCTCTATCCACAATGCTACCTAGCTTCCCCAAGTATCTTACAGACCAGTGGAATTTAAGTAGTGTTTGTCCCTTGGGATAAGTCCTAAAACAAGGGTATTCAAGTGGTTGAAGCTGGGCTTTGAACTTTGATCATTTAATGAGAATTATCTTGGAAAGCAAAAACAGTCTCTTGTAATATCAAGAAAATTTGTCCTCTGACGATAAAAACATGTTACCTACCTCCTAACAGAGAGATAATGGACTCAAGGTGAATGTCAGTTTAAAAAGCTTCTCACTTTCTTGTAACAGATTGTCTCCAATATAGACATGTCCTATTCCCCTGCTGGTTACCCCCTTTAAAGAACACTTATGTTCAAATGCTTGATTCTTCATGTCCCTATAGAACACACCATGAGATTTTCTTAGCAAAGATATTGAAGTAGTTTGCCATTTCCTTCTTCAGTGGATTAAGGCAAACAGAGGTTCAGTGACACAGCTAGTCAGTGTCTGAAACATGATTTGAACTCAGATCTTCCTGACTCTAGGGCCAGTGCTCTATATACTGTGCCACCTAGCTACTGATAATTAATATTTATTGTTGAATTGAATGTTCAATCTCCATTAACTGTTGGGTTTATCTCTCTATTCAGAGTCTATACTAAACTTGTAATGTTGTTAAAAGTTCATAATGTTTGGGGTCAAAGGATGTGGGTTCTCATATTTTACTACCTTATCACCTAGGGCAGACAAATCACTTTGTTTTCTCAGGGTCTTAATTTTTTCATCTTTAAAATCAGACTTTTAGATTAGACGTCCTTCCTAGCTGTAAGTCCTGTGGTTGTAGTGGATGTTCTAAGACAGTGAGTGGTGAGCTAGGGTGGAGGCTACCATGGTGCCAAAATTCAGAACTAAAGAGAAAGTTAAGCCTGCACTGGGAAATTCATATGGTGAGTTACATAGGGTTCCAGACTCAGAGAAACCTGAGGGGATCTGAGATCTGCGATGCAGTAGAAGATAAAATGTCATCATCAAGGCCCCCAGTCATCCAGGAAAGACCCAGTTAATATTCTTAACTTCATGTGGACCAGCTAGAATGGAGATGATGGGCTAGACAGAACAGCTTCAAGTGAGCCAGAGAGTAGAAATCTTTCAGAAACCTTGATATCTCCAGATAAGGGAAGAATCAAAGCTTCAAAACAGAGAAGAGTTGGAGGAAGAAAAGATCTACTCATTCCTTAGACTCCTTTATCCATTAATAGAACACTGGAAAGACTATTCTGTAAGGTTTTTTAAAAAAATTATTTTATTCTGAACTTAAGAAGTAAAACAAGTATTTCTATAACATTGTAGAATAGGGAGGAAAAGATGATTGTGCATGAAACTGCAAATCTACTATGTACGATTTGTTGTTCCTTTTAAATACATGATAAAATTATGTAACTTTCTTTTTTCCCTTTTTTCTCTTCTCCTCCCCCACTCTAAGGATGACTATCATTAGACACAAATATGGATATATATATATATATATACATATATATGTACGTATATTTATATATATATGTGTATATATATATATATATATATGTAAAAATATTTTACACATACTTCTATTTATCAGTTCTTTCTCTGAATGCAGATAGCATCTTCCTTCATATGTCCCTTGTAGATAATTTGAGTATTTATAATAGTCAAAATGACTTATTGGCTCAAAGTTGTTATTAAAACAATATTGTTGTTACTATATATAATGTTTTCTTGGTTCTGCTCATTTTGCTTTTTGTTATTTTTGTGCAAGTTTATCCACATTTCTCTAAGATTCTCAAGCTCATCCTTTCTTATAGCATAATACTACTCCATCACAATCACATACCACAACTTGATCAGCCCTATTCCCTAACTAACAGGCATCTCTGTGATGTGCAGTTTTTTGCCACCACAAAGAGAGATGCTATAAATATTTTACAACACAAAGGTTCTTTTCCTTTTCCCCTAATCATCTTGGGAAACAGACCTAGTGGTATTGATGGATTAAAGGGTGTAGGCAATTGAATAGCTCTTTAGGCACAATTCTAGATTGCTTTGTACAGCCCTCCCTCAGTTGAATCCAATTCACTTGCAAGTCATGGCATCACCATTTTGATATCAAGGTCCTCTTTGAGAACAAAGGACAAAAACAACAATAGATTGGTCTTTAAATTGGTTGGATTTTTTGAAGCTTGTGACCATTTGATGTTACTTTTGGGGGGTAGAGTAGCTTTTTTTTTTTTTTTTACCTATTTTTCTCTGAATATGAACCCTGATATTTTTTATACCATAGTAGCTATGTATGATTATCCTTTGCTTGCTCATTTTTATAATTTTGTATTATTTTAAGCTGCTTATTTAATCCTGAATTATGCGTAATGGTGCCCCAGGCCTCAGAGGGTCTTGCTTATTGATATTTTTTGAATTCTGTTTGGGGGTCTTCCCTTAGGCACCCTTCTCCTCCCCAAAGCTACAGTTAGGGCCTCTAGCCACACTGTCCCAAAACACACTCTTGTTTATTCTTCAAGTTGAGACAATAGCCCTACCAGACAAACCCAGGCAAGGGCACTAAGAGCAAGGAAGATGGTTAGAGAGGAAGGGGTTGAGAAGAGAAGAATATTCTCAAACTTTTTGGTCTTAGATTCCCTTTACTCTTTAAAATTATTGAGAACTTTTTTTTAATGCAATTTATATCTATTGACATTTGTCACTTTTGAAATTAAAACCAATAAATTAAATGAATTCATTAAAGTAATAATAATAATAAAACCCATTACTTGTTAACATAAATAATATATTTTCATGAAAAATAATTGTTTCCCCCCAAATAGTAATTTTTTTTACATATTTTTGCACATCTGACTTAATAGAAGACATGGATTCTCATATATGTTCCTGTATTCAACCCATTATGATATGTTCCTTTGGTTGAAGTAAATACAGACAATTTGGCCTCACCCTGGTATGTAGTTGGAAAAGACAAAATAATTAATAGGCAAATAAATTTTTAGTATTAATATGAAAATAATTTTGACCTTGCTGATGCTCTGAATGGATTTTGGTGATGCCCCTGGGAATCCCAGATCACAATCTGACAGCCACAGCATTGCATCATGGGTATAACATTGGTAGGTGTCAATGTGGAATGTAGAGTTGGCAAGCAAGTATTCTAACCTTTACAATTCTTTTCTTCTAGCTGGGTCTGAAGAAGGAGCTGAATCTTTCTCAGGCCTTTCCTATCTTCTTCCTGCTTAGGGGGACAGTTTAGGGTGTAATATTTTCTTTGGTCATTACACTTTTCTTCCTATTCCTCCTCTTCCTAGAGATTTAATGAGCCATACCTCTTTATAATGAGGAACTGACTTTGTAACCTGGGTGCAATTTATTGGCCCTTATGTCCAAGTGGTCCCTTTCTCTACTTTTTGAGATTCATAATTGACAAAAAATTATTAATGAGATTATAAAAGCTTAGAACCCTCAATTAAGAAAATTCCCAACACTCAGAGGGTTAACTCTCTGTCTTAATTAAAATTTTTGATTAGTTCTAGCTAACCCCTGGGCTCTTTACATTTGAGACAAAGATCAGAATAAAGGAAACATTTAGATAAGTGAGCCAAGGATATTATATGGTTGTTATGGGAATCTGAAGATCTTCCCTGCCCCTAGGCTTTTTGATTGGCTAAGTGACGCTGAGAACCTTCCCTGATTTGAAAATAAACTCTGCTCTCTAATAGGCTGAATATGGTCATATAGAGCCTGTGGCAGGGGGCTTGTTTTTTAGGAATGCCCATGGAATGCGGCTATCTCCTAAAGCAGTGGGTCAAGGGGGCTGTGACATTCTCTGATCCAGCAGAAGGCTATATATACCGTGATGTGAGTTTTTGCTTTGGGGCTCACTTTGAAAAGAGTTATGTGATTTGGTCAGATGAGACTCTGGAAAGCCTTTGAGCTCCCCCTCCTGCCCCCCAGGCTTTGAAAAACCCAGATGTTGGTGCTTCCCTCTCTGGTAACTGACTAGGTCTGGATGAAATGGTCAGATGACGGGAAGCCCGTCTGCTGATCTGTTTCTCTGTCTGCCTGTAACTTCTGCTTGTGTTCTGTTTGTATTCTCTGAAGTTCAGGATGCTGACTTTTTCCCCTGAATAAGGTAAATGATATATGTTCGATTGATTAAATTAAGCTTGTTAACCCACTTTGAGTTGCTTTCCTTTAGAAAAGCAGATCTAAGAACATGTGCTAGTAGCCATCCTGGGTATGCTAGGCTGCTTGCTGCTACAATGATCTATTAATAATTCCAAAGAGATTTATTTTCCTTTAGGAAGTTGGGCATAGGGCCCTAAAGGAAAGAAATTATTAATCACTATCTTCTAATAGTAGACGGAAAACTGGACTCAGAGAAAGGAGATCTGTGTTCACATTTTGCTTCTGATACCTACTGTCTGTGTGACTGGAAAGAAAAGTCACTTAACCTTTTAGTGCTCCAGAAAACTCTTTAAGACTATAATTTATGGAGAAGTTGCTCATATCCATCAGTGGAAGAAGTTTCCTTACCACGTACTTGATAAACCATTAAATCAGAGATCTGAACCTAAAAAAGTCTAAGATTGTGGTTTTCGTGGTTTGGCTAAGTCAGGAAAGAAGTCTGGGGTGGCAATGGTCCTAATTCTTGACCATCAGAATGAGGCAGTATCACTCAGAGTCTCAGGTTTTGTTTTTTTTTTTTTTTGGGAGGGGATATCTTAGAGCTCATGTAATCCAATCCCTAGCTAATTCATGAACCCATTCCATTACCACCCCAACAAATAATAGTCCAGCTTTTGTTTGAACCCTCTTGATGATGGGAGAATTGAGTGCTTCAGGAGGTAGCTGCATTCCATATTTGTACAACTCCAATTGTTTTTCCTTAGGTAGACTTCTAATCTGAATCAGTCAACAATTATTTATTAAGCACCTGCTCTGTGTAAATTCCCATGCTAGTTGTTGGAGATACAAAGAAAAGCAAAGAAATGTAACCAACCTTGTTTTTAAGGGAATCACAGGTGCCTTCCCTGCTCCCATTTGGTGAGAAATACAGTGTTTGCAAACTTGATGTTAGTAGGAGAAACTGTAAAATAATTTAGCTTACTTGTGTTTGGTCATGTTATGTTAGGGAAGAGAGATTGTATACTTCTCTTTCAAGAATAAATTTGAAAATGGAATTATGTTTGTGGTTAGTATGACTATTCAACTAAGGGTATGTAGATGACACATGATGTTCAGCAACATTGAGAAATCAAAGACCAGGGGGTCTAGTGGGGATTAAGTGTTTAAACCTATAACAATGGCCACAATTTTAAGAAAGAGAAGGAGGAGAAAACATGATCTTGAAATAGAAACGCGAAAGTTGGACTTGTATATTTGCTTTGTCTGAGATATGAGGGCCACAACACTGACTGTCGGGTCATTTAGTCAGGTTCTATACTTTGCTAATGGGATGAAATGCAATTTATAAGAATGTGATAATTTGGGTCACCAATGTAATTGCAGTGTGACAGTTCAGAAAGCCTGTTCATTAAGAGCACAATGAATTCTCTGGCATTATTGAGCACATACTCAGCCAAACCATCTTTGCTCATTATCTCTAGAAGCTCAGTTTTGCACAAATTAGCTCTCATACATTTCCATAAACATTTAGAGAAAAGCTACATCTAAGATATTTTCATTTGAATATTTCCTCTTTGCAATGATTTCTTGTTTGTGGGAATGTTTTTCAATGCATCATTAAGATTGGTGTAAAGGTTATTGTGACAATAATCCTCCACACAAAAGAGCGTTTGTTATGTTGTGAAACTTAGCTTACCCATAATGATGTCAGATTTAGACTCATGTACATGTATCTTTCACATGACCTGCTTAAAGGCATAATAATCAGGATCAGTTAAGAGAGGAATAATTTATAAGGAAAGGCACAGGTAGAAAAACAAAAAAAAATAGGGTCTTTCCATAAACCAGGATGAGGTAGCATTAAGGACATTGGATTGCAGTCAGAGGTCTTGGTTCAAATCCTATTTCCAACATTTACTAGTTATGTGACTATATATGCATATCACAGCCTTTCTGAACTTCAATTTTTCTTCTCTAACGTGGGTATAATAATATTTATACTATCTACTTCATAAAATATTTGCTGTATCCCACAGAGGTTAAAAAAAATAGGGGCTTATCTTCACAAAAACATGTATAGCAGCTTCATTTGTGGTGGAAAAAAAATAGAAATTAAGGGGATGCCTACCAATTGAGGAATAGTTGAACAAGTGGTATATAATTACAGTGGAATATTATTGTGCTATAAGAAATGATGAGCAGGATGCTTTCAGAAAAACCTGGAAAGGCTTACATGAACTGATGCAAAGTGAAGTGAGCAGAACCAGGAGACCATTGAACATAGAAAAAACAAAATTGCACAGTGATCAATTGTGAATGACTTAGCTAGTCACAACAATAGAATATCTAAGACAATTCCAAAAGACTCACGATGAAAAATGCTATCCACCTCCAGAAAAAGAACTGATGGAGTCTGAATGCAGATCAAATCACACCTTTTTTTTTTTTTAACTTTCTTTTCTTTCGTCATTTTTTTTTTTGGCCTATGTTGACTTTTACAATATGACTAATATGGAAATACATTTTACATGACTGCACATATACAAGCTATGTCAAATTGCTTGCCTTCTCAGTGAAGGGTGAGGAAGAGAACTTTGAAACTCAAAATTTTAAGAAAAGTGAAAGTGAAACTTTTTTTTACGTGTAATTAGACAAAAAAATTGAAAAAAAATAGTTGCTGTGATGGGGCTTTGCAGAGCCTCAGTAAACAACAGTGGCTCTTGTTACTTTAAAGATCAAGCACAAAGTTCTCTTTTTGACACTTAAAACTTTTCACAACCTTATCCAACTTTCTTTCTGGAATTATTATATTATTATACATCATCCCTCTTTGTACAGTCATTGGTCCAGTGAAACCAGTCTTCTTGCTGTTCCTCAACCTTGACATTCCACTGTCTATGCCTTTGACTTTTCATGGGGTGTTCCCCATACTTAGAATGCAGTCCCTCTTCACCTCTGCTTCTTAGAATTCTTAGTTTCCTTCAAAAATAAACTAAAAAACTACTTCTTATATGAGCCTTTCCCTTATTCCCCTAACTGCTAGTGGCTCCCCCTTGAAAATATCTTGTATATAATCAATTAGCCAATAAGCACTTATACCAGTCACTGTGCTAAGATTTATTTTGTATATTTTTGTATACACTTATTGTATATGCTTTGTAAACATTCTCTCTCCTCCTATAGAATGTAAACAACTTGAAGGCAGGGAGTATTTTTTGTCTTTGTTTTTGTCTTTGTATCTCCAACTCACTCAAGCATAGAGTAGCACTGGGTAGGCTCTTCATAAATGTTTGTTGATTAGTTCATAGACTGATTTGATCAGAAAGAACTATGGACTTAAATAATTACTTTAAATGCATTATGTAAATGTAAGCTACTCTGAAGGAGTTTGCCTTTTGTAGTGAGACTGAGTGCAAAAGCATCATTAATGTTTCTTGTGTTCTTTTTCTTAACAGGTTAATGTTTTGTTTCATTTTGTTTTCTGGTGGTGACAATTCCATTCTGTCTTCCAAAATGTTTACTAGAACTAGAACTAAAAATGTTATCCCATTTTAGAGACTTTTTGGAAACTCAGAGGTTCTGTACCTCTGAACAGCTGTTATATCATTTTTTGTTCAACTAAGTCATATATTTACTTTTGCCACACATTTTAATTAATCCTATAACACTACCTCAAGGATTTAAGGTTGTTTTGATTTATATAAACAACAACAACAAACTGGGTATAAAAAAAACAAGGTGATATTTTTGGAGGCATAAATACATGAAGGCTAGAGGTAATTTTTAAGGGAAGAAGAAATCAGGAATAATAAAGTAGGAGAAAAGATGCTGTGAAATGAACCCATCAGAGAGATATTATATCAAATATTTCTAATTTTCATATCTATGAAAGAATGACTACAGCGTTTTGAGACATAGGAGATCAGCTTTGAGGGAAGAATGCATACAATGAAAATGGGCAGCAAGGTGTAATGGAAAAGGCACTGGATTTGGAGGTTGAAGAATTATGTTGGAACCTAGGTTCTGGTAGTTATTCCTATGAACAACTCTCTGGGTTTCAATAAAAAGGGCATCTATAAAAAAAGAATGGATAGAACTAGGTAATATCTAAGGTTTTTAGAGCTCCAAATTATATGATCTTATTCCAACAGACATGATCTTCCCCCCATAATGGTTTCTCCATCAGTCTTTATTCTTTAGGTTCAAGGCACCAGAATCCTATCACTTGAGTAGGTTCTTAACCTTGGAATCATCTTCCTCTTTTCACTTTTCTCCACCTTCTTTATCTAATCAGTTGGTAAGTCTTGTTAATGCTTGTGATGTTAATGGAATACAAGGTCTTCCCTGCCTCAGGTGGAGCCCATTAAAGGAAGGTTGATTTGGGGAGGCTTGTTTTTCAGAAAGGTCCAAAGCTTTTGTAACTTTGCAATTAGGCAGTGGGTCACAAGGGTTGTGATGCCCTCTGACCCTGAAGAAATGTATACTTACTCTGAGGTTAGCACTTAGCTTTGGGTTTCACCCATTGGAAGATTATTCTTGTGATTTCACCAGATGAGACTCTGGGAAGCCATTAAGGAGCCTCCCAACTTTGAAACACCCAGATTTTGGTCCTTCTCTCTCTGGAATGTATTGGTCAGACAGTTGGATCAGTCTGTTATCTGTGCTAATTTCTCAGACAGTTAGAAACCCTGTCTATTGGTCTTTATTTCTCTGCTTATATTTTCTATGTTCGTATTTTCTCTGACATTCAGGGTGATGACTTTTCCTCTGAACTAGTAAATGCAGTTAAAAAAGATTGTTGACCCCTTAAACAGCTATCTTTCCTAGTAAAGCAGATCTAAGAACCTGTGCTAGTGGCCATCCTGGGTATGCCAGTGTGGTTACTGCTACAATGCTATGTCAGCAAGAATTGACATAGTTTAGTGAATGGAGAAAAAGAGATAACCTGCCAACCACCTTCTATTCTTTGTCATTTGATCAAGTTCATTTGGGGACTTAAAACATTGATCAAAGACTATCCTTATTAATATACTTTTCTCAGTAGAATGTAAGCATTCCCAACATTTTCTTGCCCCTTATATGCTGCATGCTATACCCTTGCTCCGTGGACCTTTCTATCTTCCCTACCACTGTGCCTTCCTGGGGACTTAGCCCTCTCTTCTCTGGTCTGTGCTGTCTAAATTGATGTGTTTTACGGGGCCCACTATATTTAGCCAGACATAGTCATGCTCATCAGCTGACCATACCACAGCCATCTTCTTACCATTTGTGCTAATATCTCACAAGCAGTTCCCTTTTCCATTTTGTAGCTCTGAAACTAATTAAATCAATAATGACCTGGAAAACTTACAAACTATATGATCCTAGACAAGTCGCTTAACCTAGGAGTACCAGAGACAACTCTCTCTGAACAGAGAAGGTGCTGATATATATTGATAGAAGGAGTTTCCTCACTAGGGAGTTCCCTATACTAATGAAATCACAGATCCAGTCACCATCCTTAACATTCTTTTAGGCCAAAGAGGATGCTTTTACTGAAAAGCAAATGTATTTTATGAACTGAAATATAGTGAAATTAGTCGAATCTCCATTGGTAGCCTTCATCTAATATGCTAATTGGAACATAACAGATAGTTGAGAGCAACACAAAGTGTAAAATGTAATCCACTTAAGGAGTAAAGGCTTCAGAGAGGCTCTCTACTCTCTTTAGAATGAATGGTTATTTGGGGATTTAGATTTGATTAAACCTTTTAGTTTAGAAAACCATTGGCTAATTGAAAGGAAAATGGATATTTTTTTCAGTGTTCAAGTAAAGGACTTGCTTTCCATATCAGCCAGGTGGCTCATTTTAAAAACAGATTAAATGTTTGTACTCCTATCCGCTTTTGATACTTTAGCACTGAGCTATCACTAGTTTCTCAAAGACATTGTCAATAGTTTGCTAACTCTGGCATATCCTGTTAGATTAGTAAAGGTTTTGGTAAACGTTAGGTAAGGGGCTGAATTTCTGCTGTCCTAGGATTATTCTGTTATAGAGAGGAGACTCCCCTTCTGACATTTGTACACTAATCAGTGAATGAATGCTTTTGGCTTGGACAATTCTTTGGAGCAGTTACTAAGGAAATTGCATAACGTCCCTGGGCCTTGGTTTCCTCATCTGTAAAATAGACCAGTTGCCCTTGAAGATCCTTGCCAACTCTAGATCCACAAACCCATGATTTTATGGAGAGTTAGAAATTTGTATAGGTCAAGAGGTGCACCCACACCAATCAAATTACCATCTTTTGAAATCCAAAGTTTTAAGTGCTATATACCAGATAAAAATGAAAAATAAATGTAGGTAAAATGTAAATTTCTATTTCCATGTGAGGTTCCTATTAGTACACAAACGAATATGGCTATTTTTCAGCATTTAAAAATGAATTAACCTTTTAAAATGCTCAAATGACATTAAAAAATATTGAGGTGTACCTTCTTGACCATGTTGATGTAAATCATGGAATGGGATTGTCTTCACAGAATTAAAGTTGAAGTGTAATTCGAAGTGTAATGGAGATATATAGTGGATGCTATTAGGCTATAGCATATTATTAACGAAGAACTGTATGAGAGAAGTGACAGAAAGGATATCATCAGCTATGTTATGAGAAGTCATACAGCAGGTACTTAATAAATGTTTAGTGCTTGATTAATTGATAGGAAAATAGGTGGTCTGGTCAGATAGTGAGAATAAGGGGTAATCAATAAACACTCCACAATCATTATTATTTACATAATATCAAGAGTTCTAGAGGAAGATACAAACAGGGGACCCTCTTAGGAGGATTTATAGGAATAGAGGCAGAACAGTACCACGGCAAAACAAATAAACAAACAACCTCCCCCTCCCAAAAAGATGTGGATGGTTTATAATCCGAGCTCATATTGATGAGGTTCACAGATCCATTGAAATAAGTTCATTTGTAGGTATTAACTAATTGAATCCTGGGAGCATCTTCATATAGGTGACTGGTAGCCTAACACCCTCTCTTTGGTTTCCTCAGGGGGAAAAAAGTATCTAAGCAAATTCAAGAAAGTATTTTTTACATTGAAAAAAAAATTGTTACAAAAATGAGAAACATTTGTTAAGGGCTCCTACTTCTAATTAAGGGCTTCTTCACACATCCTTCAGAGCTTCAAACACTCAGGCAAATGATCAACAATTATTTATTAAGCACCCTCTATGTTCCAGGCATTGTTCTAAGTGTTATGATACAAACACAAAAAATGAAACAATCTCTGTTCTTGAGGAATGGAGATTACATTATATTCCAATGGATACTTTCGTCTAAAAATAATGATCCAAATCCCAGCTCTGCCATTTATTTCCTATGTGACACTGGGCAAATTATTTCCCCTCTGTGAGACTCTGTTCCCTCAGTAATAAAATGAAGGGGGTGGGACTGGATGACCTTTAATGTTGTTTACAGTTGTAAAGCTTTGTATGATCCTGTACTTTTATTCCACAAGTTGTGTTATTCCTAATATTTGAGAATGGAACCAATCTCTCTGGGACTCTATGCTATGGGTACCAGATGACTGAGACTGAACAATGAGAGGGGGAGGAGGAGAAAACATCACCAGCTGGTACCAAAAAAATAAACACCTGAGGCTTGTATTGCATATAATCAACACAAGAGGGATAAAGTCTAGCTGCCTAGCAAGCCAGCAAATTTATATTGCCCTATATACACTTTTCAGGTTGCTTATTTTTCTTTTGTGTGACTCCTCCACATTCCACTCCACCCCCAACCCAAATATTCTCTTGACATTCTTTTTACCCAGGTTTCTGCCTGCATAAAAATGTTAACAAATGGGAAAAGTCTAAACTGTGTGTTTTAATTTTGTTTCTCTCTACATGTTATACCCCTGACCAGATTCTTGATGCCTCCTCCATGTGAGCTATGAAATGATGATTTCTCTTTTCTAGATTCAATCTTCCCAATTCCTAATATGGCATAGACTTGAAGACCAACCCTCATCATTCTTGTCCTCCTTTCTGTCTTCTCTAATCTATCAATGGTCTTCCTTCTTTCCTATCTCTATCACTTAATCCATTTCTCTTTTATCTCTTCCTTCAGTAAATAGTTATTGTGCTGATTGTATGTGCAAGAAATTACCCTGGTTTCCAGAAGACTATGCCTGTAGAGTAAAAGTTCTGATAGATTCTACCAAGTTGTAAAGGCATTGGGTGCAGGGTTATGAAGAAATTTCATCTGTTATCCAAAGACCAATGTTTCCAAACGTGAAAAGGCTAATTGTCATAAAACTGGGCGGGGGGCACTGGGTAATGAATTATTTGACTAGGGTAGCCAAGAAAATCTGTAATTTCCTTCAAATGACATCTCAGAAGAAACGTCCTATAGGAGACCTTTCCAAATGTTCCAGTTATTAGTGCTTTATTCTTTTTGAAAATATTCTGTTTATGTTTCATGTTTATATGTATACAGGCTTTGTTCCCCAAATCCCTAATAGAATGTAAGTTCCTTGAGGACAGAGACTGTTTTATATTTTGCTTTTTAGCCTAAAAGCCCAGCATTCTGTCTTACCCAGCATGGGCAGTAATGAACGTTTGTTAAGATGAATCAAACTGAAAAAGAAAGACTGAGTTATTAAGTACGCAGTCCTTCTTTTCTGTCCAGAAATTATTAGTAGGTTAAAAAACCTAAACTCCATAAATTTTCCACTTTTTAATCCTTCTCCTTGTTAGTTAATTGAATTGAACAAAAATAAGATTGAAAAAAGGTCTTTGTGTTCCAGACTAGTGTGTTTGCCATATATTCAGGAAATGTAAAAATACATTAAAAAAAAGTTAGTTACATGTCTGTATGGTGTATCATTAAATTAGGCAGGATACTTAACTCAGAAAGTATTAGCATCAGGAGATATCTCAGCAACCATATAGTCTAATCTTTACCTGAAAAAGAAGTCTAATACAATATATCTGGCAAGTGGTCATTCAATCTCTGCTTGAGGGGCTACAATGATGAGATGCCTGTGACCTAATGAAGTAGTCCATTTTACTTTGGAGTGGTTCTCATTAGTTGGAAGAGAGGCAACATGGTATTACAGTAGATGGAGTGCTGGCCTCAAAGTCAGGAACCTAGGTTCAAGTCCCACTTCTGAGACAAACTAGCTTTATGACCAAAGGCAAGTCTGTGTCTTAGTGCCTTCAGACAACACTTTTTTAAAATTTAAATTTATTTATTTACTTTTAGTTTATAACATTCAGTTCCACAATCCCTTGAGTTTCAAATTTTTTCCCCCTTTCTCTCCCTCCCCCACCCCACCCTCATGGGGCAAGCACTCAAATATAGGATCTCCAAATACCTTCACAGTGAGCATTAGTCAGGTTGTAAAAAAGGATTATAAAGCAATGGGGTGAACAATGAGAAAGAAGGGGCAAAATAACCCCCAAACAAATGAGAGAGCGAGTAGTTTGCTTCAATCTGCATTAAGACTCTGTAGTTCCTTCTCTGGATGTGGATATCCCTTTCCATCATGAGTCTTTTGGAGTTGTCTTCTAACCTTGTATTGCAGAGAGGAGCCCAGTCTGTCAAACTTAGTTGTCACACTTAAAATGTGTCTCTAATTGTGTACTAAGTTCTCCTGGTTAAGCTCTCCTCACTCAGCATCAGTTTATATAAGTCTCTCCAAGTTATTACAAAGTCCATCTGCTCCTCATTTCTTATAGCACAATAATATTACATTCATACACTACAACTTGTTTAGCCATTCCCCAATTGATGGGCCTCCCCTTGATTTCCAGTTCTTTGCCACCACATATAGAGCTGTGATAATTATTTTTGTACATATGGTCCAGACAACTCTTTAAGATTATAAATTGCAGAGTACTTTTGTCAATATATAGTCAATAAGCATGTCAATATAGAAGGAGTTTACTTACTGGGAATTCCATATACCAGTGAAATTATAGATCTGGTTCTCTCCTTACCCATCCCTCTCCCTCTTGCCCTCCCCCCCCCCCAAAAAAGTTAGATATATATCAAACTTAAATTTATCTCTTTCTAGCTGCCATACATACATTAGTGCTAGTTCTGTCCTCTGAACCAAGCAGAAAAAGTATAATCACTCTTCCACATTAAAGACTTTCAAATACTTGAAGATAGCAATTATGATTCCCCCCAAATTATCCCTTCCTTACAATAAAACTTTTTAGTTTCTTCAACCAGTTCTCATCTAGTATGGCCTTGAAGACCCTTACTGTTTTAGTTGCCCTCCTCTGGGTATTGCCCAGGGTATTAAAGTCCTTCCTAGACCATGAGAGCCATAACTAAATACAATATAGCAGATGTGGTCAGACCAGGGTAAATACAGTGGGAATATAACCTCCTTTTACCTGGAAACTATGGCTCTCTTAATGTAACCCCAAATTGCCTTACATTTTTGGCTGTCATACCACACTGTTGACTCATATTGAACATGCAAAGTCCTCTGAAGCCTGTTAGTCCTTTCTTAGAATAAGTACTGTCTAATCATGCTTTCTGAGGAAAGTTGATTTCACCCTACTGAATTTCATTTTACTAGATTCAACCCAATGCTCCAGCCTGTGGAATTCTTTTTTGGATCCTGACTTGATCGTTCACTATGTTAGCTATCTCTCCCAGCCCTGTGTCATCTGCCTATTTGATTAAGGTGCCTTCAATGCCCTAATACACATAATCGATAAACATGTTACATAACAAAAAGCAAGAACAGAATTCTGGTGAATCCCAAAGGAGGTCTCCTTTTAAGGAGAACCAAACCATTAAGGACTGTTCTTTGAATCTGGCTATTCAACCAGTTACAAATCCATCAGTTTCTTATAAGATTAGTGTGTGATCACTTTGTCAAATGCTTTGAAAAACTCTAGGTAAACTATAGCATCTGTTTATATACCAGTTTGATTACCAGGACAAAAAAGGAAATGAGATTAGTCTCATATAGCTTTTTCTCAATGGAGCCACTGGCTCTCTGTGATTACTGATTGAGTTTCTAGAACTTGACTAACCCTCTCTTTAATAAGACATCCTGGAATTTCCTTAGAACCAGATGTCAAACTCACTGGACTAATGTCTGTCAATTATATTCCTTTCTTTTGAAGAGCAGAACAATGCTTGTCCTTCAGTTTTGTAGTATTCTGCACAACCATTTAAAACTCATGGACAGTGGTTCAGGAGTTAGATCTACTAGATCTTTCAATGTTTGAGCATGTAGTCCATTTGGACAGTCACATTGGTCTATTCAGAAAACTCCTTTCCCCCCTCTGCTTCAGAATTATTTCTCTTTGTGCATTCCAGATTTCATTCTTGCAATTTCCCCATTCCTACTGGGCTTCTGCTCTAGAATTTTAGTCCATAGGATCCTACTTGCCTTTCTGAAACTATTGATCAGGGTATGTGTCAAGCAATACCTGTCTTACCTTTCTTTCTCTATATAACAAACTGTAGAAGGGAGAGGTCAGATAACTTCTAAGGTTTCTATCATTCCCATGCCAGCAACAAGTCCAGTCTGTTAGAAAGAGTCAGATTTCCTCAAAAATTCAAATCTTCATGTGAATTTAAAGGAAAATATTGTGAGAATTTCTGAGGGTTTATGAAATTAAGCACAAGAACATCATCGTTTTTCCCTGCTTCCCCAGCCAATGTGAGTTTTTCAGACAATAGAAATGTCTATTTGGTTTATTTCTGCATTTCTGTTTAACTCAGACGTGGTACGTTGAAAACATTTTATTCACTCACTTTATGATAGATATCTCTCTCTCTCTCCATATATATATGCATACATATTCTTGGACAACCATTTGTCACTAAGACAACCACATCTTTGCTTAATATCTTATACTTTTGTGTCAAAAGCATGAATATTTTTATTTTTATGAGTCATGCTTTTTTTTAAAGTTGAAATGGTTTTTTATTCTATTCAGAGAGAAAAGGAATATAAAACTATTTACAAGACTTTTTTCAAAAGAAATGTGCTTTTTGTGTTTAGAGAGTGATGTTCATCAGAAATAAAAAAGGGTCAAATTGCATGAGTTGTTCTGTTTTTGCCTCTGCCTTCTCTAGCAGATATTAAAAATCATTATAACATTTAAATTACCCTTAAAAACCTGCATTTGCATATCCAATTTAAAGTGGTAAGTTGGCTAAATAGCCCACAAATTTCATCTACATCAGACAAATCTGACCAATTCAATCTAGATTTCTCACTGTTCTCAAGTAA
Organism: Pseudochirops corinnae; assembly: GCA_028646515.1. NCBI lineage: Eukaryota > Metazoa > Chordata > Mammalia > Diprotodontia > Pseudocheiridae > Pseudochirops > Pseudochirops corinnae. The sequence goes on from CM053586.1 coordinate 135,565,400, forward strand.
GACATATTTTGCTTGGCCTCAAGTAGCCAACGGGTACAATTTACATGGAGGCAGATTTTGGCTAGAAAAAAAAACTTAATTGCAGTGGTCTCAAAATGGAATTGGGCTGCTAGGTGGTATAGTGGATAGAGCTTTGTGCCTGTAATCAAGAAGACCTGAGTTCAAATGTGCCCTCAGACAGGGGCATCTGGTAAGGTTTAAAATGCAGCTAGCCAACAAGAGAAGCCTCTAAGGGCTGTAGCTGGATTTTTCTTGGAATGACTCTTTCTCTTCTTCCCCTCTCCCTGCTTCACTGACTGCAGCAACCTTAGAGGAGCAGGGGAACAAGACAGAGAAAGAGAAAGAAAAATACTTTATTATTTAGGTTATATGATTGACAAAGACAAGTAGAGGGTAAAAGAAGTGTCAGATCAGAATTAGAAAGAAATAAGAAACATACAGTTTTAAAAGGGCTTTAATCAAAGTCCACGAGAGGAATAAGTAGAAGGAAAGGCAAGAAAGTTTAAGCATATAGGAATGAGAGGAGCATGGGTAGAAAAAAATAATCTATTTACATGAACAGTGGCTTGGAAACTTTGGGAAAGAAAAAGTTGTAAAAATTCTCTGTCTCTGTTTCTGTCTTTCTCTTTCTCTCCCCACATTCAAACTTTGGCCAAGTTTTGGTTGTTGAGGAATAGACAAAGGAAAAATAAAGGGGGAAACTTTTTCCCCCAGATCAAAAAGACAGGTTGATCAGCATTCAACTATTTCCTGCTTCACATAAAGAGAAGAGACTTTGTGTAACATGGCTCACACTAGGCAATCTCCTGCAAAATGGGAACAAATTGGGTTTGCAAGATCTCAAAAAGAGATACCTTAAAAGTGAAGCCTTGAAGCTCTCCAGCACTGGGGAGAAGGGACTAGGCATCTTTTTCCAGAGGTCACATCTCACCTATCTGGAAAGTTCAATGCCCCACTCTAAGTTTTTAAGGGGTGGATATAGAAACAAAGTTTATTTGAGTAAAAGTTCAAATTTTTTTTTCCTTAAGATTCTCTTTTCTGTAGTCCCAGCTCTGACCAGACTGAGGCTACATTGAAACAGCTAAAAAAAAAAAAAAAACCCAAACATCTTAGCAGATTCTGGAGATTTTGATTTTGAACATTAAGGAGTTTTGAAATACTTCCTTATAATCTTGATTATTCTTTTTCTTCACTCCCTTCCCTTGAGTCAAGAGGGTATCTCAATTACCTGGGCAAGTCACTTAACTCTGTTTGCCTCAGTTTCTTCATCTGCAAAATGAGATGGAGAAGGAAATGGCAAATCACTCCCATATCTTTGCCAAGAAAACCCTGTAACAGTAAGCACCCTAGCATACCTAAGGCGGCTACTAGCACAGGTTCTTAGATCTGTTTTTCTAAAGGAAAGCAACTCAAAATGGGTTAACGGTTTCACTTTAATCAATCAAACATATATCATGTACCTAGT
>CM053586.1:135567364-135591465 GCA_028646515.1 Pseudochirops corinnae
AACAATCCAAGAAGATCTCATATGCTTACTATTTTTGCAAGTTTTCACAGTGCATGTCTTTGTTTTACAAATTTTGTTGAATATAATAACATATAATGAATTAAGTTACAACTTGGAAGAAATTTTATATAATATAATGTTCATATATAAGTTTCTTTCAACAGTGGACTTTTCTTTTTATCTTAACAGAAGTTTGCATTGTTTGGCTCAAAACCAAATACAGTCTTAAATCTGGTTCTGCATTAAGTTTACTTCTGTGTTTTTATTTAAGCAAGAATAAAGTAGTGATTTCAACATGAGTTATTATGAGCATGTTCAGCAATCATGGGTTTCAAATAGCCTGAAATTTGCACTGTAAAAATGGAAATTATGCATATATGTTGTTCCTATGATTTCACAGCTAATGAAATGTGAATACAGAATAACAGCAGGTAAGGAGGGAACTATTTGCATATAATGTATAGAAAGCAAATTAGGGCATGCATATGATTGTGACTATCCATTGGGAATTGATTTGTGTTTGAATGTTAAACCCTTGTTGTGGTTTGGAAACAATTTGATGACAGTTTGAGAAACTGTAAAAACATGCTACACTTGGAAGCAGATTCTGATGTAATTGTTGCACAAACAACAAAATCATTGTGCATACGATCATGAAGGTTTGAAATTACTGTAGAAATAAATTTGTAACGTTTCAAACATGTGCATGCTTATTGTCACAGAGGGAAAATATAGTTGTAACATAATTGAGCAGTTATTTGCCATTTAAGGTACCATTAATGATGAATCTTTCCACTCTTGGACTAGTTTTCAAAAGGCAAACATAAATTACTGCAAGGCCTGTATAGAAAGTTGTTTGTTTGTTTTTTAAACTCAGTAGAACCAGCTAGAACCCATGTTCTACTGATAAAAATTTATGATCACTTCCATTCCATGGTGATATATTGCATTAGTATATTAGCTACTTTGGAATCTCATTTAGTATTAATATCCCCATTAATAGATGATGAAACAGAATTTATGACTTATATAAGAGCACACAACTGGTTAGTGGTAGAACCAGAAATATAAATTAGGTGGTCTGGTTTTAATATTAGTTCATATGTACCTATGATTTTGTATAATAGATTAGGTACATGATCCACAGGAGTAAATGACCATAGTAATCTAGGGTTTGATATACCCAAAGACCCAGGGTTTGAAAGCAATAACATCATTTGACCAAAATTGCTGGGAAAACTGAAAAGCGGTTTGAAAGAAACTAGGTATGGACCAGGAGGCAGCTAGGTAACTCAGTAGCTAGAGAGAGGGCACTGGGCATAGAGTCAGGAAGATCTGACCTAAGACACTTACTAGCTGTATAACCCTGATTAAGTTGCTTAACCACTGTTTCCTTTAATCCACTGGAGAAGGAAATGGCAAACCACTCCAGTATCTTTGTCATGAAAACTTCATAGACAGTATGATCCATAGAGCCGGGAAGAGTTGAATATGATTGAATGACTAAGCAATAATAACAAAGCATAAACCAACATCATCTCACACCATAAATCCAAATAAAGACAAAATAGATAAATGATTTTAAAATAAATGATGATGATGCATGTGTATTATATGTGTGTATGTATGTATATATACATAAACGTATATCTATACATGTATATGTATATGTGTATGTGTATATATATGTATAAATATATGTGTGTGTGTATATATATATATGTGGGCATATATATATATATATATATATATATATATATATATATATATATATGTATAAATTTTGCCCATTAGATATATTAGGAGGCAGGACTATGACCTAACAAGAAAAAAAATAGAATCATGAGAAGTAAAATGGATAATTTTGCTTACATAAAATTAAAAAGTTTTTGCACAAACAAAATTAATGCAGACAAAATTAGAAGGAAGGTGGGAAACAAATTTTTTTACAGCAAGTCTCTGATAAAGGCTTCATTATTTTTCAAATATATAGGAAAGTGAGTTAAATTTAGAAGAACAAAAGTCATTTTCCGATTGCTAAATTGTCAAAGGATATGAACAAAAAATTTTCTGAAGAAAAAAAATCAAAGGTATCAATAGTCACATTAAAAATACTCTATACCACTACTGATTAGAGAAATGCAAATTAAAACAACTCCAAGATACCATCTCCCACCTTTTATATTGGCTAACATGACAGAAAAATAAAATGCCAAATGCTGGAGAGGATACGAAAACATTAGGACATTCATTTACTGTTGGTGGAGCAGCAAAGTTGTAAAGTCCACACGTTCTGATGAACAATTTGGAACAACACTCAAAGCGCTATTAAATTGTGCATATTGTTTGACCCAACAATAGCACTACTAGGTCTATATCCCAAAGAGATCAAAGAAAAAGGAGAAGGACCTATTTGTACAAAAATGTTTATAGCAGTTCTTTTTTGTGGTGGCCTAGATTGGGAATTGGGTGAATCCCCATCAAATTCAGGAAAACCTAAGTCACTGTGGTATGTGTTTGTGATGGAATACTGTTGTGCTATAAGAAATGACAAACAGGATGATTTCAGAAAAACCTGGGAAATCTTCATATGAACTGATGCAAAATGAAATGAGCAGAACAAGGAGAACATTGTATACCATAATAGCAATATTGTAACAATGATCAACTGTGAAAGCCTTAGCCACTCTGATCAAGCCAGTGATCCAAGATAATTCCCAAGGCCCCATGATGAAAAATACTACCTACCTCCAGAGAAAGAAGTGATGAACTCTGAGCGCAAAGTAAAGCGATTTTTTCCCTTTATTTTTCTTAGTGTGTGTGTGTGTGTATCTGTGTGTTTGTTTTGCAACATGAGTAATATTGAAATATGTTTTGCATGACTTCACATGTATTATCAATAACATATTGCTTGCCTTCTCGAGGGCTAAGGGAGGATGGGAGAAAGAGAATTTGAACTCAAAATTTTAAAAAATGAATGTTAAAAATTTTTAAATATAATTTAAAAAGATTTATATTATCTTAAATTAGATTGAAAAAAGGTATAGCGTCCAGAATGAGAAACAATGTAGTCATGCTATAAATAGAGTAATATATTCATGTTAAAATAACATGTTTTAGGAAGTGCATAGATTAGTTGGAACACACCTAGGATGGGAGAAAGTCTAGAGAACATACTATATGAGTCTCAGATAAAGGAACAAGGGGATAATAGCCTAGATAAGAGAAAACTAGGGGATAGAGAGAGGCATTTTAGCACTCTTCAAGCATTTGAAAGGCTATGATGAAGATTAAAACTTTAGCTGGTTCATCTTGGTCCCACAGTGAAAAATTATGCCCAGCGGCCAGAAGCTGAAAAGAGGTAGTTTAAAGCTTGATGTAAGAAAAGATATTCCTAACAGTCAAAGCTGCCCACAAGTGGAATGAACTGCTTCAGGAGATAATGGTTTCCTCACTTGAGGTCATTAGACAAAAGATAAATAAAAATGTGTTAGCAATATTGTAGGGGGATTAATGTTCAGATGTGGGTTGGGCTAGGGGACCTCTCAAATTCCTTTCACAGAAAAGAGGAAGAAAGAAATGAAGGAATGTAAGTATAAAGGAAGAATTTAAGTGCTTATTATGGTTTGCGTCAGGCACTGTGCTAAGTACTGAGGATACAAATGGGAAGAAAAAAAAAGACAATCCCTGTCTTCAAGGAGCTTACATTCTAACATTCTAATAGGGGAAGACAACACACAGAAAAGAACAGAAAGTGGATGGGTGAGAAAATGGGAGGAGTTGAAGGTATCCTTCATAAAGGCATGATTTTAAAGTTCAGAGGAAGTCATGAATCAGAGAATGAAGGTAGGGCAGCCTCAGTCTTTTCACAAAATAGACACCCCAGCATGAAGTCACCAATGGGAAAAGCAGGGACAGTCTTGTGGAGCATTATTCAGTAGTGAATAGTTCTCATGAACAGAAGGATAGTCCAAGATGAGGAGGCATTGGGTACCAAGGAAGACTTCAGGATGATGCTGCAGTAGAAGGGACATGATTTTGTGATTCTCTATTATGTGATGGCAAATGTGCTTTCTACCATCAAGAAAACTGCTGTCCAAGACTCAGATTGACTTTTAAAAATCATATAATCTTGATACTGGATAAGAAGTCAATTTCAGATTGCAAAGCTAAACTATTTTAGGTAGATCAGATATGGAAGATGTGTGTGTGTGTGTCTGTGTGTATATATACATGTACATGTATGTAGGTGAAATATATGTGTAAAAGAGGGAGTTTAGAAATGAATCAAGTTTGCTCAAATGCAGAAAAGTCAAATTCCCTTGTCATTTAATTTCCAGTTTCTGATTCTATATTCAGAAAAAAAGCGGGGAAGAGGGGTGCTTTCATTCAGACACTTATTTTGTTCATTTCCTTCCTTCCTTTCTTCCTTCCTTCCTTCCTTCTTTCTTTCTTTCTTTCTTTCTTTCTGGAAAAAATGCTTGAGATGGGGGCTGGCTTCACTTATATCTCTAAACCCTGCGGTCATTTATTTAATGCTACAGGTGAGGCATGAACCAGGGAGATGTATGGCAACCAAAAGTGATTACAAGTGTCCCAAGGGTATGATTATGAGTAATAATGTGCTGATTATATCAACCCCAGAATATCACAGAGTCTCTTCAGTAAATGCACTTAAAACAAAACTCAAAAACCCTGAAAACTCATGCAGAAAAAAAGAATGGAAGAAAAATATCGTGGCACTTTTGTTGTTGTTTTTTTGCCAAGAAAACCTAAAATGGGCTCATGAAGAGTCAGACACAACCAAAACGACTGAACAATAACAAAATCCAAGTCATATACTGGTACCCATGAAACATAAAAATCCCTAAAGAAAGGCCTTCAGAATATGCACTAGAATCCAAAAAGATGAGAAAGGGATGTACTGATGGAGTGAATAATCCCATCATATTGATGAGATCACAGATCCCTTGAAACACTATCCTCAGCAAAGTACCCCCAAAATGGATTCCTCCACAGAGTCCTATCCCAGTGCTCACCAAGGCATGAAGGTGACACTAAGTGCTTGAAGGCTGTGCTGGCTAAGCATAAGCCCTGACAGGTTCTACCATGCTGGAAAGGTTTCAATATGGCCCCAGTCATAGACTGAAGCCACTTACTAAGAACAGTCCTAGCTAAAAATGAACAAATTCATTGCCGATAGTATGGATGCTCATGCATTACTTTTTAGTCTGTGGCAACAAAGAAACAAATAACCTACAGCTAGCTGATCATGATAGGAAACACCTATAATTACTGCTAATCACAGCTACTGGAGAAGTTGATGCTAACAGATCTCTTTAGCTCAGGAACTCTGAACTGTAGAGGATGATGGCCCCCCAAAACAGGGTGTTATATATGGTGAACCATGGGGGATACAGAAACAGCAAGTTTAATTTACTGTGCTGCTTAGAGTGGGATCTGACCCATGAATAGCCCCTGCACTTCTAGCCTAGGTAAGATAAGGAGAACCAGTCTTTAGAAAAATATAAACATAAATGTTTTTAAATGATCTACTCTCAAATTGCCTCCTGTGGGACTTACTTCTACAGTGATCATGGCAGAATATCATGAAAGAGGTTAATAAGAATCAGAGTTTTTATATCATCTATAAAATTTAATTCTACTGCTGGTACTTTAAATGTGAAGTCCATGTCCCACAATAAGTAAATGGATGTTCTACCGGAGGAACAGAATCATAATACCAAATTGCTCTTTTCCTTAGGTAGCTGGGTGATGCAGTCCACAGTGGACTTGGACATAGGAAAACTTGAGTTCAAATACTGCTTCAGGCACTTACTAGCTGTATGACCCTGTACAAGTCACCAAACTTGTCCATTTAAGTTTCTGCATCTGTAAAAATGTGAATAATAGGAGTACCTACCTACCAGAGAAGTAGTGAAGATTAAATGAGAACATGTATGTAAAGAGCTTTGCAAGCCTAAATAACTCTATAAACAATAGCTGTTAGAGCTTATGTCTTTTTAAAAGCATCCAAATAGACCACATTAAATCAATTGGGATTTCCTTGATTTTTCTCATTTCTTCTATATCCTATGAATTAGAACTAGTATTATTACCCCTCCTCCAATCCAGACTCAGATATAATGTTAAAATATGTTAAATATAAGAAAATCTCTATCTTTCCATTTAGACTATTTCAGAAATGTGTAAATTCCATAAATAATCGTTGCATTTTTTTCCAATATTACTTTGGAAGGAATAATCCCACACACGTGTATATAAATACACACATATCTATGTCTATACCTATCTATCTATGTGTTGTTATTTAGTCAATTCAGACCTTTTGTAACCCCTTTGGGGATTTTCTAAGAAAAGATACTAGAGTGGTGTGCCATCTCCTTCTCCAGCTCATTTTACAGATGAGGAAACTGAGGCAAACAAGATCAAGTGACTTTCCAGATCATGCAACTAGTTAAGTGTCTGAGGACAGATTTGAACTCAGGTCTTCCTGACTCCAAATCCAGCAGGTGTACTCTCTCTCTCTCTCTCTGTCTCTCTCTCTCTCTCTCTGTCCTTCTCTCTCTCACTCTCACTTTCTCTGTGTCTCTCTCTCTCCACACACACACACACACACACACACACACACACACACACACACACACACACACACACAATGTCAGTTGTATGGGACGATGACAATTCTGTTTTGTATTCTGGGTTTTCTTTCCTTCAGATAGGATTTATAACATTCGCCTGGTAGGATAGAGTTTTCCCAGATATTATTCATGGCAGTTAAATGGATTGGGGTACTCCTGCTAAAGATTCAAATGCAAAATTCCCTCCTACAGATTCCAGAAGAGCCAGAGACTCTCTCCAAGGAGAAATGTGTTATTCAGTTTTCAGACAGAATGAAATGCTGAAATGTACGAGGAATGTTCATACTAACCTGTTTTGAGAAACAGTGAAATTTCATACTGTACTGAGAGTCTGAAATGCGTTAGGGATTCCCAAAGAACACACTGAATGCAATTCATAAATGTTTGACTTGGAGCACCCTAGAACTTATCTTGAAGGCCTCTTCTGATGTGTCATCATGGCTGGTAAGTGACTTTGTGATTTCAACAGCTAAGGAACTGGAGTTTGAGCAGTGGCAGGTTCACCAAGCTAAAATATCTTCAAGAATGTATCCACCAGCAATGAAAATCATGCCACCCAACTCCTGGAGGAGAGATGATAGACTAATACATAAAATGAGATGCATTTTTGATATGATTAATAACGGGAATTTGTTTTTTAATTATATATACATTTATATGTATTATATTTGTTACAAAGGTTTTAATTTTCTTTTTCCCCCATTGGGAAGAAAAATGAAATGCAAAGCAAATGTTAAGACCACTTATAGCTCTTTTGTGATATTTAGAGTCTGTAAGTAAAAGTCAAATTACTTAATGAAGTAATATATGCAAAATGAAAAATCATTAAGCAGGCTGGAATAATAGCTAGAATTCTGGACTTTGAGATAGGCAAGCAGGCAACAAACATTTATTACGTACTTATTCTGTGCTTGACGCTGATAAGTATTTGGGATACAAAAACAATTTTTAAAAAAGATCAGCCTGTTCTTAAGGAATGAATGCAAGAAAATAACATCTACAAAAAAGGTGAAAAGCAGGATGGGGATGAAGAGAATAAAAGTATGAGGAGCAGGAGAAAATAATGGCTAAGTCTGGAGACTTGGAATCCTAGCAGAATAAGGAATGAAGCACGAAGGACTCAGGCCTACCCTCAAAATGGAGACCTCAAGAAGAAGGAGCTGGGGATGAAGAGAATAAAAGTATGAGGAGCAGGAGAAAATAATGGCTAAGTCTGGAGACTTGGAATCCTAGCAGAATAAGGAATGAAGCACGAAGGACTCAGGCCTACCCTCAAAATGGAGACCTCAAGAAGAAGGAGCTTGACATTTTAGGAGAATATTCTGGGGTGAGAATACCCAGATAATAAGGAAAATTAAAATTAGAATAAATTTGGGGTTCAGATGCTTCCTCTAGCACTTACTGTGTGACCTTGAGTAAGTCATTTAATTTCTTAACGTCCCTCAAGCAACAGCCTGAGATATTAATGTAAGGTATAGATTTACCTTAACGTACTCTGCTACAATGGAAAATTTCCAACCTCTGGAGTTCTCCCACCACTGAAATCAAAAATCTCTCAGGCCTTTGTTCATGTAGCTAATATTATTAATCTACACAGTTATTGTTGTTCAGTCATGTCTGACAGCACACAATACCATCCATGAGGTTTTCTCAGCAAAGGATACAGGAGTGGTTTGTCATTTCCTTTTCCAGCAGATTAAGGCAAACAGACGCTAAGTGACTTGCCCAAAGTCACACAGCTAGCAAGTGTCTGAGGCCAGATTTGAACTCCGGGCTTTCTGACTCCAAGCCCAGTGTTCTATCCACTGAGCCATCTTGTTGTTCCTCTTCATATAGCAGTGCTCAATAAATGTGACTGACTGACCAATGGAATCTTCACAATTGGGTAAAGAAGAAAAAGGAAAAAATAGGAAAATAAAAAATAGAAATATAGAGATACATTTCTATGTATATATGTACATAGATCTCTATATTTATGAATCTATGTAGAGAGATATACTTCTATCTATATCTATGTAATTTATATGCATATCTATAGCTATCTATGTATTCAGAGAGAGAGAGAAAGAGAGAGAGAGAGAGAGAGAGAGAGAGAGAGAGAGAGAGAGAGAGCAATAGTATGGTGGAAAATGGCTCTGTTTGGAGTCAGAGTGTCTGGGTCCTAATTCCAGAATATGTAACATTAGGCAAATTACTTAACACTTTCAGTCTCAGGTTTCTCATCTGCAAACTGAAGAGGCTGGTCTGGATGACCTCTGAGGTCCCATTAAGTCTCTGAGAAAATGAGTAGGAAAGGTATGTTCCTATACATGTATACATAAATATTTGCACTTACTCATGCATATATACCTATTTACAGACACACATAGGTATGTTTATATTTATCCCCCTTTGGACTGTCCCCCAAAGGCTTTTACTACTATTTTCAAAGTTCTAGGGGCACACCTATGTATGGCTCTCCTAAAAATACTAATCACATTCAACAATTTGCAAATTTTAAAAGGCATATTGAAAATGAAAGTGGATGTTGTTGAACAAAATACTATGAATAGCATTCAAAGGAAGCAGCAACATATGAATGCAAAGTAGTTCAGGGTTTTTTTAATGCTTAATACATTAGCTTAGCAGCCTAAAAAAACAGTCACCAGTAGTTTTTCACAGAAAAAAACATAGTGGCCTGAGAAATTGCCTAATTTCTATGAAGCCCATTCCCCAATACTCTGCAGAAAGTCACATGCGACTCTCTTTTGATTGTCAGAATCTTCTATTTTCTAGCAATGTGTGGAAGCCACTGCTCTTTTAAATAAAATAGCCTGATCTGGGCTGACGGGGGTGAAAATACAGAGACTCTGCAGAATAAATTGTTCAAAGGCAGTAAAAAATGAATAAGAGATTCCACTTCCTGAATCATCTTTCAATCACAAAGCAATAAATAATCAGTTGGGGAAAGGGATAGGTTTTTACTGAAACAGTCAAGCTGTAAGACCTTAAAAATATTCCATTTTTAGGGAATGCACGTCAAAGCAGTTCTCTGCTTTATGAGAAGATTCCTGTGAACTGATACAGAATAAAATAAGCAGAACCGTGTGTGTGTGTGTGTGTGTGTGTGTATAGTACAAAGTGTTCCAAAAGTCTTATTGTAATTTTAAACTACTAAACATGAAAACTATTAAAGCTTAAAGTGGCACTAAAACTTTTGGGACAAAAAAGTAGCATAATCATATACAAATATGTATGTCTATAGACATATCTGGATATTTGTATATCCAGATGTGTGTGTGTACTCATACACACACACACACATAATGAGTACAACCATGTAAATTAAAAGAGAATAAAACTATGCATTTTTTTTTAATGATGGTGCTGGAGGAAAAAAAAAGTGAAGTATGCATCAGAGGGATAGGGGTCCATTAGTGCAGGACATTGTATACATCATCAGATGTGACTGACTACATCAGGTATTTTCTACTAGTCTTTCTTTGTTAAAAAGGAAGATTCAATATGGAGGTAAGGTATCTAGAAATTATCATGATGTAACAACAAAAGATAAAACACAACTTAAAACCATTTCCCACTTGTCCTACAGTATAAACCGTCTCTGTGTCATGATTGTATACAACAAAATATAGCTGTAATATCCTGTCTCCTTCATTTATGAGAAAAGCTACAAATTATGGAGCACTTTTGAGTTTGCAAAGCATTTTTCAAATAGTATCTCATTTTATTTTCATAGCAGCCCTGGGAGGAAGATATTATTATCCCCATCTTGTAAATGAGGAAACTAAGGTGGGCAGAATTAATGACTTGTCCAAGGCCACATAGCTAGGAAGTTTCTGAAGTAAAATTTGAACTCATATCTTCCTGACTTTTGGTCCACTGATCTGTCCACTGATCTATCCACTGCCTTCTAGTAATGCGAATAATTATAAACTAAAAACCAAAAATGCAGTCGTCTCAAAATTAAGAATTTTTTTTAAATCACCAAAACAAAATATGTTACTATTAAATATTTGGTTAAGAAATTAAATAAATTCTTGTTTCCTCATGAGGAAATGAAATGGAGTCTCATGGGCCAAATGGCACCATAAGCTGCAGGAAGGAGGGAAAGGAGAGTAGAAACGGGAACTCTCTGCCCATTCTTTCAGCCTTAGCTTCTGCTCTGGCAGGACTAACTCTGCCTCAGGCCATGTTTACACTAACAAGGAAAGAACCATTACTGGAGTGTTCCAACCATAACTTTAGGCAGAACCCATCAGCCGGAGTCAAGCTATGTGTCAGCACAATTCACAGAGACTCAGAAGCCTCCAGTCATCCAGTTAAACTGCCATATAGACAGACCATTGTTGACTGGCTTAACTACAAGTTGTGATCAGAGTGGAGAGGTTTGAACAAATAGGCTTTTTGTACTGCTTACAGACGTGGCCTGCATAGATTCGAGCCAGCGTGGTATAGTGGTTAGAGGAGTCAGAAAGATTTGGGTTCCCATTCCACATCTGACACATACTGATATATGGCCATGGTTGAGTCCCTTAATTAATTCATCTGAGCCTCAGTTTTGTCATTTGTCAAATGACAATCATAATTATAGCAACAGAGTTGCTATGAGGCTCAGATATATGATGTAGATGAAGTGCTTTGAAAATTTTAAAGCACTATATAAATGTCAGCTAGTAGGAGTAGTAATAGTAGTAGTAGTAGTAGTAGTAGTAGTAGTAGTAGTAGTAGTAGTAGTAGTAGCAGTGGTAGTAGTAGTGGTAGTAGCAGTGACAATAGTGGTAGTAGTGGTAGTAGTGGTAGTAGTGGTTGTAGTAGTAGTAGTAGTAGTAGTAGTAGTATAATGGTAGTAGTAACAGTAGAAATAGAAGGATTATTCTACAAAGTTTCTATCCTTAATGAAATCATAGGTCCCAACCAACAAAAGGAAAGAGAAAAGATAGCCTGAGTCCTGGAATCAGGATGAAGTCACTGTCAAGAGGAATAGGTCAAGTCTAATAAAACAAATGATGAATTTGTAATTTCATCATAGCAAAAACTCCCTCTGATAATTATCTAAAACTTAGTAGTTTTAATAACTAGCATTTATAGAAAGCATTAACATTTGCAAGGTACTTGATAAATATTATATCATTTCATCCTCACAACAACCCTGGAAGGAGACTATTATTATTATCTTCTTTTTACAGATGAAGAAACTGAGGCAGATAGTAGTTAAGTGACTTGCACAGGATCCTACAGTTACTAAGTGTCAGAGGATGGGTTTAAACTCAGAATTCTATTCCCTTATACCACCTACCTTTAAGATTTCTCTAAGACTCAAAGGGGTAATTTAGTAGATAATCATAAACAGTTGCTTGAATTTCAAAGAGGTTAAATGACTTGCTGATTGTCACATAGCTAATGAATGTCAGAGATGGAATATTTTGAACCCTGATCTTTCTAGGAAGACTAGTGTTTTATAGACCACACAATGATAAATCTGACAGGAGTCAGCACCATCCACCAAAGGTAAGGAACTATAACTATATTTATTTGACTGATTATCTCCATTTTGTTTTTGTTTTTACTCCTTTTCATTGTAGACATTCTAGGAAAATAGCAGAAAGGTTCTGCATAAAAGGAAAAAAGAAATTTGCATAATAACTGTATTATATATTTAAAAGGAATAGCAAGCTATACATAATAGATTTACAGTTTCACGTGGGGGAAAAAACTTAAAAGCCTTCTTTCTATTCATAGCTGTATTTTGTTGCAATGGTTGTGATGAGAAACCGAGGCAAATAGGGTTAAGTGACTTGGCCAGAGTCACATAACTAGTAAGAGTCTTCATTGCATTATTCAATACTATGGGGGACTGTGATTTTGTTTTGTTTTGTTTTGTTTTGTTTTGTTTTGTTTTTTGAGATTTAATAAATTAATTTATTTATTTTCTTGTTTACATCACTCATTTCCACAAGATTTTGAGTTACAAATTTCCTCCCCATCTTTCCCCTACCCACCACCTCAAAACAGCCATCCCACTGTATAACCCCTCTCCCTATCTGCTCTCCTATGTCCTTCCCCATCGCCCCTCTGACTTTCCAATAGGGCAGGATGGGTCTCCCTACCCCAGTGCCTGTATATCTATCTTAATTCCCAGTTGCATGTAGTTAATAATAATAATTTTATATATATATATATATATATATATATATATATATACATATACATATACATATATATTTTAAATATTTGATTATAGAACTTTAAATTCTAGATTCTTTCCCTTCCTCCCTTGTCACCTACCCCCACTGGAAGGACAAGCAATTCAATACAGGCTGTACATGTGTAATTACACAGAACATCTACACAGTGGACATATTGTGAGAGACGGATTATATGTCCCTCCATCCTATCCCTCCCCTCCCTTGTTCTATTCTCTACCCTATCCCTGTCCCTTTACAGAAGTTTGTGCTTCCAGCAACCCTTTCCCCCCCACCCTGCCCTCCCCACTGTCATCCCACCTCTCATCCCCATCCCCCCTACTCTCCTGTTTAGAGTTTATGAGACTGTGATTTTTTTAAGGGTTGTATGATCCTTCCTCTGATGCTGAGCCCAAGTATCCTTCAACCCAGATGTTCTGACTGATGGATGCCTGAATCTACAGTCATGATGGCAATCGGCCTCTACCAACCTAGCTACATTTGTCCTCAGATAATAGACATAAGCAAGAACATAGTCAAAGGCTGTCTGTCTTGCTATCATCTTAATTAATTGTCATGTTTAAATTAAATTAACAATATATTAGTGTATATTCATTCATGATACTTCAGAATCATCTCTCTATAATAATAATAATGCTAATAAAAACAATAACTAACATTTATATAGCTCTTCCTATGTGCCAGAAACCATTTCAAATGCTTTATAATTGCTATCTCATTCGATCCTCACAAAAATCCTAGGAAGTGGGTGCTATTATTATCCCCATTTTAGAGATGAGGAAAGTAAGGCAAACAGGTTAAATGACTTGCCCAAGGTCACACAGTTAATAAATATCTGAGGCTGGAGTTGAATTTGGGTTTTCCTTACTCCAGATATAAAACTCTAATTTAGAATTAGTTATCCATGTAGAAACTTTAGCTGCAATGTTTTTAAAATTACTGATTTCTTTCATTTTTACATGACCATTTCTGGATATGTTTTTCCCTACCTCTGCCTCCCTAATGGAACACTCTTTATAACAAACAGAGGCAACTTAGTTAAGCAAAAATAACAGGGCCACCAACCACACCACACATTCTGCCCTAGTAGATATCCTTACCTAGGGCTGCTCTACCCAGGGAAAGTTAGAGGTTGATGGCCAAAAGCTACCGTTTTGCCTTTGGGTTTACTGTCTGGATTTCTTTCTCAAAGACTAAGCTTTAAACCCAATTCTCTTTGGAGCTCATAGATTGGACAATAGGTCCCTGCCCTTCTAGGAGAGAGAGAATGTAAATACTAAATAGTAACTGTACTTTTGCCACAATAGTAACTGTGATAGTAATAGTACTTTTTTCACAATAGTGACTCTTTCTCTTTTGGCCAGGAACCCAGAGGGTCTTCCCCTCCCAGGTTGATTTTTTTCTTTTTTTGAGTAAAGGGGCCATCTCTTGAGTAACTACTTAGAAAGGCCTTTTCACTGAATGGGAATTAACTCACTAAAAGTGAGAACCTGAAAAAACCTAAAAGGGCCAAGGTCTCCCGTTGCATCCTGGCCCATCTCCAGTCGTCCTGATGAATATCTGGCCACTGAACCCAGATGACTCTGGAGGAAAAAGTGAGGCTGGTGACCACACTCAGCCTGCCCTCACTCAAATTAAAGTCAACTGCTAGTCATGTCATCATTTCCCTAATGTCTTGGTCCTCTTTGAGAATGAAGGACAAACACAACAATCCCCAGAAGAGGGAATTATAAGTTTTTGTATTGTCCAAGACTATTATTGTTTGTTTCAGTTAGGCTGAGTTAGGCTTCTTTTAGTCATCTTTTCATTTACATTGCTCTGGTCATAATACATTTTATTCCTGTTAAGTGAAATATTGACAACAAAGACTAGAGTTCCCTAAGTTTCTGCTGCCTTCATCTAGGTCAAATACTTCAACCTGAGAGTGAAGAGGAAGGGTCAGAAACTGGTTCATGTTATCTTCTCTGGCTCCACCAGTCTCTTTTGTCAAGATTCCACTACTTCTCTCAAATTGTCTAGTCACTTTCAATACAAGGGAATGGAATTATTAGGGATTCATTTCAGTTATTGCTAATAGGGGAGAATATGTAACCAAAGTTCTGAGATATACAGAAGAATTGCCATATCCACTGACAGGGAGGGAGAGAAAAAGTGTCAGGACTGGCCGGGGAAGTTGGATCCAAAACTTGGCTCTGCAGCTTCTAATTTGTATTGCCGATGATACCTAAACTCTATGAGCCACAATTTCAGCATCTGCAAAATGGGAAGGATGACTACCAAGGTCACTTCTAGCACTAAATCTATGATGCCAGTGACCCCACCATTCTTAAACATTCTCTCTTTTGAAATAATAGGGAATCTTTAAATACTGCTCTCTAGTGATCCTACTGTCCAAAGGTTCTTTTTGCTATTCTGTGAATCCCAGAGGAAAAAAAAAAAGTGGTTTCATCTCCATTCACATCTTTATAGACACATTCCAGCTGTGACTGAATGAGTTTTAAATTTTCTGTAATTTCTAAAGAAAAGAGAAATCACAAATAAAGAGAGAAAAAGCTACAGAACAAATTTTGGGGTAATTAAAAAATTAAATTGGGGAAATTAAAGAAAAATTTTTTTTAAAACTTTATTTCAGATCTGACATTATTTAGAAAAAGTGACTTCAACTGGGGAGGGTGGACCCCAGCTCAGACAGAATAATCTCAAATTCCATTTCTCACTGCCATGGTAAACAGGAAGAAACACGTAAAACTGTCAGATCATTCCACTGCAAAATCTGTATTAGTGAAGAAAAAGAAGGAAAAGTACATTTCTACTCTTCTTCTGGAAGGTTTTATTTCGTTCGTGTGCCTAATAAAGTTGAGCTTGGTGATCTTGTTAAAAGCCAACCCAGCTATAGAAAACAAGAGACCACATCATTAAATAATGCTTCTACAGATAAGAATTTATGCCTAATTAGATGCAGACTACAGTCAATAGTAGCAACATTTGATCAAAATAGAAACCAGGGTAGTATAGGAAGGAGGCCTAGATTTGGAGCTAGAAGACCTATCTTTAAGTCCTCACTCTGCTGTTTAAATCCTGTGTGTCCTGGGAACCTCTTGGGCCTCAATTTCCTCATCTGTAAAATGAAGGCATTAAACAGCTGGGTCTGTTCTGGCTCTTAAATCTATGGTGTAGGGGCAGCTGGGTGGCACAATGAATAGAACACCGACCCTGGAGTCAGGAGGACGTGAGTTCAAATGTGACCTCAGACACTTAACACAAAACTAGCCATGTGACCTTGGGCAAATCACTTAACCCCAATTGCCCTACCTTCCCCCCTCCAAAAAAAAGCAAAAAAAAAATCTATGGTGCAATACTAATGTTAGGTGCACTGATTCAGGGGGAAGTATATTTTCTGCACTGGTATTCCAAGGTGTTTCTAATTTTTCCACCATCAGTAATATACTTTACAGGGTTGGGGCAACTAGATAATGTATCACATCACTGAGTGCAAGAATGGAGCCATAGTCTGAAGTGATATCTTTACTTTTTTTAAATAATATTTAATTTTTCCCTTTTACATGTAAAAACAATTTTAACATTCATTGGGGTTTTTTTTGAGTTTTGAGTTCCAAATTCTATCCCTCCCTTCCTCTCCTCCCCTCTCCCTAAAACTGTAAGCAATCTGATATAGGTTTTGCATGTGCAATCATGTAAAATGTTATAGCATACTATTATTCCATTACAATCACATACCACAACTTTTTCCATGATTCTCCAATTGATGGGCATCCCCACAATCTCCAATTCTTTGCCACCACAAAAAGAACCGCTATAAATATTTTTGTATATATAGATTCTTCTCCTCTCTCCCTCTTTTTTAATCCCTTTGGGATATAGACCTAGCACTGGTGTTTCTGGATCAAAGGATATGCACAGTTTTATAGACCTTTGGGCATAGTTCCAAATTGCTCTCCATGATGGTTGGATCAGTTCACAACTCCACCAACACATTAGTGTCTCAGTTTTCACACATTCCCTCCAACATTTATCATTTTCCTTTTCTGTCATATAAGCCAATCTGACAGACATCAGGTGGTGCCTCAGAGTTGTTTTAATTTGCATTTCTTTGATCAATACTGATTTAGAATATTTTTATATGACTATAGATAGTTTGATTTGTCTCAAAAGTACCTGTTCATATCCTTTGACCATTTATCAATTGGGGATTGACTTTCATTCTTATAAATTTGACTCAGTTCTCTATATATCTGAAAAAAGAGACCTTTATCAGAGAGATCTGCTATAAAAATCCCTCCCCCCCCCCGCCCAGTTTTCTGCTCGCCTTCTAATTTTGGTTGCAATGCTTTTGTTTCTGTGGGTTTTTTTTTATTATTATTTTAATCAAAATGATCCACTTTACATTTTGTAATGTTCTCTATATCTTCTTTGGTCCTAAATTCTTCTTTTCCCCATAGATCTGACAGATAAACTATTCCATGCTCTCCTAATTCACTTACAGTATCACCCTCTGTGTGTCAATACTGTATCCATTTTGACCTTATCTTGCTATATGGCATCAGATGTTGATCTGTACCTAGTTTCTGCCATATTATTTTCCAGTTTTCCCAGCAGTTTTTGTCAAATGATTTTTTGTCCCAAAAGCTTGGATCTTTGGGTTTATCAAACACTAGTTTACTCTGGTAATTTATCACAACGTATTGTGCACTTAATCTATTCCATTGATCCATCACTCTATTTCTTAGCCAGTATCAGGTTATCTTGATAATTATTGCTTAATAAAACATTTTGAGGTCTGGTATTGCTACCCCACCTTCCTTCATATTTTTTTCAATGATTCCCTTAATGTTCTTGACCTTTTGTTCTTCCAGGTGAATTTTGTTATTATCTTCTCTAAGTCTATAAAATAATTTTTGATAGCTTAATTTGTATGGTAGTGAATAAGTATGTTAATTTAGGTAGAATTGTCATCTTTAGTACGTTGGTCCAGCCTACTTGTGAGCAATTAATATATTTTCCAATTAGTTCAACCTAACTTGATTTGTGTGAAATGTTTTATAATTGTATTCATGTAGTTATTGGGTTTGTCTTGGCAGGTAGATTCACAAGTATTTTATATTGTCCACGGTAATTTTAAATGGAGTTTCTCTTTTTATTTCTTCCTGCTGAACTTTGTTAGTAATATATAGAAATGTTGATGATTTGTGTGGGTTTATTTTTTATCCTGAAACTTTGCTAAAATTGATCATTATTTCAACTACTTTTTTAATTGATTCTCTAAGATTCTCCAAGTATACTATCATATCATCTGCAAAGAGCAATAATTTTGTTTCTTCATTGCCTATTCTAATTCCTTCTATTCCTTTTTCTTCTCTTACTGCTATATTTAGCATTTTAGTACAACACTGAATAATAGTCGTAATAATGGGCATCCTTGCTTCACCTCTGATCATATTACGAAGTCTTCAAGCTAGTCTCTATTACAGAAAATGCTTGCTAATGGTTTTAGATAAATGTTATTTTTCATTTTAAGGTAAGTTCCATTTATTCCTATGTTCTCTAGTGGTTTGGTTTTTTTTTTCAGCCAATAAAATTTTATTAAAAGCCTACTATGTGTTGGACCATGTGCTAGGGCTACAAATACAAAGAATGAAACTATCTTTTCTCTCAAGGAACTTACATACAAACAAGTATTCTCATCCAATAGAGTCTGGATTCAAGCACTGACTCTGTCAAATACTGGCTTTGTGACTCTAGGTAGATCACTTAACCTTGTTTTTTTTTTTTTAATTCTAAACTTAAGAAATTAAACAAGTATTTCCATAAGAGTAGATGATTGTACATTAAACTGCAAATTTATTATTCTAGTGTTTTAATAGGAATGGGTGTTGTTTTTGTCAAAAACATTTTCTGCATCTATTGATATAATTATATGATTTCTGTTAGTTTTGTTTTTGATATAGTCAATTATGCTGATAATTTTCCTAATATTGAACCAGCCCTGCATTCCTAGTATAAATCCCACTTGGTTTTCATGATGTATGAGATTTGTGATATAGTATTATAATATCCTTGGTAGTATTTTATTTAAAATTTTTGAATCAATATTCATTAGAGAAATTGACCTAGAGTGGGGTGGGGTTTTTTTCTGTTTTTGTTCTTCCTGGTTTAGGTACCGGCAACATATTTGTGCTGTAAAAGGAATTTTGTAGGACTTCTTCTCTGTCTCTTTTTCCAAATAGTTTGTGCAGTATTGGAATTAATTGTTCTTTACATGTTTAGTAGAATTTGCTTGTGGATCCATCTGGCCCTGGGGATTTTTTTCTTGAGGAGTTAATTTATGGTTTGTTCATTTTTTTCTTGCTAAAGTGTCTTTACTTCTTGGACAAACTTGGTCTACTATACTTTGCCCATAGCCACTCCTGTAACTTCATTCTCATTGCCTTACCAATAGAATTTCTATTTCAAGGGATCTCCCGCCCACACATTTTATTTCCCAGGCTTTTAGAAAATAAAGTATAATTGCAAAAAGAATAGCTGAACCCTCACCCTCAAATGCAATAGCATCCAATTTTGACATGAATCATCTTATACAGTATGAGACATAACATGGGCCAGATCATTTTCTGGCAAACATAACTACTACATAACAGCAAAAACTGAACACTGGATGATGAATCCCTAAAGCAAGTGTTAGCTACATCAGCACCTTCTTAAAGGGATGCTACTACCTACTGTTTTCCTGCATCCTCTTATTTGATAGTTGGAACTGTCTTCCAAAGATCAGTCTTCTAATCTCCTAGTTTATGCTTATGTAGCAATTCTGTCAGTCACATTTTTTCACTATTCAGAATTCTAGAATGTGTAAGACAGAAGAATGAAGAGTTAGAGGTCAATTAACTAATTAACAAGCATTTATTGAGTGTTCACTATTTGCCAAGCATTGTGTTAAGCACTAGAGACACAAAGAAAAAGAAAAAATAATCTTTTGCCTTATGGACCTTAAAGTCTAATGGAAAAAAACACATATGAAAATCAGAACATAACAAGATAAATACATGGAAAGTAATCATATGGGGGATAACAGGCTTTGGAAGGAAAGAAGAGTAGAGAAGAGGCCAAAGAAAGATCTCCTAAAGAAGGTAATGTTTGAGCTGAGAGAATTCCAAAATGGAAAATAGTTAGTGAGTGCAACACCATAGAGAAAGGAGATGTAGTTTCTGTATGAAGAATAATAAGTAGGTCAATATAACTACATAATAGACCATTTAGATGGAATAAAATGTAAGAAGATTGGAAATAAAAGAAGGAATCAAGTGATGAAGAGCTATGAGAATTTTATATTTTATCCTAGAGGCTATAGGGAGCCCTTAGAGTTTATAGAATAGGGTGGTAACATGGGCAACTGAATTGAAGATGGATGGGAGTAGGTAGAGACTTGATGCAGAGACAAAAACTAGAAGACTATCACAATTGTTCAGACAAGAGGACTTAAACTAGAGTGATGGTTATGTAAGTAAAGAGAAGACATTAATGTGAGATTTGGTATGGAGAAAGAAATTATAATATTAGGCAACTGATAAAATGTGTGAGATGAGTGGAGAGCAGTGGAGGATGACATTGAAGAAGGAAATACAACTTCCAAGAAAAATACTAATAATCAAAAACTACCCTATCTCTAGACATTAGTAAAAGGAAAAAATAAGAAAGATAACTATGGAGTTAAGTAAAAAATTAAATAAAACAGAAGGAGCATTAAGAAATTTATTTCTAAAAGTATACAAAGGGATAAAGATAAAAGCAAAATTAAGAGAAACAAAAATAATATTGGAGAATCAGACCTGAAACACTGTGGACCAAACACTGTAAGTAAAAAGTGCATAAAAGTGCATAAAAGGGAAGAAGGGAGGTAGAGAATATGAGAATTGTGATAGAACAAGTCAGTTACATGGTGAAAAATGAAAGGAAGATAACTCTTATGGTCTCTAAGTAAAAGGAGGGGTTTTATGAGGGAATTGTAGAATTGGAGGGGAGGATAGAGTCTTTAATGGGAAATGAGGACCTTAAAATGGACCTAATCAGCAGGGATTTGGTACACAAGAACACCATTTCCTTTGAGAGAATGTTACAGTTATACATAAAACATCTTTCCTCTGGAGAAGGGAAACTGAAGATCTTAGGGACAGCTAGGAGGAAGACATGGACCAAAACAAAGGGGATTTCATGGCAAATTAGAAAGAAAATAATTGTGAGGCAGGCAAGGAGTAGAATTGGACAGAAAAATTTAGGATACAGAGAAGTTCTTACCATTGAACGATGGGTTTTTGTTTGTTTTAATTCCCTTTGTCAGGAAAATATACTTCTAAGAGCAAGATATAATAGAAAAAGTGTGTGGAGCAGAACAACAATATCAAGAACGAACAAATAAATGCAAAAAACATCCATTGAAGAATAAAAGTTTAGAATAAACAGAAACAGAAAAGAATTGATGAGGGGAACAAAGTAAAGAAATTATTTTTAGAAAAATGTACAACCAAAGGTGAAATATAGGGATTAATAGAAGTTGAAAAAGGGTAAAAGAAGGAGAATTTTTAATTAACCACTTAATTTGGAGGGAAAAGGGAAGAGTAAAAAAGAGAGGAAGAATTTTGTTCAGTCATTTCTGACTCTCCATGATGCCATTTGGGTTTGGTTTTGGTTTTGGCAAAGACACTGGAATGGTTTACCATTTCCTTCTCTTCCTCATTTTACAGATGAGGAAACTGAAGCAAATAGAGTTAGTGACTTGCTCAGGGTCACACAGCTAGTAAGTGTCTGAGCCCAGATTTGAACTACACAAAGATAAGTCTTCCTGGCTCCAAGCCTGGCATTCTACCCACTGTGCCACCTAGCTGCTCAAAGGTAATTTCGTGTCACCTGCAAATTTGGTGATCACAGCATCTATGCCTTTCTACAAGTCATAAATAAAAGTACTAAATAACTCAGGGCTGAGCACAAATCCCTGGTGTACTTCACCAGAGTTCTATATTAACCTTGAACTCTT
The DNA here is from genome assembly GCA_028646515.1 of Pseudochirops corinnae. Classification (NCBI taxonomy): domain Eukaryota; kingdom Metazoa; phylum Chordata; class Mammalia; order Diprotodontia; family Pseudocheiridae; genus Pseudochirops; species Pseudochirops corinnae. The sequence goes on from CM053586.1 coordinate 135,589,276, forward strand.
AAAAACTCTTCTATCACTGAGTTCTGAAAACACTTAATTGCATTTTTGCTAGTCCTTATCTCTATCATGCCATTATGCCCCTGGAACCTCATCAGTAGGAAATCTCATTACCCTGCAAAATGGAATCAACCTTGGCAGTCACATCTCATCAGTGCCCTCTGCCCTTGAGATTGTATCCTCTGATTGGAGCCATGAGCTCCAAAACCTCCATTTAAGGAGGGGGCCCAAGATAGTTCCTCATTTCCCACCAGTTATATTTCTTTTGAACTTCTTGAGATTTTTCCATTAAACCCTATGCTGAATAGCTTCTTCTGTCCCTCTCCATTTTTAGCTTTCTGTTGTGTCTTATCTTCATCCATGAGATTATAAGGTACTTGGGGCAGAGACTGTCTTTATAATTATTGTTATTATTATTATTTGTTTCCCCAGAGCTTAACACAATGTCTCACACACAGTAGGCATTTCATAACTGTTTATTGACTATCACTCCATCCTCTCCACAAGAATAATATACTATATCAAAAGCTTAGCTAAAATCCAGATAAGTTAAATTCACTGCATCCTCTTCATCTTTGGTTTTGCAATCCTGTCAAAAAAAGGAAACTAAGTTAGTTTTCTACATAAAACCATGACGTTTTTTGGTAATCACTGCTTTCTTTTCTAGATGTACAGCAGATGTCTTTAATGATCCATTCTAGAATTTTCCCATGACTAAAAGTCAATCTCATTGCCTTATACTTTGCTTACTTTCCTTTGTATTTTTTTTTCTTGACAATTGAACAACATTTGTCTATTCCTAATCTTGTAGTATCTCTCTAATTTCCATAATATTCCTTTTTTTGGGGGGGAGGGAGGCAATCAGGATTAAGTGACTTGCCAAGGGTCACACAGCTAGTAAGTATCTGAGGGTGGATTTGAACTCAAATCCATCCTGACTTCAGGGCCAGTGCTCTATCCACTGCATCACTTAGCTGCCCCTCCATAATTTTTCAAATATCACTACTAATGCTTCAATAGTCATGTCTACCAGCAATTTCAGGAGGATGTAGTTCATTTGGACCAGGTGACTTGAATCCATAAAGGGCATAAGATCCTCTCTTATAATCTCCTAGTTACAGTTATACCTCTGCATGTTACTTACAGGCATAGAGATGCATGGCCACCTCTCTATGTCCCAGTGAGGTTGGCACTTTGCTGCCTTTGATGAATTCAAGGCACCTGATCCAAATGAACTATATCCCCCTGAAAGAGCTGGTAGATATGACTGCTGAACCATTAGCAGTGATATTTGAAAGATCATGGGAAAGGTAGCTGATCCAGTAACAAATCTCATCCTAATAATCAATAGCACCCTCACTTTCATATAGTGAATTAATTAGGGGGCAAGGAGGAAGAAGGACTGTTTCTTATGTCCAGAGCCTTGTGACTCTTCTGGAAGAAAGTAGTAATGATATATAAACATGAGTTTATTGAGTAGGCAACAAGCCTTTGGTGTCTTCTGTTTCTCAAATAAGCTAAATTTTCAAATGTACTTTTTATCATTCCCTATGTCCACCTTTGCAATGAAGTCATTGAGGATCAAGGTCCAGGCTTAGTTTAAATAGATAAGCTTTTTGAAATATTTCATGGGCATTCTCTCCCTCTTCATTCTCTACAACAGTTGTTGACAGATAACCTGCAATTATTTTCATGGTGGTCACTTTATTTATACTTATTAATCATACTAGAAGGTAAAATGATCAAGAATCCCCTGAAATGATATTTCTATTTGTCTTCGTAAAGAAAAAACAACTCTGCTAATTCTTTAATTGGCTTCATTAAGGTGAACCTGTGAAACATCTTTCAATTTGACTGTAGCTTCCTTATATCTTCTTATTGCATTTAAGAGAGAATGTAAGTAATATCATTCAGCTACTTCCTAGGTTGTCAACTTTTTGGTCATTAGACAAGGATGTATCAACAATTAAGTTAATGCTTAGAAATGTTTCTAAACTTGGAGCCCGTGAACTTTGTTTTTAACTTTAGTAAGTATTTCAATGTAATCGACTTCCTTTGTTACCTTAGGTATTTTATTTTATGCATTTAAAAATATTATTCTAAAGAGTCTAAAGGTTTCATCATGGAAGGAAGGATGGAAGGAAGGAAGGAAATGAGGGAGGGAGGGAGAGAAGGGTAAAAAGAAGGGAAGGG
>CM053586.1:135591965-135626675 GCA_028646515.1 Pseudochirops corinnae
AACAAAATTTGTAAAACAAAGACATGCACTGTGAAAACTTGCAAAAATAGTAAGCATATGAGATCTTCTTGGATTGTTTTTTTTAATTCTTATAGAATGACCCAGATCTCATAATAATATTTATATTATAGTTATAGTTTTATAATTTTGTATTTAGTCTTCATAGTTATATGCATAATGGAATTTTATGTCTTATAATTATATAATGTGAATTTTAATTTGAAATTTTTTTGGCAAAACTTATTTGCAATTATTATAAGTACTTATGAATAAATCTAAAAGGATAGTATGAGTAATATATTAAATTACTCTGAGAGTCCACAAAACTTTTTTGTTATTATTTTTAAAAGGGATACATGGAACAAAATATGTTAGGAACCGCTGAGCTACCTATTTGGATATTTGGTACACCCACAGAAACCTGGAAACCTGGATTTCTACCTTCATCATTTCCCTAAAGTAATATGAACTTAAACCCTTTATTTAACCTCGTTTTTGGCTTTAGTTTTTTCTCATCTAGATGAACTGAAAAGTCCTTTTTAGCTTTAAACATCTTACGTTTCTCTTGTGTTACAAAAATAACATGTCTCTATTCATACCATTGTTTTTACTTCAAAATGTAATAAGTTCTTCTGATTCATAGATTCATTTTAATAGAATATTTATTCAATTGTTGATCAAAATATTGAAAAGGAAGATATTTAATTCTGAATAAATGAAACATCATCTTTTCTTATTAAAAAAAATCAACCTCTTGTTTCCGATATGCAATATTTAATGAGGAAAATATGTTACATGTGAGTTTTGGTCTATGATGTCTTAACCTACAAACATACTTACATTCTTAGGAAAGAGTAAATTTTTCTATTTTTAGCTTTGTAGGTGGAGAAGCTAAGATATAAAGGAAAATTAACAACCATTGTATCCCTTAGAAGTTTCATGAACAATCAGGGAAATAAATGGTCTTTTGGAGTCTAGTTGTGTGTTTGACCACTCCTCTCTTTTTGTGGAGAAACATTTTTGGCACCTCACTCTCTTTTACTCCTGGATCTTTTATTCTTCTCTTCAGTTTCTTCTTTCAACAAAATCATCAAATTTCTTCTTTTCTGGCTCAAATCTCTTCTCTTCTGATTTAGAAGGTGCTTTTTTCTAGAAGAAACATCTATAGCCTGTGCAGTCACTTCATTGTGGTAGAGTTCCTTTGGAAAAGTTTTTGGAATAAAAGCTTTGGAAACCTCCACTGGGATGGAATATATTTCTCTTTAGCAAAAGAACAAAAAACTGCAAAGTCTGTGATCACCTAGTAGATTAGCAGTGGCCAAAAGAGCATGTTAATAAATGCTTGTGTGTAAGAAAGGAGAGTGCTTAGGGTAGGTGAAACACCACATCTCCAAAAAAAAAAGTTTTAATTTTGGCTTTCTAAAAAATTAACTTAGAGCAGAAAAACTAAAAAAAAGTTTCAAAATTGTCTGCCTTGTTGCCTTTCATGTTGACCCCCATTGCACTTTTCTCTCTTTTCTGGAAAACTAAAGCAAGGAGTAAATTCTGGTAAAATGCATACCCGCATATTGTTATTTAGAGTGTCAATTAGATGCTGAATGACAAAACCATAAGACAGGTAGTTTATACTTTAGAGGAAGAGTTCTTAGTCTTTTTATTGTGTTAACCACTTTTTTGGCAGCCTGGTAAGCCTATGGAACTCTTTTCAATATTGTGTTTCAAAAATTAAAAATGTTAAGGAAATGCTTAATTTCAATTAAATTTCAGTAAAGATTTTTTTTTTCTCATCCAAGTTCATGGGGGTACCTGAAATCTCTCATAGATGCAAGGTCACGAGACCTTAATTTAAAATGTATGTATAAAAGGAATTATGAGAATCAGAGTATGGGAAGATTTCTTATTTGTTCCTTAGGAAAGAGTCAACATTCTTGGGAATAGATAAGCAATTTTAATATAACTGGTTACACTCATTCAATCAGTAAGTTAGTTAATTATTTATTTTAATAATTTAAGTATTAATTTTAATAATTTTAAATTAAAATAATTTTAAATATTAATTTTAATAATTCATTTATGTAATTTGTACATAAATTTAAAAAATCAAAGAATACCTATTGCATGCCAGATACTATGTTAAACACTGAAAACAAACAAACAAAAATTCCTACTCTTGAGGAACTGATTTCTAACTCTCTGAAGAGGAGGCTGAATGAGGCAATGAGAAGAGAACTGGATTTTGGTGAGCCTGAGTTTTAATCCTAACTCCTCTGTTTACTACAACCTGTATGACCTACAATAAATTACTTAATCTCTCTAAGCCTCAGTCTCTGCATCTATAAAATGATGGAGTTTCACTAGATGATTTTTAAGACTTGAAATCTATTATCCTGTGAATCTGTGAGTACATGGACATAAGTGAAGTCAAGAATGAATAGACTGATCAGTTTAATTCTAACCTGCTACTTGGTCCCAGTATCCAGAGGCCAGGGCCCTTTTGGAGGTTTAAGGAACCATCTTGGGAGGATTCTATAGGAGTGATTCAGTTTGTTTGTTCTGGTAATCCTACTTTCTTCCTAGTTAATAGGAAGTCATCAAAAGTGTTGGTATCCATCTTCCTTGCACATAATTTGGAAGTCCGGAAGCAAATTGTCAAAGAATGTTTAAATCAAAGTGGATCCACTGAGCATGGTCCATTCTCTGGAATAGGCACCTGGATCAAATCTTTCAGTATCTATTAAATGCAGAGTGGTGAGTCGGGGTACCACACCACCATTATCACCATTATCTTATATCTTTTTGTTCAGGTATTTTGCTATTGTGTTAACTCACACAAATTGTCCAATATTAGGCTGCACTATTAGAGAATAACCTTTTTTAAAAAAAATTAAGAAATGAACTTATATTCTTCAGCCTGACATTATTAATAAGTTTAGCGTGGTTTGGGAAACAGGTCTTGACACTTATCAAGTACCTACTATGTGCCAGATATGGCTAAATGCTTTACAAATATTACCTCATTTAATTCTCCCAACTTTGTCTGGCAAGTGTCATTGTTATCTTTTTTTTAAACTTACCTAGGGTCACATGGCTAGTAAATATCTGAAGCCAGATTTGAATTTAGGTTTTCCTAACTCCAGAGCCAGCACTCAATCGATCATGTCATGTAAATGCCTGGATGAACCTTTTATTTTTCTATGATATTTTCATATGAATTTTTCAAACTCAGTGCAGGATTCTCACTCTCTTTCTCTTTTCCTTTCCTCTATTCCCTCATATAGCCATCCCTAAAGCAGACATTGAGGAGTAATGAACAAGTCAACTAGTTTTTAATAAGTACTTATTATATGCCAGAGACTATGCTAAGTGCTGACAAAAGTAGGCCCTTGCCCCCAAGGAACTCTAATTCTAATGGGTGAGATGATGTACAAATAGCTACGTCTATCATATTTTTATATACAACTATACATACATACATATGTGTGTATATATATAAATAGGTATACTTGTATATGTGCATATATGTGTACATATTTGTATGCATATCTCTGTATGTATATTTGTTCTTAGTCATTTGATCATGTCTGACTCTTCATGACCCCATCTTGGCAAAGATTAGTTGACTGATTTACCACCCCTCATTGCCTGCTTCAGAGATGGCTCTATGAGGGAGCAGGGGAAAGGAAAAGAGAAAGAAAAAGAGTGAGAATCTTGGATTGCTTGAAAAATTAATGTGAAAATACAGTAGAAAAAAAAAGACTCATTGAGGCAGTTATGCGGCATGGTGGATAGAGTACTGATTCTAGAGGTAGAAAAAAACTGAATTCAAATGTGGCTTCAGACATTTTCCAGCAGTATGACCCTGGGCAAGTCATTTAACCTCAATCTCATTATTTGTTTTAAAAGCAATAATAATAGTACTTATCAGGACTTGGCAAAGTGGTTTGCCATTTCCTTCTCCAGCTCATTTTACAGATAAGAAAAACAAGGCAAATGGGGTCAAGTGATTTGCCTAGGGTCACACAGGTAGTAAGTGTCTGAGGCCAAATTTGAACTCAGGAAGACACTATCCACTGTCCCACTTAGCTGCCCATTATACATACACACACATGTACATACATACACATGCATACATACATACATGATCCACACACATATATGCATATATATATTTGTGTGGTGTAAATACAACATAATCTTGAAACAGCTAGATGCACAGTGGCTAGAATGCTGGGTCTGGAGTCAGGAAGACCTGAGTTCAAATCTGCTCTCAAACTCTTACTAGTTGTGTGAGCCTGGGCAAGTCACTTAACCCTGTTTTCCTCAGTTCCTCATCTGTAAAATGAAGTGGTGAAGGGAATGGCAAACTACTCTAGTATATTTGACACATAAACCCCAAATGGGGTCACAAAGAGTCAAACAGGCCTGAAAAACAACTGAACAACAGAACATTATTTTGAGAGGAAAGACCTAGCATTGAGAAAGAAGGTGGCAGAATAGCAAAGGTCTCTTGCAGACATAGGTATTCGAACTGAGTCTTGAAGGAAACCTAAGAATTAAGAGTTGCAGGTAAGAAAGGAGAAAATTTCCAAAATGGGGAACAACCAGTGTAAATGCCTTGAGTGGGAAGATGGAGTGTCACGTATGAGGAACAATAAGATTATTGTAGCTAGATTGTGGAGTGTGTGGAAGCGAATAAAGTATAAGAAGACTGGAAAGATAGGAAGAGACAGATTGTGAAAGGCTTCCCATATCAAAGATAAATTATGTATTTGGCCATGATGGTAATTAGTACAACCATTGGGTATTGGGGTGACATGGTCAGACCTGTGCTTTGGGAAGATCACTTTGTCAGCTGAATGGAGGCTTGAAATGGAGTAAAGAAAGACTTGAGGTAAGGAAACCAATTAGAATATTATTGCAATAGTATAAATGAAAGATGATTAGGACCTGAACTAGAGTAGTGATTGTGGGAATGGAGAGGTGACATAAATCAGAGATGCTGAAAGGTCAAATTAAACATGCCGTTTGCTTGATCTGAGAAAGACCCAAGTTGGAACTGGAAGAATGTTATTATGAGATGTCAGAAATAGGAGAGGCCCTTCTTAGGGCTCTTATTACTTTGACTCTGGTCTTTGGTTTACAGCCTCAATGTTAGACTTGCCTCCTCACTATCCTCCACACACCCAAATCAGTTGCCATATGTCATTTCTATTTCCAGAATATTTGCTCACTCTATTTGAATATAATTGGTTTCCCTTGTAATCCTTTGTGATTTATTTTTTGCAATTAAAAACATTATTTTGAGAAAAGATCTATGGGCTTTTCCAGACTGCCAGTGAAGAGATGGTTGACTACTTGGCTAAAGTATAGGTCTGACCATATAATTTTCCTGCTCGGTGAACTCCAAAGGCTCCCTATTGCCTTTAGGATCAGAGACAAATTATTCTATTTAGCTTTCAAAGTTCACAACAACACAACAACAAAGTTCACACAACAAAAGTTCCCAACTTTTCTTTCAAATCTTATAATAAATATAAGAATAATTATAATATATAATCTATATTAGCCATATATATTGGCTGATATGATAATAAAATAAAATAAAATAAAAATAAAAATCTATGGAACACAAAAAGGCTAAAAACGTTTGCTTTTGAACATTTTATCCTAGACTATGTGGATACGTAAAGTCTTAACACAAAGACAATGTTGGGTGTTACTGGTGGAATTTCAGAAACAATGACAGGCCTAGGAGAAGAGATATTTTGGGTTAAAGAGGTCTTCGTTGTACTTCTTGGCTTGTATCATATAGCTGCCTTTTCCCCTAGGTCAGTCACTGACTTTAGTCAGCCAGTATGATTAAACATGGGTTTCTACCTTCTATCCATTAAATTCATACCCTTCAGTAATGGCCTAGAATCCTAGTTCAGCTCCACATCATCTCTAATTTGGGTTAATTCCACAGTCTGTTTGTTGGTCTCATTTTCTCAAGTCTCTTCTTTTCTTTGTTATCTCTTTGTACTTTTTTTTTTTTTACTTGGTTCTTAACTCATAGGATTTAGAGGTGGAAGGTCTTTGAAGATGGTTTAATAAATCCTATTTTTTAAAAAAATGGTGCAATTGAGGTTCAGTGAGATTGTTATCTCCTCAAAGTCACATAAATAACAATAGAACCAATATGAGAATAATCCAACTTCTGTGGCTTAAATTAATTGTCTTCTCTTAGAACATTCTGCAATTTTCTGCATATTTAAGGCAGGGGCTGGGCTTTTTCTGTCCCTGGGATGGACTGTGGGACAACCACACAATTGTCAGTCAGCCAGTAAATAAATATTTATTGTATACTATATGCCAGGCACTATGCTAAGTGTTGGGGTAAAAATACAGAAAAAGAACCAGTGCCTATTCTCTAATGGGGGAAGAAAACATACCAAAATCTGAAAAGGTTAGGAGGGAAGAAGGTACTTGTCAGGGAGTCATGATAGAGAAGTCTAAAGAAGTCTAAAAAAATGAACAGGTGGGAAATAAAGAGATGGTTGACCTGTGCCCCCTCTTTAAATGGAAGTTTTGAAGTTCATGGCTATATTTTCCACTTACAGGGGGAAAGGATACTAATGACACAGAAATACCAAGGCTGATTCAATCTTATAGGATGATGAGATTTCCTAATAATGAGCTTCCTAGGAGCATAATAGAAAAGTTCAAAGAAATTCAAGAGATTGCAGCTAGGTGAGAATTGATGAGATAGTTGACCACTTGGCTAAAGTGTAGGCCTGATCATATAATTTACCTGCTCAATAAATTCCAAAGGCTCTCTATTGCTTCTAGAATCAAATACAAGTTCTTCTGCTTAGCTTTCAAAGCTCACAACAACATGGTCCCAACTTTTCTTTCAAATCTTATGATATATATTTGTACTTCCTTACTCTATAGTCCAAACAACCTTTCCTCCTTGCTATTAATTATACATGGCATCCCATCTTCCATCTTTCAACTTTGTACTGGCTGTCCTCCAAGCCCGTAATGTTCTCCCACCTCACTTCTGCTTCTTAAAATTCTTTTATTCCTTTAAAATTGTGATCAAAAGATCCCTTTTATATGAAACATTTCTTCATCCTCAGAAGTGCTAGTGACCTCTATCTTTCCCATAAATTTACCTCTCATTTGTTCTGTATGTATTTATTTATACATGTTGTCTCTCTTCAGAGAATTTAGGCTCTTCATGAGCAAGGATGACCTCATTTTGGTCTTTGGATCCTTCATACCTAGAACATTTCCTTGCATATAGTAGATGATTAATAAGCACTTTTTGATTGCTTGCTTGATTCTTCTTTAGGGCCAGAATTTCTCTTTGGCACCACTGAATGAGATTTCATCCATTGTTCTGTCATAGTGGTTGCCTTTCACAGTTGGCTTGGGTTAATTGGTCCATACCAGACTGGCATGCATTTGAGAGGAGCCATTCTTACTTCCTGCCTATATGTTACCTTTAAATAAAAAAGGAATATTCAGTTGGAACATGTGCTTGGCTCAGAAAATATCCTTTCCTTACTTGCAGAATTTCCTTCAGCTTGTACAAGACAAGGGAAAACTGGGATGGTAGTAGGTTACATTTTCCCCCCATTTTTCAGCAATGAAGTAGGTGATCAATTCTAGTTTTTATTATTCCCTTAAAATCAATTATTTGACTTGTAGCATGTCTTTCCTTGTCCTACAGGTTATATTTAGTCACCAGAAAGAATGAACTTATGGAAATTGTCATATAACTAATTAGTTCACATTGTGCCAAAAACATTCTCAATTCCATAGCATAATTTTAAAAAAGGTTCATTAAATTTTCTGAAACTGGAATAATTTTAAAGAAACTAATCTTATGATTTTCCAAAATGCTAGTTTATATCCACCTGTGCAAATGGTGGTAAATACATATATATGTATTCCAATTTGTTAAGTTTAAGGGCACAGCTTTTTTTTAAAGAAATGTAATTTTATTGACATTAGGAATATCACTATAACAGCAATCAATTTGGCAGATACTTAGCCCTTAGTAACTTAGGGCTAAGTATGGAAGGTGTGAGCTCAGTATGGAAGATGTGAACTCTGTCCCCTGTTGAGAGGGTGTGAACTCCCCTGTTGACGTGGAAGAAGGGGATTGGCTGAGACAGGAGGCCAGTGTGTATATAAGAAGAGTTCTAGAGACAGAGAGACGGAATTGGAATCTTCCGCCTGGTGGCTCCTGTTAGAGGAAGCAGGATTGTCCCAACATCTGTGAGCTGGGCTGCTGGACTGAAGAACTGAGTTGGAGTTTTCTTGAGAGAGAGAGAGAGAGAGAGAGAGAGAAAGAAAGAGAGAGTTTCTCTCCCAGCATCTGGAAGCTGACTGAGAACTGAGATGGAGTTTTCCTGAGACCAGAATCTGGTGAAGGCTACCTGGAAGACTGAAAGGGCTTGCCTGGAAGGCCTCCTGCAAGGCTGAGAAGGCCGATATTCCTTCTGGGTCCTAGGGCCAGCTGAACTGTTGGAGGACTGAAGAAGCATGACTGGAATAAGACTTTGTTCCTGGCCTGGCTGAGCCTTGAGTTCCAAGGCAAAGGAAGTGGTGAAGGGTTTGAGATGTGCTGGACACTGTGAACTTCAGTGTGTGCCAGGGACTGCCCTGAGGACTGGACAAGGACCTGGGAGCTGTCTATCTCTGAGGACTGGATGAGGACCTGGGAGCTGTCTGCTTCTGAATCCAGGTGACTGGTGGATTCAGGAGGGAGCTGGAACCATGGAAAGGGATCCAGGGAATCAGAGAGACCACCCAGAGTCAAGATGAAGAAAAGGCCTCCCCTTGGATGAAACTGAGGTTTGCTGGACACAGAGGGGTAGAGGGTTTGTGTGATTTTCTAATGATTGTATTTAATGACTGATTGAGTTGATGTATGATTGCTCCATGAGTGGAAGATTGATTATTGTATTGTGAATTGACTGTATGATTAATTATTGATTACTGTATTGTGAATTGACTGAATGCTATGTTCTAAATATTGTGGCCACTGTAGTGAAAACTGTGTGGCCATTCTAATATTAAGCTGTTGTGAATATTATATTGTGATTTTCTGTGATAAGATGTAATGTTGTGACTATCATATTGTGATTTGTAGTGAATATTTGCCTTGATTTGTAATGGAATAAACAGAGTGTTCACTATACCATGTAATCCAAACCTTAAAAGCTGTTCGCAGTAGCATTCTTTTGGGAATCTGCTGGTGCATGGCATTACAATCACATATTGAAATTCCCTCTACTAATGTAGACAAGCAATTGATCTGTGATTTATAGTCTTAAGAAACTGCACAGGGTACTGTGAGTTGAAGTGCTTTATTTGCTCATGGTCACACAGCCAGTATTTTGTTAAAGGTTGTACTTGAACTTCAAAGTTCAAGTCTTGACTCTAAAGTACATTTTCTATTCCCTACTCACTCTCTCTTTCAAGTAGACAATAGATTGATTAAAATAAAGTGGAATAATCAATTCTCAGTGCTCAAAGTATATATTTATTTATTCATCCATCCATCCATTCATTTATTTACTTCTTCATTCATTCACTTATTTATTGCTGTGAATTCAACATACCTAGGATTGCTGCTAGTACAGGTTCTTGGATCTGCTTTTCTAAAGAAAAGCAACTCTAAATGGGTTAACAATCTTACTTTATTCAATCAAACATATATCATTTACCTAGTTCAGAGGAAAAAGTCAGCACCCTGAACTGTAGAGAATACAAACAGAAGTTAAAAACAGAAGTTACAAGCAGAAGTTACAAGCAGACAGAAAAATAGATCAGCATATGGGCTACCAACCGTCTGACCATTGCATCCATACCTAGTCAGTTACCAGACAGGGGGAGGCACCAACATCTGGGTTTTCAAAGTTGGGAGGGTCAATGGCTTCCCATAGTCTTGTCTGGCCAAATCACACAACTCTTTCCAAAGTGAGCCCCAAAGCAACATCTCACACTGGGGTATATACAGCCTTCTGCTGGATCACAGAACGTCACAACCCTCTTGACCCACTGCCCAGTCGCAAAATAATAAGGCATGGGCATTCCTGAAAAACAAGCCTCCCATCAGAGGCTCCATATGGCCACATTCAGTCTATTAGGGGGCAGAGTATATTTTCAAATCAGGGAAGGTTCTCAGAGTCACTCAAGCCTATCAAAGGGCCTAGGGGCAGGGAAGATCTTCAGATTCCCATTCCCATAACAGACATATACATTAAGACATACATATCTTAAATTACATAGATGTAGTAATAAAATATAATACCGAGAATAATAGCTAACAATGGTATCGGACTTACTATGTATTAGGCAATGTATTAGGTACTTTAAAACCATTATATCCCACAAAACCCCAGGAAGTACGTGCTATTATTACCCCCATTTTACAGATGAAGAAACTGAGGCAAATAAAACATTAAGTGACTTGCCCAGCCTTGCATAGCTAGTTAAGTGTCTGAGGCCAGATGTGAACCCAGGTCTTCCTGGCTGCAGGGATATCTATGTATGAACAAACAATATACATGTATATGTATGTACTCATGTCTATATATCATATATGTATACATACCAAAATATAAGCACAAATGAATATATGCATATATTAGTTTAACTAGGCAGTACCAGGTTCTATTTTGACCCCTTTTGTACTTTCACTCCTCTCTCTTTGCGCAACTTTTAAAATACTTTATTGATGCTATTTTCTTGCATATCTACCATTCTCTGCTGACTACTCCTTACAAGTACAAGCCTTTCCTTATAACGAATATATACAAAACTTAGCAAAACAGATCAAGCTATGGTTCGTGGCTGAGAATGAATGTCTAACTCTATACTAATGTGTCCATGCTCTTTTTTGTTACTTTTTGAGGGTATGGTACTTAACCAACCGCAATGAATATGGTGCTTAGAACTTAAAAAAAAATGTTGGCATGCCTAATGGGGAAATGCATAAAGAAGTCTGCTCTCACATCATAGGTCACATTCCCCACATTTTACTTCAAGTGGATTTCAGCCTAGCTAGTCTGTCTGAATATTTTGGTTGACATGAACCATACTCTATTCCTTGACAAATAGCAAAGTGCCAGCTGGAATTAACTTCTTTGTCCATCAGAAAATCATCAGCAATGTGATCTGATTCTGCACTCATATTGTACAGGGATACAGAGAAACACTGGCTCAAGAGTCACAGTATAGTGAATCAAATCCTGTCTTGGGTGCTTAGTGCTGGTATGACCTCAATCAAATCATTTTAGCCTTCTGGGCTTCAGTTTCTTCATCTGCAAAATGAGAGGCTTGGACAAGATGATCTCTAGAGTGCTTGATCATGGGGCAGCTGGGTGGCACAGTGGATAGAGCACTGGGCCTGGAGTCAGGAAGACTGGAGTTCAAATCTGGCCTCAGACTCTGGCAGTGAGACCTTGGCAAGTCACCCCTGTTTGCCTCAGTTTCCTCATTTGCAAAATGAGCTGAAAGAGGAAATGGCAAACAGTTCCATTGCCTTTGCCAAGAAAACCCCAAATGGGATCATGAAGAATTGGACACAGCAGCAACAAAGGGATCTTAATGGAATCTAGAGATTCATTTCAGCTCTAGATTGATGATCTGTTGAACCATATTGTATTCCCAAATAAGAAAATGCTGGTTGGAATTATATTTTTTCTGGACCATTAATAATCTTTCAGCAACATGGCATGATGCTGAATATGTACTGTAGAATAAGAATTGGATTGACATGGAGAGAATATTGACTCTGGCATGAGAAGACAGGATTAAAATACTATTTCTGACTCTATCTTTGTGACTTTGGGCAAATCCTTTATTATACCTGGACCCCATTTTCCCCATCTGTAAAATGAAGAGATTTTTCAGGAGTTCTTCATATTTTTTGTGTCATGAACTCTTTTGGAAGTCTGACTGAGTAAATGAACCCATTCTGAACAGAATCAGTTTTTTAAGTTCATAAAATACAATATATAAGATGACAAAAAATTTTTTTTGCAGGGGGGATGGCAGGGCAATTGGGGTTAAATGACTTTCCCAAGGTCCCATGACTAGTAAATGTTAAGTGTCTGAAGACAGATTTGAACTCAAGTCTTCCTGGTTCCAGGGCTGGTACATTATTCGCTGTGCCACCTAGCTGCCCTGACAATTTTTTTTTATTGAATTAATTATTTTTTAAGAAATTCATGGGATGCCAGACAAGGAATCTTTGGACTAGATGGTCTTGGGGATCCTGTCTAGTTCTAGATCCTAAGACCCTTAAATGACTATTATATTTAAAGGATAGGTTCATTTCCCTCCTAGAAGAGAAGGTAGAGGGGGTTGAGGAATGCCTATCAAGGAGAATAACATATTTCCAATCAACTGCAACAACAACAATCCATAATTACAACCACAACCAAAAAAAATAAAAAAAGAAAAGCTTCAACATGAGAATTAAAAAGAAAAATAAAAGGATCTGAATATTTAGAGGGGAATCTTGTCCTTTGTTACCTGGTTGGAATGTAGGAAGAAAATGTCAAGAGAAGAGAAGAAAGAAAACTATTGAACACTGAGAATTAAGTAGCACATAGTCTCTTTTCTAAAAGGAGGGAGCTGACCCTACTGAAGAGCATATAATTGATGTTTTTATTTCTTCTATTATATTGTATTGTAAATGATTCAATATATTACATAATAAAAGATGGTTCTACCTTGTAGAACTTTTTGAAGCTTGATATCATTAGATCTTTTGAGATGCTTTTGTTTGTAATATAATTAATTTTGCTGAATATTTTAAAATGTTGAATAAGTCCCTTTTCCCTGGCATAAATTCAACTTAGTCAAAGGCAATATCTATATCTACATAATTATTTATCTCAATTTCTATACAATGGTATATTATGGTCTTTTTCTGGTATTTATTTAAAATTTTTGTATCAATATTCATGAATGATATTGTTTTATAATTCTCGTTGATGTTTCCATAAATCAGGTACTCGGTTTATCTTTGTCTCATCAAAAATAATTTGATAGGATGTTTTTTTCTGAATTTTTGAGAATAATTTGTATAGCATAGGTATTGATTTCTCTTTAAACATTTAATATAACTTATTTGTAAATATTTTTGCACCAGAAGCCTTTTCCTTTCATAGCTTGTTTGTGATTCCTTCAATGTAATTTTCTGAGAGACTAGGTTGTTCAAGTTCTCTATTTCATGTTCTGTTCATTTAATTATTTATGTTTTGGTAGGCAATCCTCTATTTTGTTTAAATTGTCAATTTCACAGTATAATTTGGTATAGCATAATTTGAGATAGTTCTTTTTATTTCTTCTCTTGTAATGCTGTCTTTTACTTTAACATGTTTTTTCTTCCTTTTTTATGCTTAGACTGGCTAAAGAGTTAACAATTTTGTTAGGTTTTAAAATAATGAACTTTTAGTTTGGTTTATCAATTGGTGGACTTTTCTCTTTTCAACCATTTCTCCTATGATTTTCAAGATTTTTTTCTTTTATGTTTATTTTGAGCTTGTATATTCATTAATTTTATGATTTTAAAATTTCACAGTCAGTTCATTAATTCATTTTATTTAGTTAGTGCCTATTTTCAGAGGTGATTTTTCTTCACAGGACTAACCAGAATTTGTATTGTTTCATTGTCACTGTTCCCTTTCATATAATTATTTATTCTTCCTACATAATCTTTTTTCTTTTGTGCATTCATCCAGGATGTCATTATTTAGCTTCCACTAATATCAGCATCTTTTTTCTTTTGTATCGGTTAGTATTTTTTTAATGTTTGTAAAGATGCATGTAAGATTTATTTTTTTAAATTTCTTTACAATATCAAAGTTCCTGGCACACGATACATTTTTAGAGGTGCAATTTAATGCTCAGAATATGTGCATTCCTTAATGTCTCCATTTAGAAGATGTCAACCATAGGTCATGTCTAAATTCTCCAATGGTGTGTGCAGTTTTATATTTTTATTTTTTGCTTCTCTTTCTGTTACATTTTTCCAGCTCTGTGAGAGGAAAATGAAAATTTTCTACAATTATGATGTTATTATCTATCTCTTTTTGTAATTCGGTTAATTTTTCATTTATATTTACATTTATTTTAAATAAACATTCCACATATACTTTATTTATATTTATAAATCTAGATGCTTTGCCACTTGGTGCACGTATTTATTATTGACATCAGTTCATTGTATGTTCTCTTTTATCATAATACTATTTACCTATATATCTCTCTTGATACAACAAATTTAAATTTTTGCTTTGCCTGTAATATGAATGAAATTCCTATGGGGGGGGGAGGGAGTAAAATAACCTGATTCATTGTAAATTTATTTCTGGTTGTCCATATTCATCTTGTATGTGCATATTTTTAGATGAGTTTGTTCCATTATAGAGTTAGGGATTTTGTTTTTTTTTAATGCATTTTATTACTATACTTCATTTTATCAAATTTTTTAATACATGTAATTTAAGGATATAATTGCTAGGCATATGCTCTGTTCCATTTATTTATTTAGTATTGACTTCCGTTCTTTTCCTCTTTTAAATGAGTGCTTTGCCTTGTAATCAGTTTTATTTGTACTGTTTTGCTACTGTCTATTCTCGAGGCTCTGCCTATTTTCCCATTCCCATTTACCTGTCCTATCATAAATTCTTTTGACTTACTTAAATGATTCATTTTTTTCTGTATTTGATATTATTTAAGTATTTTACCTCTCCTTTAACTATTGTTTCTCCCCTCCCCCCCATTTTGCTTGCTTCAAGACCTTTGTTCTCTGCATCTCTGGAAACATCCTGTTTAAAAGATTTGCTTTAACTGCACTATTTTCAAAGTTTTTCTTGGCAGCATCTTCCTCACTTTTTTCTTCCCTTTCAGTTCAATGTGAATTTTCCCCCTCATTCATTAACTATATCCTTACTTATTCTTTCTTCATCCTCTCTGGATTCTTAAGGAAAATAAAACTTCTTAAATGTCAGGTTTGAGTTCCAACTTCTATCCCATTTTGATGATATTATCAGTTCTACTTCTTATTTCCTTTCTCCATAATATCTGCTGTGCCTCATTTTTTGACAAAATAATTAATTCAAGAAAAAAGCATTGTGGGTTGAAAGCATTGTGTATGTGTGTATCTTTGTGTCTGTGTGCATGTGTGTGTATAATTTCAGAAATATTTCTAGTGCTTTTATTTTATGAATATATTTTTAAATTGATGATTAGAAATAGGTTAGTATATATTATTTAGGGCTGCAGTTCAAATCTGTTTACTTTTTGGAATATACTATCCTCCTTGTTTTTCCATTTTCTTATGAATTGGTAATAATTGTGTTAATTCAATAACACAATAGTTGTGTTATTCCACTATATTTGAAGGTCTTTCCTGGTTGCCAATAAAATTTGTTGTTTATTTAAAATGTGAAATATAACCACTATATAGCTTGGAGTTTGAAGCAAAGGACAGTATCTATTTATTTATTTTTTCCTGCTAATAGTCTATGGATTGAGTCAATCAATGCTTTGTTGTCTTTATTCAGAAATTTTCAAAAATATGGTATTCATATTTGGTATATGGTATTCATACTTGATGTAATATTCTTCTGGGATACCTAGAATCCTTAAGTTATCTGAATCATTTAAAAATGAATAGATATAGATTATATAAAATTAATCTGTTCTTTTTAAAAATAATTTTTGCCTTTTGTTTCTTTTTAGCCTTTCCCCCCTTCCATTTTAGTACTTTTGTGCTCCAAATTTAGTATTTCATCTATCTGAGCTTCTACTTTTTTGGTTAGCTTCTGTATCTTGTATTCAATTCTTCCTACTCTATGTGTCCTTTAAAGTTCTGAGTTGAACCCAGATTAAAATTCATTCTTAATTTCTTTAATCAAGAATTCCATATCATTTGGAACTATTTCAATATTTCTTGCTGCTGTTTTCCTCTTTCATTATGAAATTTAGTCTATTTTCTTTTATATTATGATATTGGTTCAATGAGCCTCAGTTCTTTCGGAAATTTTACTTAATTTTCTAAATTGAAAAAATTTCTTTCAAGTGGTTCAACTGATTGTGAACTGCTAGACTTGTACTAAAACTTTTGTCTTGAACTTTTGATCTTTCAGTTTTCTTACTAATTCACCTTTGGTTTATCTCATCCCCTTTCCCTGCTGTAAAGACCCTTGAGATTGGCTGCCTGGTATTTATAGCCTTCTTAGTTGGGGGGGGAGAGGGAATATGAGTTCCTATACTTATAAGTTTTGATAATAATATTTATATAGTACATATTATGTGTTGGGAGTGTTTGAGGTCCTCAGGGAGGACTAGCAGCTCTGATGTGAAGGCTTGCTAAGCCCTTTTCAAGGATGGTCATCTGTCAGGGTTCTCTGTCAGGGTATCCTAACTTGCTTGCAGGGGCAGCTTGTTACTTACCTCACTCGACAGGCGCCAATGCATTTTCAAGAACGGAGGAGTCACGGCTTGGAGGTGCAAGCAGAGAAAATTTATTGAGTCTTCTCCACGGGGAAGCCTTACAGTGAGATCTTAAGGCAGACTTCAAACTACCTCCAAGGCTTAGGCCTTATATATATCCCAGATGCACATACCGCATGTGACAGAGCCCAGCTGAATGAAATTGTGAGAGGGGAGGTACAGTCACAAGGGCATGAAGGCCCCAGGGTGTGGAGACACTACTCGGAAACACCTGGTAACCACATGTGGGAGAACCTTGAGCAATGCTCTGTACTCCACGTGACCCAGCTTGTTCCAGGGCCTCCACACTTCCCTGGGCTTCAACACAACCGCCTGCAGCCTGCACGTATTTCCTAACCCTCACAGTCATCCTCATGTCCTCCTGTCCTCCAAATCTCACCTGTGGCTCCAAGAAACTGCAGCATAAGCAGTGACCACACTCTGGTAAAACAATCCTGGTGACAGGCTAAGCCAGGCAGAGAGTAACTGAGAAGTCTCAAACTGTCATGATTTAGGGGATGTCTATTTCAAGCATGTGAAGACTTCCCCTGGTAGAATGAGAAGATGAGAACGATTTATTCCCATGGCCATCAAAGAAACTGAAGCAGTCACTGTGGAGTGCTTAAAACTTGTCAAGTGTGGAAGCTACCAAGCTCATCCACTGCAAGCTTGTCCATTTCCAGTCATCCTGATCTTGGTCTTGACTTTTGGATTTCAATGAGTGAAAGAGAGTGAGACTGATAACTTTGTGCAACTCTGCCTCACTTAAAATCCAATTCATGTGCAAGTCAAGATAACACATTGTGATGTCATTGGTCCTCTTCAAAAATGAAGGACAAGCAACAACTATGGGCCAGGTGGTAGCACCAACACAATATTCACAGCACCAATGGTAAGTATAAATATACCAGCATAGTGCTCAATCACAAAATGTAACAGATTCTCCATATAGAAGATAAAATCAAAATGCCAAAAGCAAAAGACACCAGAAAATCAAATACCAAAACCAGTAAACTGATTCCATCATAGTAGCAAAGAAGTTAATAAGCCACAACAGCACAGAGAGCCAGAGCATCCTTTAGCCTTCCCACAAACCAACATTTACTCACAAGCTTGTCTCCCTTGAATGCATCCTGTCCTCCCAGTCATGTCTGGCTGCTCTGACTCCCAGCTTTCTATGGGCTCTGCTTCACCCTTCAGCAAACTCCTTCCATCACAGGCTCTATGTGATTACATTCAGCCTATTAGGATGCAGAATATATTTTTCAAGGTAGGGAAGGTCTTCAAATTCCTTAAGGGACAGAGAAAATCTTCAAATTCCCATTACCATTACACTGGTACTGTGCTAATTGTTTCAAAAGTATTATTTCACTTGATCCTCATAACAACTTTGTAAGGCAGGTACTATTCTTATCCTTATTTCACAGTTGAGAGAAGTGAGGCAAACAGGAGTTAAGTGACTTGCCAAGGTCACAGGACCAGGAAGTATCTGTGACCAGATCTGAATTTAGGTCTTCCTGATGCTGGACCTAGCACTCTAGCCATTTTTCCACCCAGTTCAAGTCCACATACAGACATTAGCTGTATGACCTGAGGCAGATCACTTTGTCTTACTTAGTTTTCTCATCTGTCAAATAGAATAATGATAGAATCTGCCTCGCAGGGTTGAGTCTCAAGTAGTGAGTCTCAAGTGAGATAATATTCATAGAACACTTAGAACAGTATCTGGCAAATAGGAGCCACTAATAAATGTTTGATCCAGCATTCCTCTTCCTGATTTCTTAGGTTGTGTTTTGGAAAAAAACAATTCAGTTATCTTGCTGGTCACATGATTCCAATATTTATTTTAGATCCCAATTGATGGTAGCAACAAAAACTGTATTAACTCACGTGATTTCTCATTGTCATTTACCCTCATGATAATATTCCAAAATAGGAGTGTGCTAGGAGGATGAAGAAATAATAGCAATATTTTTGGCAATATTCAAAAATCTTTGATGATCACATAACTATTTGCTGAAGAACGGTGATTCAGTGTATTAGCATAGGAAAATTGACTGGGCAATTGAGCTGTGGGAATTGGGAAGGTAGCAGCTGCAGTCAATTGTTCATTTGGTATTATGCTACAATTATTCACACGCACATACATGTATGCATACACACATATCTATCTAGATTACTATAATTTCATCTTTGGAATTAAGTTTATATAGCTTCTCTTTCAGCCCAGAAAAAAAGCAGTCCTAGGGTTCTGAATACTTTTCCTGTCTTTTCTCTCTCTGTTATCTGAGGATGATACTAATAATATTATACTAATGATAATCACAATTATTATTATCTAAGGACCTTGTACTGGTATCTATAGTTTCCCTCTTTTATTCTAGGGAAAACAACCTGCCTGGAATTCAAAATTCCTTTTCTTCTATAGATTTTCTTTATGTTTTATTGCTTTTAGTTGGCAAAAACTTCCAAAGCTTTTTATGTCCTCAGGTTGTGTTCATGGAAACATCACTTATTTTTCTGTGTGAGGGAGACAAGAAGAACAGGGATTTGGGCAAACAGTTAATCTGACTAATGATAAATATTCAAGAAACAACTCCCTGATTATCTAATATAATTTCCTATTGAGGTCTTTCTTATTGTTATCCTGAGGGCAGGGAGGCCCATGTCATATGAGAAAAAGAAAACACTAACAGCTTATACATGGGTTGACAAATCATGGTACATCAAATAAATACTGTAGATATAGTGCATCTGGATTTAAGTAAGGTATTTGAGGACATTTTTCATTATATCGTTGGAGACAAGCTAGAGAACTATTACTTAACTCAGAATATAATAGATGTATGTTGAAATGGAATGGAGTCTTTGTGATATAATGCATACAATAAGAGACTGGAACCAGGAAATTTTGAGTTCAAATCTGGCTTACGATATTCATGACATTTTGCAACTCATTTTTCTTTTCACTCTGCTTCCTCTGTATTGCTATCTTTAAAATAGTAATAGTAATATATATAGGAATTTCCCCACAAGGTGCAAATACATTAATGCATGCAAAGTATGTTACCAACTTTAAAGTACTTTAAAAATACGAATGATCATTATGTATTAGAGTTCTGTGCTAGATCCTGTTTTAGTCAACATTTTGCTAAATATCCAGGTGGTGTAGCGGATAGAGTAATGGATCTGGACTCAGGAAGACTTGAGTTCAAATCAAGTCTCAG
The DNA here is from genome assembly GCA_028646515.1 of Pseudochirops corinnae. Taxonomy (NCBI): domain Eukaryota; kingdom Metazoa; phylum Chordata; class Mammalia; order Diprotodontia; family Pseudocheiridae; genus Pseudochirops; species Pseudochirops corinnae. Next base: position 135,611,702 of record CM053586.1, read on the forward strand.
ACATTTCTAGCTATGTAGACTTGGGCAAGCCACTTCCCCCAGGAAATTGATGAGCCAGAGCACATCTGTAAAATGGAAATAACGATATTACTTACCTCTTAGTGCTGTTCTGAGAACAAAATAACACAAAACATTATATCCCCAAAGTCCTAGCGCAATTTTAAGTTTATTAAAGATGAAGAACCAGTTGATACACTGATCAAATCTGCAGGTACTGACACAAAGCTAGTGTAAGCTTGATCAGGGAGCCCCCAAATCATATATTTTGGGCAAGAAACCAGAAATAAGCTCAGCTGGTATAATTTAGATAGACCATCCTAGTCTGGAGCTGGCAACTTCTATGAGTATTTCTTCTCCAATTCTAGTAATCACTGTACTGGGGAACTAGAGCAGCACAAGTCATGAATTCGTAATGAAAGAGTCACCTGTGAACATACCTCATTTACCTCAATGACTATAGTACACAGGGGAAGAAAGCAGCAGACTACTTCTGCAGGCAATTCACTCCAATGGCTCTCAGCCTCTTAACCATCCCTTTTCAAGCACTTTTCTGACACTTAAGCCAAGTAGCAGTCTACATCCACTCTACACCAACAGATAAAAAGCCAGCTTCTTCATGTACTGAAACTTTTTGTACAGTACTTCTTTTCCTACTGTTTACAGCATTTAAATTCCCTCATACATATAATAGCACAATCACATAGTTCACACAACTGATTTCACAGTGAAGAATTGTATGGTTGAAACTTTCTCCTCTCCTCTCACCAAAATTCTTCATAGAACCACACCTGCACTCACCTCTATTTCCCAATCTCACAGTGTTTCACATCATCCTGCAACTTGGAGGAATAGTTAATATCTTAGACAACAAAATTAGAATCCCCAAAGATCTGAATTGACTGGAATAATGGGTCAAACTAAAGATGAAATTTAATAGGCATAAATGCTAAATCATGCATGAAGGTTTGAAAATTAATTGCACAAATACAGAATGGAAAGACATGTGAAAAAGACTTGGGATTTTAATGGATTGCATACTTACTGTGAGTCAACAGTGTGATATTACTGCCAAAAATGCTAATGCTAATGCAATTTTATTCTGTGTTAATAGAAGTATAGTGTCCAGAACAATGGAAGTAATAGTCCCACTGGACTCTGCCCTGGTCAGACGACATCTGGAGTACTGTGTGCAGTTCTGGGCATCACATCTAAAGAGGGAAATTGACAAGCCAGAGCACATCCAGAGATGAGTGACCTGGACCTCAAGAGAATTTTAAATGATGTTATATCAGGGAAGATGGAAAGAACTAGTGCTATATTGCATGAAAGATGGAAGACATCAGGGAGGCAGAAAGAGAAATGGATTTGAAGTCATAATACATAGTTTCTGGTTCTGGTTTTGTCATTTACTATGTGTGTAACATGGAGAAAATTAATTACCTCATTTTTTTGGATGCCTCAGTTTCTTCATCTGTAAAATGAGTACATTGGAATAGGTGTTAAGGTACATTTCTTTTTTTTTATTGAAGCATACTTTTTAAGTTTTGTTTTTCTTGAGCTTTTTTGTCTACGTTATCTTTTTTCTTTTTTAAAATTTTATGTTTATTTTTAGTTTACCACATTAATTTCCACAAGATTTCAAGCTACAAATTTTCTCCCCATCTCTCCCCTAACCCATCACCCAAAACAGTGATCCCATCCCATACCCCCTCCCCCAATCTGCTCTCTCCTATAACTTCCCCATTCCCCTCCAACTTTCTGGTAGGGCAAGATGGTTCTCTATACCCCAGTGCCTGTATGTCCATGTGTGTATACACACACACACACACACGCACACAAGTATATAAACATTTGAGTTTAAAACTTTGTATTACAGATTCTCTCTCCTTTTCCCTCATTACCCACTCCCATTGGGAAGATAAGCGATTCAATATAGGTTGTACATGTGTAGTTACACAAAGACATTTCCACAGTGGATATATTGTAAAAGACTGTATTTCCCTCCATCCTATCCCACCTCACACTTGTTCTATTTTCTATTTTGACCTTGTCCTTTTTCGAAAGTGTGTGCTTCTAATTACCCTCCCCCCCCAATCTGCCCTCCCTTCTATCATCCCCCCTCTTATCCCCCTTTCCCCTACTTTCCTGTAGGGTAAGATACCCAATTGAGAGTGTAAGTTATACACTCCTTTAGCCACATTCAATGAGAGGAAGGTTGACCCATTCCCTTTTGCCTTCCTGTTCTTCTCTTCCATTGTAACATTTTTCCCTTGCCTCTTTTATATGAGATAATTTACCCTATTCTGTCTCTCCCTATCTCCTCTCATTATATTCCTCTCTCACCTCTTAATTTTATTTTAAAAATATCATTCCTTCCTATTCCACTGATCCTGTGCCCTCTGTCTATGTATAACTGTACATATATATACACACACTCACAAATGCATTCATACACACATATACCCTGCTATATAGACACAGATATGTATGTATACACACACACATTTATATTCCCTTCAACTATCCTCATACTGAGAAAAGTTTCATTAGTTACAATGATCATTTTTAAATGTAGGAATGTAAATAGTTTAAGTTGGATAAGTCCCTCATGATTTCTTTTCCCTGTTTACCTTCTCATGCTTCTCTTGCTTCTTGTATTTGAATGACCAATTTTTCTATTCAGCTCTGGTTTTTTCATCAAGAATTCTTGAAAGTCCTCCACCTCACTGAATGACCATATTTTCCCCTGAAACATTCTACTCAGTTTTGCTGGGTAGGTGATTCTTGGTTTTAGTCCTAGCTCCTTTGACCTCTGGAATATCATATTCCAAGACCTTCCATCCCTTAATGTAAAAACTGCTAGATCTTGTGTTTTCCTGATTGTGTTTCCACAACATTCAGATTGTTTCTTCTTGGCTGCTTGTAATATTTTCTACTTGATCTGGGAACCTGGAACCTAGCTATAATATTACTAGGATTTTTCTTTTTGGGATCTTTTTCAAGAGGTGATTGGTGAATATTTCAATTTCTATTTTGCCCTCTGGTTCTAAAATATCAAGGCAATTTTCCTTGAGAATTTCTTGAAGGATGATTTCTAGGTTCTTTTTTTTGATCATGGCTTTCAGGTGTCCAATAATTTTAAAATTATCTCTTCTGGATCTATTTTCCAGGTCAGTGGTTTTTCCAATGAGATATTTCACCTTGCCTTCTATTTCTTTATTTGTTTTGATCTGTTTTATAGTATCTTGATTTCTCATAAAATCATTAGCTTCCATTTGCTTCAGTCTAATTCTGAAGGAATTATTCTCTTCAGTGAACTTTTGAAATTATTCTTCCATCTGGAAGATTTGACTTTTTAAAGCATTCTTCTCCTCATTGGCTTTTTGGGCCTTGTAATAGCAATCAATTTAGAAGATACTTAGCACTTAGTAACTTAGGGCTAAGTGGGGAAGGTGGGAACTCTTCCTCTGCCCTGACATGGCAGGAGGTGGTTGGCTGAGACAGGAGGCCGGTGTGTGTATATAAGAACAGTTCTAGAGACAGAGGGACAGAATTGGGAATCTTCCTCCTGGTGGCTCCTGTTGGAGGAAGCAGAATTATCCCAGCATCTGGGAGCTGGGCTGAAGAACTGAGTTGGAGTTTTTGAGAGAGAGAAAGAGAGAGAGAGAGAGAGAGAGAGAGAGAGAGAGAGAGAGAGAGAGAAAGAGAGAGAGAGAGAGAGAGAGAGAGAGAGAGAGAGAGAGAGAGAGAGAGAGATTCTCTTCTGGCATCTGGAAGCTGACTGAGAACTGAGTTGGAGTTTTCCTGATACCAAAATCTGGTGAAGGCTGCCTGGAAGGCTGAGAGGGCTTGCCTGGAAGGCCTCCTGGAAGGCTGAGATTTCTCCTGGGTGCTAGGGCCCACTGCACTGCTGGAGGACTGAAGAAGCATGACCGAGATAAGCCTTTGTTGGTTTGTGGCTTGGCTGATCTTTGAGTTCCTGGAAACAGAAGTGGTAAAGGGTCTGAGATATGCTGGATCCTATGAACTTCTCTGTGTACTAGGGACTGCCTGGAGGACTGGACAAGGACCTGGAAGCTGTCTACCTCTGAGGAGTGGACAAGAACCTGGGAGCTGTCTGTCCCTGAATCCAGGTAACTGTTTGGTGAATTCATGTAGGAGCTGGGACCATAGAAGGGGATCCAGGGAATCTGAGAGACCAGTCCAAGTCAAGATGAAGAAAAGGCCTCTCCTTGGATATTGAACAAGTTTACTGGACATCGAGGGGTGAAGCGTTTGTGTAATTTTCTAATGACAGTCTTTAGTGACTGATTGCTAGATTAGTGACTGATTAAGTTAATCTATAGATTGCCCCATGAGTGGAAGATTGATTATTGTATTGTGAATTGATTGAATGATTAAGCAAGCAGTGTTTCCCCCTTAGGGAAATCAGATGATTATTCCTTTATTCCTTGTTCTAAATATTGTGACTACTGTAGTGAAAACTGTGGCCATTCTAATGTTAAGCTGTTATGAACGCTATATTGTGATTTTCTGTGATAAGACGTAATGTTGTCAATACTATATTATAATTTGTTGTGAATGTTTGCCTTGATTTGTAATGGAATAAATGGAATGTTCACTATACTGTGTAATCTAAACCTTAAAAGCTATTCACAGTAGCATTCTTTTGGGAATCTGCTAGTGCATAGCATTACAGGCCTCTTTTGCCATTTGAGTTAGTCTACTTTTTAAGGTGCTATTTTCTTCAGTCAGGTTGTTGACTCTCTTATCATGATTGTCTTTCATCATTCTCATTTCTCTTCCCAATTTAACCTCCACTTCTCTTGCTTGATTTTCAAAATCCTTTTTGAGCTCCATTGCCTATAACCAGTTCATATTTTTCTTGGAAGTTTTGGTTCAGGAGTTCTGACTTTGTTGTCTTCCTCCCATTCCATGCTTTGATCCTTTTTGTCCACAAAAAAGGAATGTAAGGTCCGAATGCTGTGCTTGCTTTGCTTCTTTTGCTTGCTTATGTTGACACTCAATTATCTGACTTTTGAGAGCTTTGCCATAGTAGAACTCTGCTTCCAGAGAGGATAGCTTTGTCCCTAATTGCTGGAGTTTTCACAGCTGCTGGAGCTTTTAGTTGAGTGCCCTCTCTGCAGCCCCCGCATGTTCTGGCTCACTGGTCACACACCCCAGGACCTCCACCCAAGACAGAGATCCAAATCCAGGCAGGTTAAGGCAAGAGCAATAAACCTCTGAGTGGTTACTTGGTCCACCTACAATCTGCAGGCCAGGAGCTCTGAAGCAGCAGGAGGCTGCAACTGCTGCCACAGCTCCACCACTTCTCACTTTGGGTGTAGAGGTCTAACTGTGCTGTGTCCCCCCCAGTTGCAACAGTGTTCTTCACTGACATATTACTTTGTCTTTGGTATTTATGGGTTGATAATTTTGGAAATCACCACTGCTTCTAGCGATCCACTCTCTAAAGGTCTGCTCCCTCCTGGTTGGGGCTGCCCTGGGGCTAAAACCACAAGCTTAAGTGGGGATGGGCTAGGCTCTGAGCATGCTGCAATTAATCCTTCCTGTAGGTCTGCTGGGCTGTCTTCAGTGGGAGATTTGTTTCTCTCTGTCTCTTTGTGGGTTTTGTAGCTCTAAGGTTTGTTTAGAGTCATATTTTATAGATATTTGAGGTGGTTATAGGGGAAGCTCATGGAGTTTTCCTGCTTCTACACAGCCATCTTGGCTCTGCCTTGTTTTCTTCTTAAAGTTCATTTCAATTCTAAATCCCTGATCCTATGATTATAATTATTTTCAAAATCTGAAAGAGCATAAAGTCAAAGAGAGACTATGCTTATTATGCTTGACTTCAAAGGGCCCCCATGGTATAGTAGAAAGGGTAAAAGACTGGGAACCAGGAAACTTTGGTTCAAATCCTATTCTAGAAATGTTACTTAATCTCTGATGCTCAGTTTTTTCAACTTAAAAATAAGAGAGGTGATCTGATAACAGTTTTCTGAACAGTAGTGTATACCCCACTAAGGTAGTGGCTGGACAGATTCTCTAAGGGTAGGAGTTAGGAATATAGGTCACAAAAGTATGACAAATAGATATTTTCCAATACAACTATTACTTAAGTTTATTAATTTTTAATGAAAACAAAGTTCACATTGAACTCAATAATAATAAAACTGATACAATGAATTTTGTTGAGAGTAAATGGCCATTATACATGATACACGTACCATCTGTCATCAGAGAGAGCTGGTAGTGACTCATAACAAAGAAGCATTGTAATATCATCTCTTTTAATACATTTGAATGTGAGGTCTATAAACCCAAAGTTAAACAGTCTCTCGAAGTAAAAAGTAACATAATATGTGTTGTGTTTTCCAACCTTATTAATTTAGTTTATTATAATTATCTGATTAAAAAAGCCCTGTGACTTTTAAAATATGGAAATAACTTAAGAATGATTATGTATAATTGTACAATGAGAATTAAAATGAAATTTAGTGCTCTTAGTTTTTTGCCTCTTTTTTTTTTTAAGGTGAAATAACATCCATTCATTCTGGGCATCTATGCAACTGGTTTAGAATAAAAATTTCACTGGGACAATCAGTCATTAAATATTTATTAACTATCTACTATATGCCAGGTATTGTGCTAAGTATTAGTGAAGCTATTACTAGCAGATAAAGTTAACATGAAGACAATAGAGAGGGTTTAAGACAGTAAATGTATGATTCTGGACAAGTCACTTGATTTGCCTTAAGACTGTCTTAAGAAATAGAAAAACATAAACTAAAATGAGCAAATCCAGAAAATGAAATCTCCTGTACTTATTTGGATTTATAAGCTCTATTAGTCTTAAAGAGAAAAGACTACTGTGTTTGTTTATTTAATGAATGCTTTAGTTGCAGGTAGCATAAAACCATAAAAAAATTTAAAGAGAATTTAGAATCTACTGGGAAGATAAATTTTCCAAACTAAACTAAATATTTTTAATAAGCAAAAATGAGGTTTCCCAAATATTATGTCTGTGGCATCAAAAACAATTCCCAAAATAGAGTTGTTGAAAGAAATGTGATGTGTAAAAACCCCTTTTGGATAGAAGAAATGGTCCCGCCTCTTGACTTGGTAGAAACAATAGTTGACAAATAGTATGAAAAACAAATTCAAATCTTAATATGAGAAGATAATGAACTATGTTTTTCAGTTGTGTCCAACTCTTTCTGACCCCATTTGGGGATTTCTTGGCAGAGGTACCATAACAGGAATCTGAAGATCTTCCCTGCCCCTTGGCCCCTTGATAGGCTTAAGTGAATCTGAGAACTTTCCCTGATTTGAAAATATACTCTGCCCCCAATCGACTATATGTGGTCACATGGGAGGTGGGAGACTTGTTTTTGGAATGCCCACACCTTGTTACTTTGTGATTGGTCAGTGGGTCAAGAATATTGTGACATTCTCTGACCCAGGAGAAGCCTACATATACCCTGATGTGAGGTTTTGCTTTGGAGCTCACTTTGGGAAGAGTTGTGTTATTTGGCCACATGAGACTCTGGGCAACCATTGAGTCCCCTGGCTTTGAAAACCCAGATTTTCGTGCTTTCCTCTCTAGTGACTAACCAGGTATGGATGTAATGTTCAGATAGCTGGAAGGCCTGTCTTCTGAATTGTGTTATTTTCTGTTGTAACTTCTGTTTGTTTTCTCTGCAGTTCAGGGTGCTGCCTTTTCCCCCTGAACTAGGTAAATGATATATGATTAAAGTAAGATTGTTAACCCATTTTGAGTTGCTTTCCTTTAGAAAAGCAGATCTAAGAACCTGTGCTAGCAGCCGTCTTGGATATGCCAGGGTGCTTGCTGCTACAGATCTTGGAGTAGTTTTCATTTCCCCCTCCAAATCATTTTACAGATGAGGAAACTTAGGTAAACAGGGTTAAGTGACTTGTCCGGGGTCATACATTTACAATCCAAGACCAGATTTGTATTCACTAAGATGAGTCTTTCTTAATCCAGGACCGAAACTCTATCCACTATTGAAAAAAAAATGCCCATAAGTTTGAAGGCAATTGTAATCAATTAGTTGAAAAACTAAAGTCTTCTTGATTTTCATTTCAGAAGGATAAAGCACCAGATGTTAAAATTCCCTTTTGATGATATGTATGGTATATTGTTGAAATTGATAAGGAGTAGAAATATGATTTCATTTGTATAGAAAACTTTTCTTTGCAACTTAAAGTCTTAAGGAGTTGCCTAGAGAAATCAGAGATGGAGTGACTTGCCCAGGGTCACATAGACAGTATGTGTTAGATGTAGAATTTGAGTCTGTCTTCTTAGATTCAAGGCTAGCTCTGTTTCCTATGCTATGCTGCCTCTCTGTTGAAAGATATGCTAGGGAAAATTTGTTATTTTCTTAACCTATTGATGGAAATGACAAATGAAGTAATATGTTCAATAGAATTGTGGATTTAAAAAAAGAAAATTACATGTAAGAATTTTATGTGACTCTTTACAGACAAAACTGAATCTCAGTTTTTAACATGAGAAAATGAAGGTGTATATATATATGTGTGTGTATATATTTACATAGATATATATGTTAAAACATGTATGTCCCCTTGCCAAATTTAGACACATGTTTCATAGACAGTCACATATTGAGAAACATGAATGAGGAGTTAAACATATATTTTTAGATCATTAGAACGGTAACTTTATAAACAAGTTTAAATATATATTGTAAAAATCCTTTATAAACCCTATTAAAAAGAAAACTGTATGGCATGACAATATAGGGGCAGACTGCAGGATACTTCAATAATATTGTGAAACCCACTGACTCTACACTATCAAGTAATTCCAAAGGTGTTTTCAGTGAAAAGAAGAAATTGCCACTTTTTATTCTGATAGTAATAAAGATATAGGAAATTAATTCTTCATAAAAATTTCCTCTTGAAGCTTCTATATGTGGTAGATTTTTCTTTTGGTAAAAACTGAGTACTCTAAATCAATTAATATATGCTTCCCAAATACATGGAAAGCTCTGATTCAAACAGTTCAAATGACTACATATATAAAAGTTAGAACTATGGAAGATATTCCCTCCCAGTATTTTCATGTTTCTGAATTTTTAAAAAACTCTGTTGTGCAAATGAAATAGGAGAGGGAAACTGAATATGAATTTGTATATGGTCTATTATGTGTCAGATAGTGTGTTAAACACTACAGATATCTCATTTGATTTTCATAACAACTCTGTGAGGTAGGGCTATTATTATCCCATTTCACAGTTCATGAAATTGAGGCAAATAGAAGTTAAATATTTTGCCCAACATCACACCCAACATCAGTAAGTGTCTGTGACTATGTCTGAGTTCACGCCTTCCTGACTCCAGGCCTAGTACTCCATCTACTCTACCACCTAGATGCCTAGAGAAAGCAAAGTCTTGATTATTAATTGTTTAACTCACATACAAAATGATTTTTCATTTCATTTTAAGGACACAAATATTTCTAACTATGAATGGAAGGAGATCCCATCAGCTATGGATGAGTAGAATACATTCAGCCTTATTTCTTCTGAATAAGAACAATGAATTGTATTTTTTTTTTGGAGAGGCAATTGGGGTTAAGTGACTTGCATAGGGGTCATACAGTAAGTGGTAAGTATTTGAGGCTGAATTTGAACTCAGGTCCTCTTAACTCCAGGGCTGGTATGTCTACTGCACCACCTACCTGACCCATTGTTTTTTTAATAGTACATTGTAATGTGCATTTGAACCTGAAAATCAAATCATGTTTTTACTCTGAGAGAAGAAGGATTTTTCTGGCATGTCAAATAAAATGATGATAATTTTACGACTATTCATAGCGTATTTTTGAAAAATGTGGTTTTCTTAGCCCCTATGAAAACAAAAAAAATATTGATTTCAATTAGAAGATGAAAAAGAATTGGGACAGCAATAATATAAATAATAATACATCTTGAGATACTTCACATTTAGAAATAAGTCTACTTGTTATTATTATTATTAATATAAATACCATAAGTGATTCCACAAATGAACAAATGCCCCAGACATGTTAGACTATTTCTGTTTTACGTTTCAGCTATGTTTATGAGATGTTATGAAATTATAGTGAAATTACAATTATATTTCAACAAATTATGAGAGGCAGCTGTTGTCCTGTTGGATAGAGAGAAGGCCTTGGAACTAGGAAGATATGAGTTAAAGTCTCATTTCTGAGACACACTTGCATTTTGGAGGAAGGAAGATTTGGGCTCAATATTAAAAAGAACCTTTTAATTATTAAAGTTGTCAATAAATTAAATTGGCTTTTTCAGGAATTGTGAGTTTCCTACTACTAGAGTTAGTTAAAACAGGTGCTGAAATGATCATGCAGAGATTACAAATCTAGTTTATAAAAATTTTGTTGGGGGCAGCGAGGTGGCACAGTGAATAGAGCACTGGCCCTGGAGTCAGGAGGACCTGAGTTCAAATCGGACCTCAGATTCTTAACACAAACTAGCTGTGTGACCTTAGGCAAGTCACTTAACCCCAATTTCCCTCCAAAAAAAAAAAGTAAAAATAATTTATTAACATTGCCTGCTCTTTTGTCATCATTCAGGCTGTGCCCAGATGATCATCTTACTTTCTTTGGCTTTGGCCCACCGTGCTTCTAGCCTTCATGGTTAGAGACAAGTGTTAAATAATTCCCCATTGGCTTATTTATTTTCCTCCTTTTGAGTTTAGATCTGTGAATTTTCCTATTTATCCAATTGCTACTTGTCCCAGGCCCCTATCGGAGTACTTCTGAACTTTATGCATAGCTCTCAGTTCCTGTCCTTCACTTTACAAATGTCTAACTTTAACCTTTTAAAAAATGTGAAATATATAATCATATACTCATAGACACAAAAGGCACCCCAAAAATCAATTAGTATGACACTCAAAATATAGTCATGTCCACATCCCTAAGAAGTGGCCAGCCAGTCTCCATTGAAAACCTTTAATGTATAAATTATTCACTGCACCCTGAGGAAGCCCATTCCATTTTTGGGCAGTTCAAATGTTAGTTCATTTTATGGACTTTTTCTGATATGATAATATGGAGCCCCCTATAATAGATCACATTTATGATAGGCATCCCATGTTGAGGTGTCATCATATACCAGGTTACATTATCCACATTTTCAAGAAATTGGGGAAATTCATTCCTGTGAATAAGACAGACATCTGTTCTCATAACAATCAATGATGGAAGTCAGAATTTCCTTCTCACAGGCTGAAGGAAAGAATCTTGCCAAAGGCACAGTTGAAAATCAAGTCTGTTATTGATATAAACTGAAATCCTGAGATTCTGGTGACAAACTGTAGATTTTCTCCAACCTGGACATAATTAGTAGCTGGATTATGGTCATAACATGCAAACCGAACGTCTTGCATTCATTTCCAGTTGACTGTAACAGCTGTGTTAAGTGCCATCTGTATTCTAAGTCCTAGAACTTTCCTTATCCTTTATCCTCTGAGTGAAAATAGAAATTTATTGGGAATTTGGACTTGGAGATGCTATTGTGCAAATCATCCTCCAAACCCACTTAGCAAAACATGTAGAATATGAGAGAACCCATGAGAGTTACTTTTGAGTAGAAAGCACTGGAGAGTTTTAAACAGCACCTGCATTCAGGGTCAGTAATGTTATTCTCCTATTTCTGCCTTGCCCACTGCATACTTCAAGTTCTCATCCATAAATCTTCTGTATGGAACCAATAAACAACTCCTTTCATTGAAGGAGTGAAGGCTGGCTCTGCTGGTTACATTGCTGTGAGGGTTTGAGGCAAGTACTGATAGAAAGACCTACAAGAAGGAGCTGAATGAGGGCTTGTGCCTGAGAGGAAGTGAGGCTATTAAGGCAAGACTCAAATTAGATTTGGAATGATGACAAAAGGCAAAATTCAAGTTCAGGGAGTCTTAAATATGTTTACATTTAATTACTAATTATTTAAGAAGACCGCTGATGAATGCCAGCCAGGAATTTCAGACAGTCACTAACTGTAGAGGAATATGAATAAAATGCGAAATATTTAAGAACAGACATCGAAGTCAGAGGGGGAAATGACCTACAGTAATAGGAATGTTAATTAGGAATGATATTTAACGTGAGAAAAAACTCATTTTTCAGCATTTAGCCAAGAATATTACTTGCTAAGAGACTTGCAACTTCTATGTTGCTTTGCGACAGAATTAATAGGTGGTACCTACACAAGCAAAAGAAGAATAAGAGTTTAGATGATTACCAGGATAATTTTGTGGTACCCCAATAAATCTATCAAGGCTGTTTGATATAAATCCTCCAAAAAAGGGAATCTTTATCAATGGGATCACCAATCCATTCTCCACTTCAATTTGTATATGCAAACACATGAATGCAGGATCAATTGTCAAGGCAGTGCTTCTTAAACCCCATATGGGGTCATGACCCACAGTTTAAGAAGCACTGAAAGGGTCTGGAGTGGAAAAAGTTTAGGAAGTCCTGGTCTAAAGAATAGCAATAACTACCAATTTATATGCATATTATTATCCTTGCTGTACAAAATTATGATGTGGATTATCTATGTATACAGTGAAGGAATACTTGTTCTTAGCAACAGAAGGGAAGAGGAAGGGTTTCAGAGACTGTAATCCAACAGATAATATTTTTACAATCACACAATTGATTGAAAGATAAAGAAGATATTAAATTCTACTTACTGTGCTGACTATAACATATTTGATTTGATAGAGTAAAATACTGTCTTAAAAGCTCTCTGTACAAAGCACCCCCGTTAATAGGCCATACTCATATGGATACCTTGAAAGAAGTAACACTGGAAGTAATTTTGTTTTTTGATCCTCAGATTATTAATATTGAAATAAAAATAAAACCAGGAAACAGACAACTTACCTCAAGTCTTCTGAAACTGCTATGGAATAGGACTAGCACAGAGTTCTAGTTGAAGAGAAACTCCCTGTATATAATGAGGTCCTCCAAATACATTATTTTGTGAATTATGTAATGCTGACTATATCAAGTCCACGAATATTACATAGCTTTCTAAGTTAGATCCATAATCTCCTAATAGTTTGCCTTAATTATTCACATAGGACAAAAGAAGTAGATGATGAATTCCCATTTTTATTTTTCTTTTTTTCATAGATCTATTTATTTATTTGTTTATCTGCTTATTCATTCATTCATTTATTTATTTATATTAACTTTTGTTTATTTTTAGTTTACATCATTCATTTCCACAAGATTTTGAGTTACAAATTTTCTGCTCATCTTTCCCCTACTCACCACACCAAAACAGTAATCCCACTGTATATCCCCTCCCCCAATCTGCTCTCTCCTATATCCTTCCCCATCATCCCTCTGGCTTTCTGATAGGGCAAGATGGATCTCCCTACTCCAGTGCCTGTATATCTTATTACCCAGTTGCATGTAAATAATAACAATAATAATTTTATATATATATATATACATATATATATATATTTAACATTTGATTTTAGAACTTTAAATTCTAGATTCCTTCCCTTCCTCCTTCGTCACCCACCCCCACTGGAGAGACAAGCAATTCAATACTGGCCGTACATGTGTAGTTACATAGAACATCTCCACAATGGACATATTGTAAAAAATTGACTGTATTTCCCTCCTTCCTATCCTGCCCTCCCCTTGTTCTATTTCTATCATCTCATATAGAAGAGGCAAGGGATAACTGTTACAATGGAGGGGTAGGCCAGGAAGGTGAAAGGGAATAGGTCAACCTTACTCCCATTGAATTTGGCTTAGGGAAGGAACGACATACACTGTTGCTGATGTAACAGGAAGGGGCAGAAGAGGGAGGAGCTAATAGGTATATAAGAAGAAGCCCTAGCTGGAATTTCAGATCTTCTTGAAGCCAGGTTCTGGAGGCTTAGGAAGAGAGGCCCAGGCTGGAAAGAAAGATTTTTATTTTGAGAACCTGGATAAAGTGATTTTGATTCTGGAAACCAGCTGAAACTTTTGCTGAGTTCAAGGGACAGCCAGAGCTGCTGAGAAGCTGCTGAGGAGCTGCTGAATATGAAAGCCAGCTAGAGCTTCTGAGGATTTTGGAGGATCAACCAGAGCTTCAGAAGACTGAGGAAGCATGACTGTGGTGCCAGTATTTTGTCTGGTTGTGGCTTTGTTAAGCCTTTACTTCCTGGGAACAGAGACTGTGAAGGATTAAGGTAGATTGGACACTGTGAGCTTCAGGGTGGGACAGGAACTGCAGAGAGAGCTGGACACTGAATTGTGACCTATCTGCCTTTGAACCCAGGTGACAGTTTGGTGAATCCAGGTAGGAGCAGGGACCATGGAAAGGAGTCCGGGGAATCTGAGAACCTACCCCAAGTCAAGGTGAAAGAATACTTTACTTGGATACTGTGTACCGACTGAGAAGATTGTGATTTACTTGTGACCAAGGGATGGATGGCCTGTGTATCTTCTGATACTTGAATAGTGAATGATGACTGAATAGTGACTGATCTGTAACTTAGTGTGCCCCATGAATGGAGAACTTTGACTAATGTATTTTGATCCAGACATTACCTTTACTCTGTGCCAGTCCCTCTGCTTCAAATGTGTTTCTTGTAAACAACATATTGAAAGATTCTGGTTTTTAATCCACTCTGCTATTCCATTCACATTCACTGTTATGATTATTAACTATGTATTTCCCTCCATTCTATTTTCCCCTATTTATACTTTTTTCTCTCTTTCCTTTCACCCTGTCCCTCCTCACTAGTGTTTTGATTCTGATCACTGCATCCCTCAATCTCCCCTCCTTTCAAGTATCACCTCCCCCCTTTTCTTTTCACTGTCCCCTCCTACTTCCTTATTGGGTAACATCAAATTCTATATCCAAATGGCTGTGTATGTTATTCCCTCTTTGGGCCAAATCTGATGAGAGTAAGG
>CM053586.1:135633675-135668178 GCA_028646515.1 Pseudochirops corinnae
AGGTCACAGATGATAAAAAGAGACCATTGGACCTTTAACAAAAGTTGTTTAGCTTTAATTCTAGTGCTCTTTCCTCTGAACTATTCTCTCTCTTGGAAGAATGTTAGAGATACACATGGCAAAGAAAGGTAAGGTAAGAACTTTTTGGAGAGAGGATTCATATAGGTCATGAACCATGGATGGCTATCTACTTCTCACAATGATTCCACCATTGTTCAAAATGTACTATCCATTCTTTTTTTCAGAATTCCTTCTGGACTTGAATCAGCTACATATGAAAATCAATATCCTTTTTTATTAATAATGACATTTAAAAATTCAAAGTATTACGTATATATAATCTCTACAATAATCTCCAAATTTGGCTGTAAGTGACCCTGAAAAGGACAAAAAATTGACATGATTCAAGATATTGACCTGACATAGTTTCTGAAGAGAATTGTAAAACAGTTCTCACTGTTGTAAACAATGACAAGTATGGACTCCTGGTCAAGGCTTGGGATTGGAACTAAATGAGAAAATCATAGACTATGTCACTAAGTGTAACAAAAAGACTTTCTTTAACAAAATTATGGACAGGTCATTCAGTAAAAGTACAGCATTGATTCAATTGAATTTATCTTTTCTCATCTTCATGCAATAGGTCAGGCATTTTGACTTCCAGGGAGTTCACTTGTGGGTCAGGATTTTTATGCCTTCTAGTACTGGGAAGCTATATCAATACTTTTTAGTGAAAAAGTAGTCTAACCTACAAGGAAGAGATATTGCTTCTACCACCTTTGGATTAAGTGTATAGATGGCAGGGAGCTGCTGGAGATAGTTTGAATGGGCTCATGCTATGAGATCATTACATTTTCAGTGTAAGCATTTACATCTTAGAAATCAGCAAATGCTGTAAATCAAGTCTTGATATATTATTTTCATGACTCCCTCAACTTAAGAAAATGATGGTGAAAATGTTACTAATGTAGATTAAATTTCAAAGTGTTCTGAGCAGACATTTTTTTCCTTGTGAAAGTTGATTGTTAAACATTTACCAGCATACTGTTGAGCTTCTCAAGTATACAGCACTCAAGGTGACTATATTTGAAGGGGAAATATTCATTTGGAAGCAAAGTCTGATTTGTTTATTTTTTAATCAGTCATAGGACTTTATGACAGTCACACCTTAGACCTTCCCCCTAACATCATTCGTTTGACTAGCATTACTTATCTACTAGGCCAGCGGTTCTCAACCTGTGGGTTATGTTCAATTTGTAACAATGAAAATACATCCTGCATATCAGATAGATTCATAACAGTTGCAAAATTACAGTTATGAAGTAGCAGTGAAAATAATTTTATGGTTGGGGGGTCACCACAACATGAGGAACTGCATTAAAGAGTCATGGCATTAGGAAGGTTAAGAAACACTGTACTATGCACTGTCCTAGAGACTAAGGGTTGGGTGAAGGTAGACACCAAAGATGGGTGATCAGCCCTGAAAAGGACTCAGCAAGCCCTTTCCAATGATGGGAATGACAGTTTCTGCCCTGAAGATATTTTGATTAGCTGGTACTGGCTAAGAAATCAGAAGTTAAATAAATGGAACAGCATAGACATACCACAATTTATAGCAGCAAATCACTTTAGTAACCTTGTATTTGACAAATGTAAATACTTAAGATTTTGGGAAAATAATTCATTATTTGGTAAAAACAAATATAGAGAAAACCGGAAAGCAGTATGTCAGAAATTGGGTTTAGTTCAATATCTTACACTATTTACCAAGATAAGGCCAAAATGGATACATGACCTAGATATAATGAGAGATTTTACAAGAACATTTGAAGAACATGGAACATATTACTTATGGGTAGGAAAACAATTTATAAATAAATAAGACGCAGCAGAGTGTGGTACAAAACAGATAGTTTTTATTACATTAAATTATAAATGTTTTGTATAAATAAAACAAATATAGCCAAGATGAGAAGGAAAGAAAAAATTTGGGTAAAATTTTTAGGGATAGTTTCTCAGATAAAGATGTCATATATTGAATATGTAACTTCATCAAATCTATAAAAAAAAATGAATCATTCCCCAATTGATAAATGGTCAAAGGATATGAATAGGCAATTTTCTGATGGAGAAATCGGAACAATTTATAGTTACATGAAAAAATACTCTAAATCATTGTTGATTAGAGAAATGTGAATAAAAACAACCTCAAGATATCATTTTACATCTATCAGATTAGCTAAAATGATTGAAGGGGAAAGTTTTAAGCAAGCAATTTGAGGTTGCTTCCTTTGCTTCCTCAAATCCCCTTCTCTTCAGGATGTAGATTTTGAGTTTTCATAGCAACAGTCTTAAATCTCTGAAAGCTTAGTGGAAACAGCTAAAGTGATAGGGAGCAAATTATTTGTCAAAACCAATACTCTGACTGAAAAGAGGAAGGAATGCTAATGCTTAAGTTTTCAATAGAAAATTCCAGAGGATCTATCAGAGACAAATTGTATTCTCTTACTGTCTGTTAGCAAGACTGTGGGGGAAAAGTAAAATATTTGCTAAAGATGTGGAAAAAAATGTGAAAAAACATAACAATATAATTATTATTTTTAACGTGTAAAAAAGAAATGTCTCCAGGTGTAATGATACTGGGATTTGAAGATCTTCTATGCCCCTTGAACTTGCTGACGTGGCAGGAAGGGGTGGAGCAAGAGAACACCGGAAGCAGGCTAGTCTCCGTGAGGTACTCACTAGAAGCAGTGGCAGAGGCAGAGGCTGTTGCAGTTGTGGCACAAACTCCTTTCTCTTTGAGCCTGCCAGAATCTGTGTTATGGACTCCTGCTGAGGACTGCCAGGGACAGGAACTGCGGGACTGTAGCTTCTGGGAGCAAGCTGCCTGGACGCTGAGCAGTTGTTGTGAGTGAGGGGAGAAGGATCTTTGCCTGATGTAGCCTGTCCTGTTTTGAGGGCTTGAGAATGTGGGTGTTTACAACTTTAACTACATGTGCCAACTTCATAACTACTGTGTTGGCTTTGACTTTCTGGTTTTGGGACTCAGTTTTCTGGTATTTAAATAAATGCTCTAGCTATATTTCTTATGTAGAGAGCCTGTTACATTTTGTGATTAATAACCATATCAGCATACTTACAGTTACTGTAGGCATTGTGAATGCTACATTGCTGATACACCAGGTTAGTCTATCTTTGGGTAGAGTTACTCCTCTACAAATTAAAGAACATTTCAAAGAAAAATGTATTTACATATACACACATACACAATGAAACATATACAATACATATTTGTATATTTACATATACACGCTACCCACACATATGTATACACACATGCATAAAAGTATAGGCATATACACATGTGTATATAGAAATAGGCACATACATATAGGAATGTGTAATGAATATATGTGTATATGCAGACAGATACACATATATATGCTTATATGTATATACTTCTTTATGCAAATACGCATAGACACATGCATATTCATATACGTAAATAAGACATATGTATATGCATTGTACATGTAAATATATAAGCAATACACGGATACATATCCTATACATATATATACATTTGTGTACAAATATGTAAAGACAGATGTATGTATATAAGTGTATATATATGCATGCATTCATGAACGTGTATGTTCATATATACAGGTAAATACTAGCTCTGTGACTTTAGGCAAGTCATTTAACTGCTGCCTCCTTCAGTTTTCTCAATTGAAAAACAAAGCTAATAAAAGCACTTACCTCACAGTATTGTTCTGAGCATCAATTTTGATAACATTTATAAAGTACTTCTGACTGTGCCCAGCACATAGAAGGCACTATCTAAATGCTTATTCCCTTTCCTATATAATAAGTATATATGTACATATTTATGTTCATGTTTGTGTATATTTTCTTTGAAAGTTATGTGTAATATGCATATACATATATATTATATGCATGCACATATATGTATACAAATATCTGTGGAATTTATTAAATACTGAAGGTGTTTCTAGTTTTACACAGAGGGAAAAAAAGCATTGAGATCAAGAATCTTTGTCCATACATTTCATTCTGGGTTTATGGCCAAGTAAAAAAAGTATTTTCGCTGTTTATACTTGCTACTCTATTTCAACATATTAGAACCTCCGTTAACAAGTAATATAGAAAAGTATATTGCCCTTATCTTCCTGAGAGTATATTCATTTAATCCAATGTTCTTGGTTGATGAGATATTTTGAAAATAGTACCTCATTTTCATTTATTTTTCTCACCCTTTGTTATTACTTTCAATAAGATTCCTCCATTCCCCTCTTACCCCACTGGGTATTTAAGATGTGGGGCCTTTCTTTTAGTATTATTGAGGGAAATTCCAAAGGTGTAGAATGACATTGAATTGAAGGTGTTTATTTCACAAAATTCTCATTAAAAAGGGAACATATTGGGCCCAGATGAGATATAATTTCATTTTCTGCTAAGGAACAAGCAGTATTCACTCCCTTGAGTTCATGGCACTTGAACTGAATTGGCATAACATGTGTTTTGAGTGACATCAGTGAAAGCAGACTTACATGGTTTTGCTTTCTGCCCCAGAGATTTTGAACACACCATCTGCCAGGGAGTCACATGTGCAGCACATGAGCAGGTGAAAATGTGATTGCATGACTGTTTCTCTGACTCTGCTCTTTTTCTTCCATTGTACACTGGGACATCTGTTTCATGTTTAAGGATTTTTTTTTTAAAATAACATTTATATGGTACCTAGTAGACATATAAATCTGTGATTCTGATTACGGGTTCTATCAGTCACAGAGTTATAACCATATCTTTTTCAGATCTAAATTAAATAAATCTGATTTTAGTAATGCAACCAGCTTGACCAAGGAAGCCTCTTGGAGTGCTCCCAGTCATCTTGATGAGATTATAGGACATGGACTTTTGTTAGGAGGGGCACCTTCCATAGAGCCAGAAGTATACCCTAGCTCCTTAATGGAAAGCAAGCACTCTAGCTCCCTGCTAGCAAGACATAAAGGTCATCTCTGTTTGGTCCCCAGTGACTGAGTCTGCTTTGAAGATGATTGTTAACTTAACAATTTAAGTTAAGGGGGAATCAATTCTGGGGAAGAAAAACCTCTGTTACCAAGAAGAATGAACATGATTCTACCCCATTTTACTCCAGAATTCAAAGTGGGTATGGGTGCAAAAAAGGGAAGATGGGATCATTTTACTGTTCCCACTTATAAATCAAAGGGAATGCTTCTCCTCTGGCAATAGTCCATCCCTTCTGACTCTTGGTAGCCAATCATTTTTAAGTCAGTCCTTTTCACTGGATACCAACCAAAGGAGTTCCCTGTGTACTTCCAGCAAGTGATTATGGCCTATTTCTCTCAGCAAGTCTTAGGGCACATACCTAGCTCCATGTGAAATGCTTCCTTCTCTTTAAGTCCATATTGTTTGGGGAGAATTCATCAGACTGATCATCAAGTGTTCTGATCAGTCTTGCACAGTTTCACATTCACTACTCTTCATGATGACTATACACACACATATATGGATATATGAACATTTTCTGAAGACATCATGTTGATTTAAATTTATTACAATAGTTATGGTAGAGATAAAACAAAAATATATTTTGGGGATGGGAGTAGCTAGATGGCACAGTGGATAGAGAATTAGGCTGGGAATTATCTTCATGAATTTAAATCTGGCATCAGAGACTTACTAGCTGTGTGATGCCACAGACAAGTCACTTAACTCTGTTTGCTTCAGTTTCTCATTTGTAAAAATGAGCTGGAGAAGGAAATGTCAAACTGCTCCAGTATCTTCACCAAGAAAACTTCAAATGCGGTTACAAAGAGTCAAACATGACTGAACAACATTTTGTATGCCCATGTGCCATCTTTCCTATGGAATTGTAAGCTCCTTTAGTGAAGAGACTATATTTTCTCTGTCTTTGCATGTTCTTAAGGGATTGAGTGCTTATATGCAATATTCACTTAAATATATTTGCTGAATGTCATTGAATTCAATTAGAAATTGATGTGACCATGTACAATCAAGGATAAATTTTGGTTCTTAAAATTTTCTTCTAGGTTACTGAGGATTTACTTGATTAAGAATGTATATTTTGCTTCTTTCCCCACGTTGCTTCAGCTTTCTGACTGTTTCCTCATCTGAAGTATGACTCTTCTAGTTGTAAATCTTAAGATTTCTGTTTTGTGGGTAGAGGAAAATGGTGGTAATTCTGAAAGTTTCTTTCTTTCTTTTCTTTTTTTTTTAGCAGATGGGGACAAGGGCAGACAGGCATTTTCTCACTTAAAAAAAAAATTAGTTATTCTGAGAATAAGGAGTAGGACTCAGGTAGCTCAATTTCCCATCTGTTGTGTCCTTATGTCTAATAGTCTCTTTGGTTTAATAATACCTTTATAGGATTATCTAGATGGTCAGTATTATGCGTTAATTATCAAGTCAATATGGATATTTTTCAGTGTCTATTGAGTATTCAGCACTGTGCTGGGCACTTTAGTGGCATCCAAAATTGGAGAAGATATCTGCTGTTTAGGAGGGACATTTGTGGAAGAATCTGCATGGTCTCACTCAGATTTGAGGTAATTTAAACAAATAAATCTTGGGGGAAAATGAAACAACTCATCAACAATAAATTAGAAAATAAATGACAATGGAAGTGCCAACTCCAAATGCCAGAAATGTGCTAACTCACTTATTAGGAGAAAGATCTGAAAAGAAAGCAGTTTTTAAACAGGGTTCCAAATGACTACAGGTCCAAACTTATTCCATCCAGAACCTAGGCTGGGATTCATTAAGCTATCATCCAGCCTTGACTTCATTAAAACATCTCTTCTATGAAAGACCATTGGTCCTCTTGAGTTGGACCCAGCTCTTCCTCACAGGA
Organism: Pseudochirops corinnae; assembly: GCA_028646515.1. Taxonomy (NCBI): domain Eukaryota; kingdom Metazoa; phylum Chordata; class Mammalia; order Diprotodontia; family Pseudocheiridae; genus Pseudochirops; species Pseudochirops corinnae. Next base: position 135,640,595 of record CM053586.1, read on the forward strand.
TCTGGCGACTTCATTTTAATTCCTGTGTGATTATGATTTGGGACTTTTGAGAAGCCACTGTGGCACTCTCACTGGTCTTCTTCCATGTTTCCCCCCAAAAGCAATATTTGGTTATTATGCAAGTCTTTTGAACCCTAGAGGAATTTGTGGAACATATCTAGCTCCATCCCAATAAACAATTTAAGAAAATAAACAATTTAATTCTTATGTTAGCTGCGTCTAATACTGGATAAGGACTGGCCTTCAGAAAGACTTGAGTTCCAGTTCTGCCTCACATATTTACTATCCATATAACCCTAGTGAAGTCATCCAATTTCTTTCAGCCTTGCTTTCCGTACCTGCAAAATAATGATAACAAATAGCTCTAAACTCAGCTTCAATAGCTTAAAGCTGCATAATATTTGTGGAAAAGAGATTTTAAAAAGTTAGACCTATATAAACGTTAGATGTCATTAAAACACAGTCATAATTATTAACACTTCAAAGGCTGGTCATTTCTTTGACGTAGATAATTCTTCCATTGACACAAATAGCAAGTCTTCATTACCTTTCCAAAAGGTCTTTGATAGTTCTTAATACTAGCTGATAGTGCTTTTAAGATTGGCAAAGGGCTTTTACCAGTATCATATCATGTGATTCCCTTAACAACTCTGTGGGAAATGGCACTATTGCTATTATCCCCATTTTACAGATGAGGAAACTGATTTTCAGTTTTCCCATATTTGCATAGCTATGATTAGAGGCAAGATTCAAATTCAATCCTCTTCAAACTCAACATCCAGAACTTTTTCTATCATGTAATTCTACCTCCCTATAATTGTCCATGCCATAATGTGTTTATTTCATTTCTCTTTCTTTCTTTCTTTCTTTCTTTCTTTCTTTCTTTCTTTCACTTTTGGAGAGAATTAGGAGCATTATCATATTCTGCCTGCCAGATGATAGCTACTATGCTATTTATGCTATTTTACATATGCTATGATATTTAATCATCATCTGGTTTTTATTAGTGACTTTGGTTTTCTATTATGGTCAATGTAAAGAAAACAGCTTTATCTTAAGAAATATCTAAGATGATTCTGTGTCTTATTGATCTAGCACTTAGCACATTGCCTGGCATACACTCAGCACTTAATAAATGTTTATTGACTGATTGTTGATTGTTTGACTGATGGCAGTCTGTGAGAACTCCAACTCATGCTTTATGAGGATTCCAACTAAATTTTCCCAGTACATTGAAAAAATTACTGGATTTGTAATTGAAGGGCCTGAATTGGAGTCTTAGTCATTTTGTTTATTACCATATGACCTTGATCAAGCACTTAACCTTTCTGTGTCTCTGTTTCTTCATGTGTAAAATGAGGGAATTAGATCAGATAAGCTCAGATGTTCATTCTAGCTCTAAATCAATGACCTATGAATTTCTCATTACTTGTACAAACCTACCAACTCTATTCTTCAGGTTAATGGCATTCTGATACTATAAAAGACAGTTTATCTCCCTTTCTCTCTCTCCCTTTCTCTCTCTCTTTCTCTCTCTCTCTCAAATCAAGACTTCAAATAAGAAAAAAAACCTCAGGTGTTATATGTGTGTTTGGGGGATGGGAGTAGAAGGAAGTGGTGGTGAAATTTGAAGACTTGTGATTATAAATATATAGGGTTCCCTGGTCTGGAAGATATTTTCACAAATAGAAAAGAACAATAATTCATCTATAAGTTAGAGTTTTAGAAAGTTGTGTGTATGGGGGAGCAGTTCTGAGAGGTTGTGACCTGATTGTCTATGTATCACATTCAGGACTTGAACCAAGACCTCCTTGACCCTATAAACCATTCTTTGATCCACCACGTCACATTGTCTATGTTTTTTTTAAATAAATAAATGTATGTATATATAAATAACCATATATGTAAATATATGTATGTCTATACACATATACATATATAAAATACATATAATGTAGGTTTATGTATACATACATACATACATACATACATATATGTTTCTACATATACAAATACCATATAGTTAAGTTTTCCTACCAGGCTAATTTTCTCATTTGGGTGGAATTCTATTAGCATTTGCTGGCTTGACACTGAACTAATAAACAAACAAATGTTTCTTCTTCTCTGCTTTGTAAAACATAGAGGACAATAAGTAATGTGTCCTCAGTTCTGTTAAAGCAATAAGTAATATGTCCTCAGGCACAAGAACATCATTTTGAGATATTTAATTATATGTTTAAATCTATAAGAAAGATGGAAAAGAGTTCAAGGAAAGACAGGGGGAGGGCTAAGCACTATTCAGTTATCTCCACCTACTCATGACCTCCTAGTCTTATACTAAAGTTAGGACACCAGCTGAAGGGGCACAGACTCAAAATTCTACCATTATCTCTTGCAGTTCTCAAGGAAATGACTTGAGAACAAAAGATTTTGGCAGAAGAAAAAATGTCTGCATGCAAAAGCCAACACATACTTCCGTGCCTTCAGTCCACAGAGAATTTCAAGATTCCAGGAGGATTAACTGAGGGAAGTTCTAAGTATGCTTGATAATTCTGTACCTAGTTCAAGTATTTGAGTACATAATCAGGGCCCTTGAATTAGACATGGTTTAAGATGACAATCTAGTTCAGTGGATAAATCACTCTTCCTTGGAAGCATCTTGTAAACTGTATAACATATGAATTGTGAAAGATGAATACAACTTTATGTTGTTGAATGAGAATCTGAAGGACCGTATCATACAAGGGCAGCCAGGATAATGCCAGGCCTCAAATCAGAAAGATTCCTCTATAAGAGGACTCTTATAGAGTTCAAATATAGCTTCAGATACTTACTTGTTATGTGACCCTGGGCGAGTCACTTAACCTTGTTTGCCTCAATTTGTACAGATTATACTGTAATGTAAATGTAAAATGAACCGAGGAAAGAAATGGCAAACAATCCCAGTGTCTTTGCCAAGAAAACCTTAAATGGGGTCATGAAGAAATGGACATGACTAAAAAATGACTGAACATGATATAAGTTGAATAAACCTAGCTAGAAGACATTCTTGATGACTCATTTTTCTAATTTGGTACATTTGTACAAAATTGCTTTTAAATTAAGCAAAGATCCAGATTACTCAATTAGAAAATATACAATTTTATGCCTTTGAAACAGAAGGAAAAGGAAAATAAAGATGATCTTCCATGTAAGTGCTAGATTATCTCTGTATTTTAGGAAAAGTAATTCATCTCTATGGCAGTTTGTTTGGTCATGCCATTTGATTTGGAAAATATAGAGATAACAAGGTACATTGGCAAAAGAAAGCTAACAACAAAGAAGAAAATGAGGGCAAAGGATTTTTCTTTTAAATTAGAGGGGATGATAGTGGCAAAGTTGTTGATTGGAGAGCAATTTAATTGAGTTCTAGAGAGAAACTTGAAGAATTTTGCATAATTTTACCTCTTCCAACCCTTCTACATTCATTGGTATCATATAAAATTCCTGGATTTTGCATTTCATAAAATACAAAAGAAGATGGAGTGAATACTGTAAAATAAAAGCTGGGATTTTATGTGAGTAAAATGAAGCAGAGAATTGAATTAAAGCAAATATATATAGTCTAATCCAGATATATAATTCAGACTGTAAACCCAATTTTATAGTTATAATTAGCTTTGTTACTTGGGTTGTCCTTTACTTTCTACTTCACTCATTTGGATACAATCTATGCGCATAGGAAATGCGCATCTTTGGAATGCAGATTAACTGCAGTGTATTGACATGTGTAGTAAGACTCTGAACATCTCCCAACCCACCAGCAGGTTGGGTTCCACTTGAGCTTCACTGTCTATGTCATCTCCCTCCTGGTTTAGGAAGTATCTCTGAAGGACTGTGGGTTCCTGCTTATGTACTTTTCCCAAGCTCCCATTTTTGTGTATGCTCCTAATATCAATCACTTAGTGAGTGGTACCCCAAATTAATTTTAACTAGTGCAATGTCTCCTCAATTTGATTTAATCATCATCGTCATAAAAGCTAATATTTATATATCACTTTAAGGTTTGTAAATCTCTGAATACATGTGATTTTCTGTGATTTTCAAGTCAACCCTGTGAAGTAGGTGCTATTTTACAGATGAGGAAACTAAGGTTAAGTGGTTAAGTGACAGTCCAGGATCACAACTCTAGTGTCTAAAGCAGGATTTCAGCTCAGACCTTCCTGATTCAAAATCCATCATTGTATTTTCTGTGCATAGCTAGTAACTTCTTTGACATCATAGATAAATCCTCACTCTCTCTCTGTATCTCTCTCTGTCTCTGTTTTTGTCTGTCTCTATGTCTCTGTCTCTCTCCAAAAATGAGGCTTCTTGCCTTCATTTGGGAAACTTTTTTTTGCTTGATGAATTCCAGAGACAGCATGGATTGTTTCCCCTTGATTTGTCCTGTCCTGTATTCTCAATTTTCACACTCCTCTTCGTCTTGCCCCCATTCTTTTATTACTCTTCCTCAATGCTATATTAATGCTTTGTCTTTTTTAACTCCTTGACGAAGCTGGCAATGTAGGAGAAGGCTGTTTTGAGGATCAAACAAGATAGCACATGGAGTGTACTTTGTAAACCTTAACATGTTCAATAAATGCTAGCTGTTATTTTTGCTCCCAAATGTGGTGCTACTTCCATGGACTCCAAGGAGATGTAGAGGAGGTAGGAGGTGATTTATCCTGGAAAAACTTGTACAAATCAAAGTGATGAGTGAAATAGGCAGATTTCCCCTTTAACATTTCTCCACGTCTTGGTACAGCCAAATGAAGAGCTCTCTATCTCCTGAGACTGGCTTTCAACACATGGAGAACTTGAATGTTGTCTTTACTTCCTGGGCATTGTTAGTTTTTCAATTCTATTCAAAACATTTAATCTGATTTCTTTAATCATTTTAATACCATTAAGCTAGAGCTAGAAAGGACCTCAGAAGCCTTCCAGCTTGAGCCCTTTATTGTGCAGAGAAGAAAATTGAGGTTCCATGGGCGCAAGCATTAAACATGACATTTGAAGTCAGGTCCTCCAACTCTAGATCCAGTACTCTTTTCACTGCACTCAGCTGTCGTTTTACAAATTTGGCTAAATTTTCTTACCCCAAATTATTCATTTTATTGTTGTTCAGGTTTTCAGTTTGTGTCCAAGTCTTTGTGACCCCATTTGGGGTTTTCTTGGTAAAGATACTGGAGTGGTTTGCTATTTCCTTTTCTAGTTCATTATACAGATGAGGAAACTAAGGCGAACAGTTTGAAGCGACTTGTCCATGGGAACAGAGTGCTAGTAAGTATCTGAGGCCGGAAGTGAACTCAGGAAGATGAGTCATCTTGACTACAAGGCCAGTGTACTATCCATTGCATCATCTAGATTATTAAGTGGGGTCATGAAGAGTCAGACACGCCTGAAAAACAACAGATTATTAAAAAGGAGTGGAAATGGAGGGCCATACACTGCAATGAAAACGTTTTCTGGGATCCTTCTTCTTGACCTCTTGATTTTGGGCATATCACCTAATTGGCCTCAGTTTCCTCATCTGTAAAACAAATGGGTTGGACTAGATGACCTCTGATGTCTCTTCTGGGTCTACATTATTCTATGATCTTAGGCCTGTGACTTAAACTCTCCTGACCTTGGTTTCTTCACCTAAAAAAAAAATTGCCTTAGACAATCTCTAAGACTCCTCCTCTTTCTCTGCTAGGTTTCAATATCATTGAAGTTGGAAAACTTATTTCTTTAATCTTTTTCCTATCTTCATTACTTGGAACAGTGCATTATCCACAGATCTGCTTAATAAATGCTTATTAATTGCATGAATTAATGCAGTTTAAAGGCTTCACCTGATATTAGCACAAAAGAACAACCAATGATAGAAATTCAGTTACTACATATACAATGTCACTCCCATGCTCAATAAACTGCTGTGGCTCCTGAACACCAAATACAAACAAAGATATTCATCAAATTCAGTAAAGAAATCACTCTTTTTCTTAGTCCCATAAAGGATATGGCATAAGAGTTGTAGCAGATGGATAAATATTTTACAGGAATGAGATTTTTGTTTTAAAGACAAAACCAAAACATTTATTTGAAACATTCAGAAAGCTGAATCCCAGCACCAGAAAGCTAAATTCATCATAGCAATGAAGAAATTTATGCATAATAACAATGCAGAGGGCACATCCATCCCCAAGCCTTCCCCCTGGTAGGGGGAACAAACCCTCATAGCTAGATGCCTGCTTCCTCTCTCTCCCTCAGCTCTAACTGCTCTGACCAATTTCCTCTGGGCTTTGCTCCACCCATTCAAAGATTCGCTCACCACAGGCTTCATGTGAATCAAAGTCATGTGTCTTAGGCTTCTATGTGATTTAAGCAGGCCATGTGAGCCTTTTAATGGGTGGGAAAGACCTTCTCATTTATATTACCATTACATTCAGCCCCAAGATCTTTGGTATAAATTACATAGGTTAATAGGAGTTTAGGGGTAACTAATGTCAACAGAATTTTACAACCACATAACAGGGATAACACAAAATAAGCAATGAAATAGTACCTTAGGGTGAAGCTTGAGCACAAGCACTCCATCATTTCCTCCCTGGAACTAATGAGGCCCAAAATCTTGGGGTAAGGGGCTAAGGTCTCTTCTTCCATATCTACTTTCTGCTGAAATTGTCTGTAGAGCTGTCCCTGCCCCAAGAGGTCCCATTTGAGAGGTCAGTTCTTTAGCTGGCATCTGGAGCTTGGTCAACACCAGGTCTATGGAAGACACATCGCAGTTGTGGACAGGGGTTGACATCTGTCTTAAGTGAACAGGCATCTGTAGGTGGAGGGTACTAAGCCTGTAAGAAACAAATCTTCCCATTTGGCAGCTTCTGAGATTCTATAATATTTTATAACTGCTCCCATGAGGTTACCTAGAGAGACAACTGAAACACTCTCTGGCAGAAAATGAAGTCTGTATCTGATAATTAAATACATCAATATGATACAAACAATTAAAACAAATAGACTAAAGATACAGTTGTAGCACTGGATTATTCTTCTTGATGAGCCCATTTTCCAGTTGGAACTGGAAGGGTGGGTTTGGCAGGAGTTGGAAGCACCAGTTTGGTAGTGATGACCAGGGTAGTATGTAGGGTTATATTGGGACCTTCATCAGTTGTGTGTAAATACTTCTCTTCCACCATCTTGGCCCCCATGTTGTGTATGCCTCATGGTCACTGAAAGCCTACAGGAAGGTGGGGCTGGTGGGCCACCTCAGGTTTCTGGTGGTGTGGGATGGGGGAATTTAGCAGGAGCCATATGTGGAAGGGCACGGGCTGGGAGAATGCAGCTTCTCCTTCACTTCTTCTCTGTGGTCTAGCCTGGGGTGGGGGGGGGGAGTGGTTCACAGGAATAGAAGATGAGGGGAGAACACATGACTACTGGGTACTAAGTGGCTGCCTGAAAGGTTTCCTGGGTAGTGGGGTTACTTTCATTCTTTTTTCATCCTCTTTGATCTGGTGATATGATAGTCAATGGATGATACCTAGGGTTAATTGGGGAAGGACGGGAAGGGAAGGCCATGTTCAAGGACTTGTGATTATTGGCTTCTAAACTGCTTCCACACAAACGCCCGCCACCTCAACAAGTTTTTGTCAGTGTGGTATTATTTGAACCCAGGTCTGCATGGCTCCTAATTCAAGGACTGTGTCCCCACCATGAGATGTAGAGAGCTGCTATACTTTCTTACTAGCTTGAGCAGATCACCTTCTTCTTTGTGGTCTTCCAGCTTTGTACAACATCTGGTGATTTACCTGGCTGTCAGGAACAAAGCTTCTTTTTTAAAAAAAAATAATTTGTTTATTTACTTTTAGTTTACAACATTTAGTTCCACAGTCCCTTGAGTTTCAAATTTTCTCCTTCTCTCTCTCCTGCCCCACCCCCCACTCATGGTGACATATAGGATCTACAAATACCTTCACATTAAGCATTAGTCAGGTTGTAAAGAAGAATTATAACCTATGGAATGATCAGTGGGAAAGAGGAAACTAAACAAAACAAGAAAAAGAAAGAGAGCAAGTAGTTTGTTTCACTTTGCAGTCAGACTCTGCAGCTCTTTCTCTGGATGTGGATATCTCTTTCAATCACGAGTCTTTTGGAGTTGTCTTATTACCTTATATTGCTGAGGGGAGCCCAGTCTATCAAAGTTAGTCATCATACATAGGTTGTGTTTGTAATTGTGTACAGATTTCTCCTGGTTCTGCTCTTCTCACTCAGCATCAGTTTATATAAGTCTCTCCAAGTTATTATGAAGTCTGTCTGCTCCTTATTTCTTATAGCATAATAGCATTCCATTAGATTCCTACAACTTGTTCAACCATTCCCCAACTGATGGGCATCCCCTGGATTTCCAGTTCTTTGCCACTACAAAAAGAGCTGCTATAAATATTTTTGTACATATGGGTCCTCCTCCCACTTCTCTGATCTCTTTGGGATACAACCCTAGAAGTGGTATTGCTGGGTCAAAGGATATGCAATTATTTATAGCCCTTTGGGCATAGTTCTAGATTGCTCTTCAGAATGGTTGGATCAGTTCACAATTCCACCAACAATGCATTAGTGTTCCAATTTTTCCACATCCTCTGCAGCATTTATCATTTCCCTGTTTTGTCATCTTAGCCAATCTGGCCTGTGAGATGTGGTACTTCAGAGTTGTTTTGATTTGTATTTCTCTAATCAATAGTTATTTAGAAAATTTTTTTTCATATGCTTATAGATATCTTTAATTTCATCTTCTGAGAGCCTCCTGTTCATATTTGACTTAATTCTTTGTATATTTTAGAGATGAGGCCTTTATCAGAGACATTGGTTGTAAAAATTCTTTCCCAACTTTCCACTTCCCTCTTAATCTTGGTTACATTGGCTTTGTTTATACAGACACTTTTCAATTTAATGAAGTCAAAATTATCCATTTTGCATTTTAAAATGCTCTCTAACTCTTGGTTCATCATAAAATCTTCCCTTCTTCATAGATCTGATGGGTAAACTATTCTTTGCTCTCCCAGATTGCTTACAGTATCAGCCTTTATACCTAGATTGTGCATTGATTTAGACCCAATTTTGGTATATGATTTTTGATATTGGTCTATGCCCAATTTCTGTCATACTATGTTCCAGTTTTCCCAGCAGTTTGTGTCAAATAGTGAATTCTTATCCCCAAAACAGAGTCTTTGAGTTTATCAAGCAATAGATTACTATAGTCACTGACTGCTGAGGCTCATGTACCCAATCTATTCCACTGATCCACTACTCTATTGGGAGGGAAACTTCTCCAGAGGATCTCATCATTCCTGGTCTGGAGCTGGTATTCCCCTGCCAGCAGCTGTATGGTGTGGGACCCTGGGAGATGAATGAGATTTTTAAGAAACCTTATGACTCCTAGAATAAGCCTGACTAGAAAACATTCTTTATGACTCAGTTGGCTAACTGGTGCATTTGTTGAAATTGCCTTTAAACTAAGCAAAGATTCAGGTGGCTCATTAGTGAAATAATCTGATTTTATGTTTCTGATCTTCATAACCAGGCTCCAAGTTATTCCAGGCTTTTTATACACTACTCCCTTCTATATTCTATAGTCTGGGTTTACCTGACATTCTTCTTGTTCCTCAGACTCCACCTCTAATCTCTTTGCCTTTGTATTGTTTGTATTGTAATGTTTTAGAATGCATACCCTTTGCACCCTGGCCTCTTGGAAACCCCTTGGAATCCTTCCAGGCTCAATTCAAATGTCATGTCCTACATGAAATTTCTTTGTATCCTGAACTGCTACTGCATTCCACCACTAAATTTACCTTGTTTTTGTTGTCATTCAGTCGTTTTTCAGCTGTTTGACTTTTTTTGACCCCATTTGGGGTTTTCTTTGCAAAGATACTGGAGTGGTTTGTCATTTCCTTTTCCAACTCATTTTACAGATGAGGAAACAGAGGCAAACAGGGTTAAGTGACTTGTCCAGGATTAAGTGTCTGAGGGCAGATTTTAAATCAGGAAGAGGAGTCTTCCTAACTTCAGTTCAGGCATTCTCTCCACTGTGTCACCCAGCTATCCATACCTTGTATTTAATCTCTATATATTATATATATTTATATGTATAGGTGTTGTATCCCAGCAAAATGTAATATTCCTGAGAGCAAAAGACTCCTTCAGTTTTGTTTTTGTATTCCTACTTCCTAGCACAGCTCCTGGAACACAACAGCCACTTAAATGTTTGTTTATTGATTTATAATACAGATATACATATATATATATGTGTGTGTGTACGTATGTATATACATAAATATATATACCTACATACACATATATCAATACATGTGTGTATACACATATATGTATGTGTATATATGTGTAGTGCGTATGTGTGTGTGTGTGCGTGCACATGCTGTTATAATCAACTCAATTCTACAAAAGAGAAAACTGAAGCTCAAAAAATGAACTGAACTAGTCAGTCGAAACACATTTATTAAGTATTCACTATTTCCCAAATACTCTGCTAAGTACTGGGGATACAAATGTAAAAAAGAAACTACCTGACCTCAAGAAACTTACAGTCTAATGGGGGCAGACAACACATGAAAGAAAGATTAAAAGGAGGGTGAAGATGAAGGGAAGGTACCAGACATGGGGGCAGATGTGTAAATCCAAGAGTGTGATCAGATAGGAAATGAAGAGATGGTCTGCTTAATTGACTTCTTTAAATGGATGTTTGGAAAGGAACTCTGCTCCATTCTCCAATCAGGAAGATTCTGGGGCAGAGGGTACTGATGTGTGAGTACCTATGTCAATGTTATCTTGCAGGATGATGAAATTACTAGTAAAGATATTAAATGACTTGCCCAAGATCGTCAATTTAATAAATGACTCATCCAGAATATGAAAGTAGATTGCAAACCTTATCTGGTAGAACATATAATTTAGGCTGTGAGGGAGAAAGTTTCATTGGTTTCTATGAAATCACTGCCAAATTCATCAGTAGTTATGGTCTTGCTCCAAAAGTAGAAAAAAGTGGAAATCTTCTTGTTCTATTGCATTATTCCTTTGTTTTTAATAGGTGCTTCTCTGAGAAATCTTATAAGAAAAACTCTGTGTGATTCTATATTCTATGAAGTGGCTGCTATAGACAACATCATAGCTTTGCTAAATTTAGCAAGAGATATGAAAATTCTTGTGTTGTAAGGGTTAGCTTGGAGAACTGGTCAGAATGAAGACAAGGAAGAATCTGAGGAAGATGTTGGAGTGAGTGATAAGGTAGGGGTCCAGCTCTCCCCTCATCACTTCAAATAAACAAGAATAGCATCCAAAGTACAGCACAAACAGCAATGACAGGAAAAAGAGCATTGAAAGAGCTTACTCTAAAGTTATTCTTGTAGGGAGAATAATAGAAGATCATCTCATTGACTCTTCACTCTGAGTAAACAAGGGCACTCCTAGTGATGTGCCCCAAAGGCCACAAGAGATGAGTGGCCATGTATCTTTCATGGTAGCTCCTGTTAAAAGCGTTGACCCCTGCTGTCTTTGTACTTTCTCTGGAGATACTCTTTTCGAGGGTAGGTTGGGGACTATGCATCTCACCAGTCCTGAAACTTGAGAGGGAGGGAAGTATACAGCTATAAAGGACTATGGAGCATAAAGAGAAGACTGAAGAGGAGGGAGGGACCCCTAAATCCTGCGGCATTTCTAAAACTTACATACAAGGAAAACCAGGTATTCTGCACCCAGACTGAGAAAAAGATTAAACAAGAGGCTCAGTCACAAATGTTTCTTGGAATTTCCCTTCAGCAGTGTCCCAGGAAACCATCCCTATATGCTTTTGGAAATATGGACTTTGAATCTTACTATCACCTAATTTTAACATAAGGATTAAAGAAACTAGTTAGCCAAGAGGAAAGGAAACTAGAAGAATTGGGTTGGGAAATTTGGGGGATATACCAAATTTCAGTGACCTTTTAGTTAAGTTAACAATAATTTATTAAGTGTTTACCATGGGCAAGGCATTATTAGAGCAAGGATTATTAACCTGGCATCCATGAACTTTAAATATATATTTTGTTAATTCTCTCAAAAATAATTGATTTTCTATGTAATTCTCTGGTTTTTTTTATGTTATACATTTAAAATTTTTTCTGAGAGAGCACTGGGACTTTCAGAGAGGTCCATGACAGCCAAAAGATAAAGAATCTCTCTTTTAGAATCTCCCTTTAGCAATATCCCTATTGGTCAACTTCAAGATTGTCAGGTCTTACACAACCTTAGTGATATAGGGGTTAGGGAGGGGTACAACAATCCTGTACCTACAAATGGGTAAAATTGCTCACAAGGTCATTTATAGCAAGGATGCCATGGAAAATCAGCAGAGTGATTGATAAATATAACTAAAAGGGAAGAAATGAACAATTTGGCAAAGAAAAAATATATTAATAAATGATTACTTCACAGGGAAAGATCCTAGAATACTAGAGTTACAAGTGAAAGAGGAATGTCATCATTTTATAGATGAGCACACTAAGGACCAAAAGGTTAAAAGGCTTTCTAAGAGACACAAAAGTAAAAAAAAAAATATTTGTTATAATTTGATCCCTAGTCCTCTGACTTGAGGAAGGTGAAGGTATTATTTTTAAATATTTGGTAAGACTCCCTGAAAAGAGGATGGGGAATTCTCCAGACCAAAAAAAAAATGGTTCAAAAGAGCAATGAAAAAATTCAATGAAAATGTCAAAGAAATAGGGAAGAAAAGAGATGTCTTAGGGAAAGAAATCAACAAATTTAACAAGAGGGTATTCAAGTTAGCACAAAAGACAAAACACTCTCCAAAAAAGTAGATAATCTGGGGGAAAAAAGAATGAGAGCAATGGAATGAAAAAAAAAAAGATCTATGGGCAGAAGGAAAATTAATGAAAAAACCACAAGATTGGAAGAATATATGAGAGCTCTACAAAATAAGAATATTGAACTTGAAGAAAGGATGCTAAAGGATAATACAAGAATTGTAAATCTTCAAGAAAATTGTTGTCTAATTTTCTCCCAAGTTCTTGTTACAATAAGAGTACTCCCATAGTAATTTATGTTCTTGAGTTTATAAAAAAAAAGAAAAACTGGGATATTGTTTTGAATTATTTCTTGATCTATTTATCTAGTCTGTTCCATTTATTTATTTTCATCGTTTTTATTATTACTGTTTTATGTTATATTTTGTTATCTGATAATGCAATGCTTCCAACATCTCCTCCCCCATCCTTTTTTTTTTTGTCCTATATTCTCTGAACACTGGAGAGAGTTATAGTTAGGTACCCACTGGTGACTCACCCTGTAAGTATAAGTGAGTTGGGAGAGTGAACCCAGAGGAGCTGTTACATGAATTTAATGAAAGAAAATGCAAAATTCACAATTATATCCATGATTTATAGCCTCAATTATATGCGTTAATTCTACTTATATCCTTTGTTTTTGATATTATTTAACATAGTGATACTTTACTTTTACAATATATCTGAAAGCATTAGCTTTATTTTTTCGCTGAGAAATTAAAAACATACACACACACACACACACACACACACACAAATGTCTCCAGTCTCATATGCATGACCTTATGTAGCCCCCATCTACTGGAAACACTAATTTCTTTTGTAGTGTATTTCTATCCAAACATGTTGAACATTCTCCTGTCTGGTTAATATATATGGTGGATACCCTGCTCTGGGTTCTTTGAAAGAATAACTCAATATTTTTTCCCTTTTAATAAACGTTCAATTGCTTTCTTTGATAGGTGCAGTTTTGCCAGATGTGTCTGTTTATATGTCAATATATACACCTCCCCCTCCTTTCTCTGTATATCTACATATGCACACACATATATACTTATACGTCTACATATAAATTATACACACACATATAAGTTTAAAGTCATTACTATTGGTGTAATGTTGTGAAATATACTTAACTTCTCTGAATATGTTTTCTCATCTGTAAAAGCAGTTAGTGGGCCTAGCTGGCCTTTAAATACACTTGAAGCTCTAAATTTATGATTCTATTATGAACAGTGAAATAAGAAGAACCAAAAAATATGCAGTGACTACAACAATCCCATGTTTAAAAAAATTATCAAAAGGAAGGTGAACTCTGAGTAAGTGAAAGTCCAATAACTGCCCTGGAGATTTTGTAACCACTTAATGAAACATGCCTTCCTCCTTACTGCAGAGAGCCAAGAGACTGATCAATCAAGGCAAAATGTTGTATATATTGTCAGTGGATTCAGATGGAATATTAGTTGTTTTTCTCAGTTAAAAAGAAGGTTTACTTTAAAAGAGGCAATGGGGAAGAGGCATTTCTGGAAATCACAATGATGTTAAAAAATCATTATCATTTTTAAAAAAGTTAAAGAAAGAGAAGGGAAGTGAGTAAGCTGGAAAAAAAAAAAGCAAAAGAAATTCTGCCCCTTTGATAACATGTCATGTAGAGTTTGGTGGGGGCAAATAATGAAATTAAATAGATTTTAGTGGTATTTTAAAAAGAAAGAAAAAGAAACATACTAGAATGGCAAAGGCCAAAAAAAAACGTGTTTTTCCTATCCCTCCCTTGTCATCTTTCTACACAAACTTTAATCTGCACTAAAAAAGAAGGGAAGCAATAGAAAGGGTAACATTCAATTCAGTAGCTAGGAGTAGAAACTGTTTTATTTGAATCAGTACCAAAAAGGATAAAATATAACGCAAAAAGATAAGAGGCACATATAAATCAATCCTGGTGAAAAAAAACCCATGAACCCTAAAAAGGATGGAACATGGATCAATATAATACTTTTCAAGAGGGCTATCTATACCTCTGACATATGTGGGTAGACACCTCCTTACCCTTTAGACTGTCTCATTCACTCCAACTTGCCCTTACACTTGCAGGTATAGGTTTTAATAGTTCAATACCAATTCAATTATACTAAAATTCTCTTTGGCTCCTAGGGGCAAAACTGTTACCGAATACATCTTCCCTATTTACCACCCTCAAGATAAGCAGATTCTCTTCTCTTTTTTTGAATTTACAAAGCATTTACAAGTTCTTTCAAATTGGAACTATCCTTAACAGGAAACTGGAATAATGTTACGTTATTGAATTGATAGCAGAGAACTGCAGAGCTCATCAAGGTGGATCTCTCTGGGCCTTTCAGGCCAGCTGGACCATCTGTTCACTTCTAGAATTCTGCATCATCCAGCAACATGAAAGTAAAAAGTAAAACATCAGAGTTCGACTCTCTGGGCAAGGCATATCAGGCCAAATAACTCTACTAACCAAGATTCTGTGTCATCTACAAAATCTGTCTTTCTCTTTCCTATTTTTCTTTCTCAAACCAGAGGGACAACAAAGAGCCCCAAGTACTTCTGAGAGGTTTTATCTCTCTGAGTCTCTAGGCAGTAGTACTGAGGAGCAATAGCTTGGAACTGAAGTTATCTTCCAATGAGCATAAATATTTAGTCAGCCAATAAGAAATATAGCAGAAGATTTCTTGTCAGCTGAGCACTTCTATTTCTGGTTTAGTCAAGCAACTCCACAAACTAGGCCTTTACCTCGCTGATGAATCTTTTATTTTTTTACCAGATTCTTCAATTTTTTAATTATATATATGCAGTCTTAGACTCCTGCCTCTAACTTACTTTGTATGGTTTAAATCAAAGCTTCCTTTGGCTTACTTTCAACTTATAAGGTAACAACTCCCAATATCTCCCCTGTGAAATTCATCATTCTTTTCTAATCCCTAGTTTCCAAACAGATATATAACTTTTCATCAAAAAAAAAACCAGAACAAAACAAAAAACAAAAACACAAAACCCTCAAGTCTTACAACAGTGTAATAGGTATGAGCTAAGAAACCCTAATGCCTTTTAGCTCTAGTCATTAATCAGTTCTCAAAGTGGTCCTCCATCACATCCTGTGTCCTTGAAAATGGTGTTTCTTCATGCTAACATTTTATCAGTTTTTAATATATGAAAGTTATTCCCCTGCACCTTTAAAGCATTAAATCATTCACATACAAATGGCCTCACTTTTCATCCTTTACAAGGTGATTTAAGCTTTCATATTTATTCCACAGTTCATTGTCTATCCTCAAATTTCATCACTCAATTGTGAATATATATATATATATACACACACACACACACACACACACATATACATACACAGACATATGGATTTTTTAGTAAAACAAGGTTTTTTTCTTACTTTTTTTTTTCCAGGCATCATATTGCATATATATAATTGAGGTAATATTTTACATCCGTTACCAGTTTCTTTAACTACTACAGTATGGATCATGTTCATATCCATACAAAGCCTTGCTTATACACATAGAGATAGGAGGGCATTCAATCCTTCTGATAAATCCAGTATATCTTCTAGATCTTCAAAACATCATATCAACTAATCCCAAGCACTTTGTTGCTTTTGAAAGAACAAGTCAAATATGTCCTTCCCACCTATGTTTTCACCCCTACTCTCTTTGAAAATTACAAAATGCTACAAAAAATATAACATGTAATAATACATGCAGGTCCTGAATTTCTACTCAATTGTGTTATGACATTAAAAATCACATTTTAAAATAAAATGGAGCAGTACATTAAGTTATTAGTACTCTGATCAGTACTTAGATCCGACTTGGTCCACAACATTCATGCTTTTGGATCTTAGGATGGGAGACAGGAGATGGAAGTGAGTTAAAAACCTCTGTCTTAAAATTTTTTTAATCCTCCTTTAAATGCTGTGACAGCAGCAAGGAATTGCTGGCCAAAATTCCTAACACTGGGACTGTCTTTGGAATTATCCTTATGTTAAACTGAGCTACACTGAAAACTGGCATTTCAGTAGTCATGCATCATGTTTTGGGCTAGAAGATTGGTCATTTCACCCTTGAGTTAACTCTATGAAAAGATCCAGTGTAACTCAGGAGACTGGTGACTCCAAGACCCAAAGACAAAGATTTTGTTGTGGATTTTTGCTGGCTTACTAGATGAAAGAGAGAACTCTCTCATTTGTACCATCATGACTCAGTTTCCACATTTGTGAAGTTGGAATGATATAAAGATCTATCTAGATTGGCTAGATTTCAGTAACAAATGAAGCATCCTTTGCTATTTAATGACACCATCATTCTAAGTCAATCTGATTCAGGCACAGTGGACAAATGGTTTACTATTTTCCTAAGAGAGTTTGGGCTTTAGATTTATGTTTATGTTCTAAAACGACTACTAGCTTCATCCAAAATTGGGTGACTCCAAGCATTGGAGAGCATTATTAGAAATGAAAGAGCAATTTATTAACATTTTAAATGTCATATCAAAAATATCTTTCCTTTTATAATATTTTGCCCCTCTTAGCTTTATCGTCAATGTGTCTTTGGTAGACACATAGGCTAGAAATCATAAATGTACCGTCATTCACCAAAACTTTATTTTTAACCTATTTTGTATTCTTTTTAATATTTTGAAAATACAGATTTGTATTTTTTTTTTTGCTTTAGGAGGTATGGATAAGAGACCAAAAATTCTTTAAAAAATATCCTGTCTTCTACCAGAAGCCTTCCACAGCCCATCCTAATTCTAGTATCTTCCCTCTGTCAATCATTTCTTATTTATCCTTTATAAAGTCTGTTTATAAATATTTGTTTGTTTGTTTTCTCTAAAAGTAGATTGTGTGCTCCTTGACTGTAGGTGCTAAATTTTGCCCTTTTTTGTATCTCCTTAGTCACAGTGTCTAGCACATAGTAGATGCTTAATAAGTATTTAATAATTGATAAAAATCAATCTACTAAAATTTAACTTAATTATTTAAAAAATCTGAAGACCTTGATGATCATTTCTAAAATAAAAATAGTATCAAGAGCACAAGAACATTAGAGGTAGAAGGGCCCTTAGGGCTACCTAATTAAACCCCTTTATTTTATAAATAAGAAAACTGAGGACTAGAGAGGTTAATTGAATTTCCCAAAGTGACTCAAAGCACAAATATCAAAGGTGGGATTTGAAGCCAGATCCTTAGATTCCAGAGACCATGGTCTTTCCATAGCACCACCCTGCCCCATGCTGAGTTTGTCAGAGAGGGGAGTAGAAGCCACTTTTGGTGCAGTTTTCTTTCTACCACATTATATATTTATTCTCCTCCAATGACTTCTAAAGGAGTATATGGTATCCCTTACAACCAGCTTGCAATGAGGAATACTTCACTCAAGGCAGAGTACTCTCAATTTCATCTAAGTTCATTCTGTTGAGTGAACAATTGTATCTCAGCTTTCCAGATTTCTGTTATCATTCAAACATGAAGGTCAAATTTCTGGGAAGCCAGAGTTCAGAACAAATAACTAGATCAAGTTTTATATCATAGGATTATACATCTAGAATTGGAGGGAAATTGGGAGGCCATCTAGTCCAACCCTCTCATTTTCCATTTTAGGAAAGTGAGATGCAGGGAGAAACAAGGAAATGAGGTGATTTACCCAAAGTCACAAAGGTGGTAATTATAACATGTAAGATCTGAACCCAGGGTCTCCAACGCCATAGCCAGCATTTGTTTTCTATTGTCAAGAATGCCTGAGTTCAGATCCAGTCTTAGAGACAATTTACTAGCTGTGCAACCTTGGACAAGTCACTTAATCTCTGTCTGCCTCAATTTCTCCATCTAGAATAAAATGGGCATAATAATAGCATCTACTTTCCTTGGATTTTTGTGAGGATAAAATGAGATATTTGTAAAGCACTTTGTAAACCTTAAAGTACTATATCTAGAACATGGGACATATTACCTATCATATATATGAATAAGGGAAGAATTTATGAATAAACAAGAGGTAAAAAGAATTATGAGATTTAAAATGGATAATTTTGATTACTTTATCAATATTTTGCCAAATCAAACCAATCTAGCCAAGATGAGAAGGAAAGAAGAAAATTGGGAAAAAATTTATACATAGTTTCTCAGATAAAGGTCTCATATCTCAAATATGTAGACAACTTTGTTAGAATTATAAGAATATGAGTGATTCACAAATTAATAAATGATCAAAGGACATGAGCAAGAAATTTTTTGATGAAGCAATCAAATCTGTATAGAGTCATGTGAAATGCAAATTACAATTTTAAGATATCATCTCACATCAGATTGGCTAAAATGATGGAAAGGGACAATGACACATATTGGAGTGGATGTGGAAAAATTGGGACACTTATATACTTTTGGTGGAACTGTGAACTGATCTAGCCATTTTGGAAAACAATCTGGGATTATGCCCAAAGTTTATAAAATTGTGTATTCTCTTTGACTCAGAAATATTACTATTAGGTCTGTTTCTCAAGGTTATCAGGGAAAAAGGAAAAGAACCAATATGTTCTAAAATATTTATAGCAACTTTCTTTGTGGTGGCAAAGAACTGGAAACTGAGGGGATACCCTTCAACTGGGGAATGACTGAACAAGTTGTGGTATATTATTATGATGGAATAGTACTATGCTGTAAGAAATGTTGAGCTGGTTAATTTTAGAAAAACATGGAAAAACACATGAAATAATGAAGGGTGAAATGAGTAGAACAAAGAGAAAATAGCATACAGTAAAACATTATTATTTGAAAAACACCTGTGAATGATTAAGTTATTCTGAGTACCATAAAGACTCAAATCAACTACACAGGACTTATGGAAAAGATGCTATCCACCCCTGGATAAAGAACTGAAAAATAGAACTGTGTGTGTGTGTGTGTGTGTGAAATGATGGCCTTCTCTAGTGCAAGGGTAGGAAGGGAAGGGAGACAATTTGGAACTTAAAATGTAACAAAAATAAATAAAATTAAATATTAAAAAGTATTAAATTTCATAGCTATATGACAGTCTGAGAACACATGAACTTTTAAAATGTGTCATTTCTTTTAAGTCAGGTGACACATGGATTTAGTTTATCAATTATTTGACAAGCATTTATAATAATATCAGTCCGCATTTGTATAGCATTTTACTTGCAATAATACATGAGGTCTACAACACTGATTTCATTATCACATTTTACAGAGGAGAAGACTAAGGTAGAATAGAGTTGGAGGAAGAATTTGCAGAAAGATCTCCTGACTTCTAATGCAGCATTCACTACATAGCAGTCTCTTCTCTTTGAACGTTTGTATTTTCAGTGGTTTATTTTTATTTGATTTGGAAGGTTTTTCACACATAGTTTCCAACTGAAAACAAGTGGATTGTATCTGAGCCTCTCTGAGCCTTTTGAATTTTGGTAACTGGTGTTCCTGGAAATGACTCATAGTGGTAGAAGCAACACTGACTTTGATGACAGAAAATTTCATTTTGAATCCTGCCTATTAAGTTACCTCACTTTTCTGGGCCTCAGTTTTAGATGACAGTGACATACTTCAGCCAACTACTCCTTGCAAAGCTTTAAGCAAAATAATCTGATGAAGACAACAGCTGGAGGGTGGATGAGAGCCTTTCTCTTTTCCTTCAGATTTTAGCATAGAGACATTACCCCTTCTCTTTACCCATCTATAGGCAGGACTTCACAGAAAAATGAATGAATGAAAATTATTAAGCTCTTACTAGGTGCCAGAAAAGGTTGCTAGGTGGTGTAGTGGATAGAGTGCTAGACCGGGAGTCAGCGAGGCTCAACTTCCTGAGTTCAAATCTGGCCTCAGACACTTACCAACCATTTGACCCTGGGCAAGTCATTTAAACATTTTATCTATAAAATGAGATGGAGAAGGAAATGGAAAACCACTGTAGTGTCTTTGCCATGAAACCTCCAAATAGGATCACAAAGAGTAAGACATAACTGAAAAATTACTGAATACATGCCAAAAACTATTTTATGCTCTAGGGATGCACATACAAAGATGAACATAGTCCCTGCTTACAAGGAACTTAATTCTAACTGAAGAAATAACATGGAAGTGGTGTTACAGCCTGGGAAGTCACAAGTCATAAATGACATAATGAGGAGTTATTATTGCAGTTTCCAGAAATGAACTAGAAATGAGTTATCAATGGAAGCTCTGAATATTTCCATGGTAAGTTTTAACAACACAGAATGGAGCAGCCTGCATAAAAATAGTGAAATGGCATTTGAAAATAGACCAAGCAGTGATATTGCTGGGTCAAAGGTTATAGGTAGTTTAATAACTCTTTGAGCATAATTCTAGATTACTCTCCAAAATGGTTGAATCAGTTCTACCAACAATGAATTAATGTTCCAATTTTTCCATATCCCCTCCAGCATTTGTCACTTTCCCCTTCTATTATAGCCAGTCTGGTAGGTATAAAATTATATCTCAAGATTGTTTTTATTTTCATTTTCCTAATCAATAATGCTTCAGAGCATTTTTATATGACTATAAATTGTTCTGATTTCTTTGTCAGAAAACTGCTTGTCTATATCTTTTGACCATTTATCAATTGAGGGATGTCTTGTATTCTTACCGATCTTACAAAGTTCTCTATATATTTTAGATATGAGACCTTTATCTGATAAACTGTCTATAAATTCTCCCCCTCCCCAATTTTCTACTTTACTTATGATCTTGACTATATTTGTTTTATTTGAAAAAAAACTTTTTAATTAAATGTAATCAAAACAATCCAGTTTATACCTAATTTTGTTCTCTATCTCTTATTTATTCAACAATGATTTGCCTATCCATAAGTCTGATAAGTAATATGTTCCATATTCTTATAATTTTCTTGTAAAATTCTCTTTTCATATTTGGGTCATGCATCCATTATAACCCTATCTTGGTAAATGGTGTAAGACATTTTTCTATGCTTAATTTCTGCCATATTGATTTCCAGTTTTCCCAACATTTTTTTTTACACCAAATAATGAATTCTTATTCTAAAATCTTAAATCTTTACACTTGTCACATATAAGGAAGGCATTTTATCTTTATGCTCTTATTTCCAATATTACTAAATTTTTAGCTTGGTTATTATACTATGGAGTTAAATAAAATATTTTCTTTTAGAATCTGCCATTAGTGATACATAATTACCCAGATGATGCACAATATGGTATACTGGAAGGATCACTGTCTTTTGAGTAGAGGACTGGGGTTCAAATATTGACTTTAATGTGTAACCTTAGATTAGTTGCTTCAAGGGTTTGGACTAGATAGCCATTTAGGCCCCATCTAGTTCAATCCACTAATCACTCAGCCATTTATTAAGTACTTCTTATGTGCCATGCACTGTACTAGGTAGTGGATATACAAATTCAATAAATGAAACATTCCTCCAAACATGGGAAACTTACATTCCAATGGACAAGGTAAAAAGAAAGTATAAAAATCTAGGGAGTAAGGTGACAAATTAAATATAGCACTAGACTCAAGGTCAAGAGATTTGGAGTTCAAATTCTGTCTCAGACCCTTATTGCCTTCATTGCCCTGGCAAAGCCACTTAATTTCTGTCTGCCTCTGTTTCCCCATCTGCAAAACAA
Source organism: Pseudochirops corinnae (assembly GCA_028646515.1). Taxonomy (NCBI): domain Eukaryota; kingdom Metazoa; phylum Chordata; class Mammalia; order Diprotodontia; family Pseudocheiridae; genus Pseudochirops; species Pseudochirops corinnae. The sequence goes on from CM053586.1 coordinate 135,663,112, forward strand.
GGATAAGAATGACACTTATCTACCAGGGTTATTGTGAAAATTAAATGAAATATTTATAAAGATCTTTTCAATCCTTAAAGTATTATCTAAATCTAAGTGGTTATAATTAAATACAAAGTGGTTAAATATATAAGGAAGTTGGAATGAAAAAAGTTGGAGAAATCTTCATGAAGAAGGTAATACTTGAGCTGCATTTTGAAAGAAGCAAGGGATTCTATGAGGTAGAGGTTAAGAGGGAGTATGTTCCAGGAATGGCAGACAACTCAAAATTTATGACTGTATGAAACATAACTTAGCAGACTATCATGAAATATTCCAGAGATTTTCATCTCTTTTCCTTGTTACATTTATTAAAAAAAAAAACCAAACCACAAAATACTTTGTTCCAATGTAAAATGACCCCAGGGTAATATTTTATGATTTCATATTATATCCTTTTATATTAATGCAGACCACATAATACTTTGTTATACATGTGTGTATGTGTGTGTACACACTTACATTCGTGTATCTTAGAAGATCTTAGCATGCTTTTATATGAAGTCTTCAAAATATGCTTAAGGGAGGTACTTAGTATTGCTACCTACCTCAAAATTCAGAAAGAACTAATTACATACCTCCGATAACATCATAATTGTGTGTATTGGACCAAAAAAAAAACCATTTAAAAAAAACATCTTCAGATTTTGGGACCGTATGATAGTATCATGAAAGCTTGTTTACGGAGGTCTGTCCAATTTAGTTATTTCCATGACTGGTAATCTCCACAATGCAACATACTGACTAATAATGATATGTGGTTGTTGCACAAGGATAGCTAATGCACACACTAAGCCTCCCTGTTGCTGAGCTCAGCCAAACAGCCATGCATGAGTCTAACCAGATGTTTCTCTTGTTTAGGTCAATAGAGTGCATGTTTATCTTTCAAGAGAGAATATAATGAGTTCATACAGCCTCAAGACCCACCAATTTGACTGCATAGTTAGGTTGGAACACAAACTGGATGAGCATACAAGGCTGCTTACATACTCAGGCCACTTTGCATGTGCTACATTGCCTAGTTTCAACTCTACAAGATGCCCCTCTCAGGATAAGCTCCTTACTTCTGAACTCACCACTATGCTGTTAACTTAAGCCTTGATTGACTACGCCTCCCTCAACCTCCTCTTTCATCTGGAAGGTCATGTATCAAAGTCCTCCCAATGTCTTCTTTTATAGAGGGCAGAAACTTGATGTTACTTTGCTCATGATACTTTGTATCAGTTGTCCTGTCTAGTTTCAAATCCACAGAACAAATAACCTCCTGATATCTTGTCTTCCTCTCCCCTTGCATGCTTTCCTGCATCCTTTTGTTTGTTGCCATACCCCTTACATTATAAATTCCTTGAGGGCAGCAACCATCTTTCTTTTTGTTAATTGTGTTCCCAGCATTTATCATAGTACCCAGCACACAGTAGGTACTTAATAATTATTTTTATTGCAATGTTTGGGACATTTAGAAAATATCATCCTTCTGCATCTGAAAGATAAGAAGTAGTATGGGTGAAATTGACTTTGCAAATAGTTGCTATTTTAAAAGGACTACGGATAGTGAATTTCACTTAATGTAAATAAAACAAAAAACCTATTTCCCAGTTATCCTCAAGCGCTTAATACCTAGAAAGTTTTCTCCGTATCAGTTGCAAACTGGCTCTTCTTGCCTTTCCAGTCTTATTACACCTTATTCTTTCCCATGCACTCTGTAATTCAGTGACACTGACCTCCCTGCTATTGCTTTCAAGACACAGTGTTCTACATAAAGTAAGCACCTAATAAACACTTGCTGAATGAATGAATGAATGAATTTGGACTTTCTCCCTGGATTGCCAGGGTTACCCTGGATTTTAAAGAGAATAAGATTTAAATGAGCCCAACAAACCTCTTTAATTACTAAAAGAACACAATTCAATAATAATTGGAGAGGTAAATGATAATTCAATACGCCACAAAAGCTACTACAAGGTAGTGTTTGATTAATCACCGGAGAAGCAGCATAAATGGTAAGCATTCTAGGATTGCTCACTGTAGAATGGACAATCGTGATCTACTCTGACATGGAAACCAAACCGTCCTTTTTACTGAGCTAAAGCTGCCCAAGAACTCACCATCTGATCTGCCACTGTGTCCTTGGGATAGAAGCACTTTAATAATCTCTGGACCTTATAATTTGTCTTGTCCCTGAAAACAAAGACCATCAGGACTTTTCAATCTACCCTGAAGGTTAAGGACATTCCATTGTTTTCCACTCATTTCACCTCCTCCCCCTTTATAATTCAAGCTTTTTGACTGTAAGGACTGTCTCATTTTTCTATTTGCATCCCCAGCACCTAGCACATGGTATATAGTTAGTGTTTCATAAATGCTTTTTCATCAATTCATTCAAATCTGTACATTGATTTACTTCATTTGAGTCTTACTTCACTGTGAAATTAGTGAAAAAAGAAAATTCAGACAAAACCCCAGCATTATCCTTACCTACAGATGTGGCAACTGAGACTCAGGCCAACTCATCTCCTTATTGCTTCCTATACATGACATTCCATCTCCTTCCTCTATACTTTTGTAAAACCTGTTTCCCATGCCTGGGCTTCTTTCTCTCCTCATCTCCTCCTTTAGGATTCACTAGCTTCCTTGAAGCCTCAGGTCAAGTGACCCCTCCGAGAAAGCCTTCCTTGCAGCAAAAAGCTTCCAGTGTCCTTCCTCTCAAAGTACCTGGTATTCAACTACTTTATACTAAGTCTGTTTATATTTATTCTATATTCAGTTGTATAAGTGTGTATTGTGTTCCCAGTGATAATTTAAGTTCCTTGTAAGTTTATAATTATTTAATAATGTATTTATATCACCAGCACCTAGCACATTGCCTGGTACATATTAGACACAAAATAGATGCTTGTTGATTGGATGCATGAACTATGCACATGTTGTATCTCCTCAAAAGAATCACTTAATGAGTGTAAGTAGTATTTAGTTTTCGTTTTCATATCCCTAAACATCTAATACAGAAGTATAGAATTTGAGAGTTGTAGGAGACTGCAAAAGCCATTTAGGCCAACTCATGACAGGTATATATTTTATTTGTTTTTACCTTTTCTGTAGGAATCCACTCACAAGGGAAGTTTTTAAAAAGGAAACTAAGCTAGGTCTCTCCTCTTGTATGATTTTATTGTCCTAAAGTGTTTAATAAATGTTTGTTGAATTGAATTGGACTGGGTTGATTGGGAAGGCTTTATGGAAGAAGAATTTGAGCTCAGTCTTCTGAGTTGGGTATTTAAATACTTGGAGAGAAGTGAGGAGGGATTCCAGGAAAGGTGATTAACACAAGTAGAAACAAAGAGTTAGGAACACGCAATTTATATTCAAGGCACTGCCAACAGAACAGATTTATTGGATCATAACATTTAGGAAGGTGAATAATCAGCAGAATGTTAAAAGGTAGGTCAGAGGCAGATTGTGCAAGATTTTATATGCTAGACTGAGCAAAATAGAAGTCCTTCATCTTCTAAAGAATCCTAGTTTATAATTTTTTTTCTCAGTTGAATTAGAATGTCAATAATTATTAATATTAACTGAGGTTGCCCTTTAGTACATTGGGTAGATTATCCATGAAGAACTTAGAGAAGCATGTAGACTCAAAAGGAGATGTTGAAATAGATGATCTCTAAGGTCCTTTCCTTCCCTAAAGCTGTGCTCCCATGACATCACATAAGCATATATATCTGTGTACATGCACATGCACACATATTAAGAAGACTTGGATAGTTTATGATATACCCCAATGGAAGAATCAATATTGCCAATCAATATTGCTGAGGATCTATTGAAGTTCTGCAAAAGGAAATCTTAAGCAATCAATTAAATACAACAAGAATTTATTAAGCACCAACTATATGCTAGGGACTAAGTATAGATACTAGAACTGAGAAGTCATTAATACAGGGAATTCTCAGGTAAGGGAGCTCCTGTTAACTCTCTTTGTCAGCACTTTTCTGAAACTCATAGCCTGAGTCGTCTAGAGCAGTGAATCTCAGACTTTTCTTGTTGAATTCTTTTAATGAAATTCGGCACAATTTTTGTAGTAAAATCTTAAATTATTACTTTAATGCCTTTAAAAAGCAAGCTAATATTCATGGAAAAAAGAAAAATGCTGTTGTTGTTCTTGTGGTGGTGGTGGTTTACGATTTCTTGCAGTACAACATACATTGGTCTAGAACACTGAGAAGATAAATAATACTTCACATAGCCAGTAAGTGTCAGAGGAAGACCTTGAACCCAGGACCCACTCGTTTAGCAGTGGCACTGTATTCATTCTGTCAAAGGTTCCAGGGATACAAAAAGAAGACTCAAATTTCTTTTGACCCTGAGGAGTTTATTTTCTACCAGGAGTTTATGTCCCCTCATGAACTTGTATTATATTTTATCTAACAGAAAAATGGAGTAAGATATCTAGTCTTTAATCATGGGTTGGTTTTTTTTTTGAACATTTTGAAGACTCTCTGATAATATTAATAGACAGAAGGGTTCATTTTATAAGTCATTTACTCATGGATCCTTCCCTTTAAATTTCTTCTTTTAGCCTATTGATGGTATTATCCATAGTGGGTATACGGGTAAGGTAAAGATAGAAAGAGCACCTTACCAAAAATTAACTTATGCAGCAATAATATTAGCTGTTTGAGAAAGGGAAGTTTGAGCATCCTAAAGTGATTTAGGTATTTGCTGGCTACACCAGCTAACTGTGCAAGACAGAAGCTCCCTGGCACTGAGTTTTCTTGATTACCTTGGTGATATATAAGTCTCCCCTCTTAAATCAGTCCATTGTGAACCCTCTAAATGTAGTTTAATCTATAACCTGATGTAGTATATCTATAAAGTCTGTTTAAAAAGTTTGTCTTTCTAAGGAATATATAAGATTATGACTCTGCTTAAGTAAATTTGTCCAACTCTTTCAAATGATCTAATACATTTCTTTCTAAAAATAGTTCAGTTTTTAGAGTTTGTTGAACAATAGTTGGTGTACTGGATAAA
>CM053586.1:135668678-135686815 GCA_028646515.1 Pseudochirops corinnae
TCTTAGTTTTCTTATCTGTAAAATTAAGAATAATAGTACCTATCTATTCCAGAAGGTTGTTAAAAGGATCAAATGAAAAAACATTTATGAGTTACTCTATATAAACCCTAAAGTGCTATAAAAATCCTGACAATGATGATGATGATGATGATGATGATGATGATGATGATTGCTTGGAAGGCTATTCATTTGAATGCATTTCCAAATCCTCTTATATAGAAAACCACTGTCTATCAGTTTGGCATTCTATACCAGTTGCATTCAAAGCTCAGTTTAGAATAATTACATTTAATAAAAATAAATTAACTCTTCTACGGTGCTTGCCATATGCCAAGTGCTATGCCCAGTACTTTACAATTACTGTCATTTGATCCTCACAAAAACCTTGGGAGGTAGGCATTACTATTATCCTGTTTTACAGATGAAGGAAACTGAAGCAAACAGAGGTAAAGTAACTTGCTTAGAATCACATAACTAACATTTTTCTAAAACCAGATTTCAACTTAAGCTTTCCAGATTCATGCAGTTTCCAAGCGTATCATCTTAATGACAAAAATATAAAATGTATTTTCCATTAAATTCTGAATTACCACATGTAAAGCCAAGCATGAGCTGATTTCCAGAAGAATGCTACTGTGAACAGCTTTCAAGGTTCTGATTACACAGTATAGTGAATACTCTATTCAGTAGCAAATCAGAGCAAAACATTCACAGAATCAAGGTATAGCATTCATAATGTTACAACTTATCACAGATAATAGAAATACAGCATTCACAATGACTTATCACTAAAATAGCCACAGTTTTCACCACAGTAGTCACAAAATTTTGAATAAAGTACATTCATTTAGTCAATCAATCACTTTGTAACTCAACCATTCAATCAATTCAATCATTCAATCATCTTTAAGGAGGCTTGTTTCCTTAAGGGACACACAATACAAAAGTAAAAGTACTCCACCTCTGGGTAGTACATTCATTTAGTCAATCACAGAGTTCTTAATTCATTTACAAAGTATAATCACAAATAAATTACAATTCCATCAGTCATTTCTTAATAGAAAATAACACAATTCAGCAAACAGGGCTTCCAACTGTCTGACCATTACATCTGTACATAGTTAATCACCAGAGAGGGAAGCACCAACATCTTTTTTTTTTTCAAAGCCAGGGGGACTCAACAGCTGCCCAGAGTCTCATCTGGCCAAATCACATAACTTCCCAAAGTGAGTCCTAAAACAAAACCTCCCATCAGGGTCAGTCACTACTCAGTATTCAGAGAGAGATCTTTTCATCTTGCCTCAGGGCAAATTTTCAGATTCCCTGGGTCCCCTTCCATGGTCCCAGATCCTACCTGGATTCACCAAACTCTCACCTGGTTTCAAAGGCAGACAGCTGTCAGATCCTTGTCCAGCTCTCGATGCAGCCCTTGTTCCATGCTGAAGCTCACAGTACCCAGTCCACCTTAAAATTTCCAGTCTCTGTTCTTGAGAAGTCAAGGGTCAACAAAGCCACAAACAGGTTCATACAAAGTACCAACATCACAGTCCTGCTTCCTCAGTCTTTGGCAGCTCTGGCTGGTACTTGGAAATCCTCAGTAGCTACTGCTGGCCCTTGGACTCAGCAGAAGTTCCAACTGGTTCCCAGAATCAAAATCACTTCATTCAGGTTCTCCAAATAAAAATTATTCTCTCCATTCTGGGCCTCTCTTCCTCATCCTCTGCAACCTGGCTCCATGAAAATCTGAAATTCCACCTAGGGCTTCTCCTTATATACCTATTAGCTCCTCCCTGCTCTGCTCCTTCCTGTTACATCAGCAACTTCCCATTACATCAGCAACAGGGGTTCATACCTTCTGTTTCTTTAACAGAGGCTTGATTAATTACTAAGTGCTAAACACCTGTTACCTTTGCCAATAAAAAGGAATCAAATTACATTACTATTACACCACAATAATCCTAATAGAAGAACACATCTCAATTCAAATGAGGTGACATTATGATTAAGTTTCAGATAAATTTCAAACAAATCAAATCTGGATTTATAATCACAAATGGTTAACAATGAAAACCTCCATCTTACCAAAGACCAGAAACTGCCAGTATCTCCATTTATAAGCCCTACTGCTTTTGGGTAGCTCACTTTCTCATCCTCCTCTTTTTGGAGCCCATGAGGCTATAAAGATTAGGAAATGCCTTTCTAATGGTCCTTCAAAGGCAGAATATTCAAATGCTATATTCAAATAATTCCATGCTACAAATTTAATTTTATATTTTCCATTTGGTAAATGCTATAATTTAATATAACATTGTCTGTCTGAAATTCCTTAATAGGAATTTCTCTAACAATTTTCACATATCCTTCTTATCTCAGTGAAATGAAAAACTTTCTCAAACTTCTTTCTGAAACTCCAACGCTTAACTTTTAACTCTCTATTCACACTGTTAGTGCAAACAGACTCCAACTTTAACTTTCTATCCATTCTCCTCCTATCTCTACTTATTTAATTCTTCTCTCTTGCATTTTTTTTGCCCTTTCAGTGGACAACCAACTTTAAAACTGACCTTTCTTTTTACATTTGTATTCTTCACTTCTATTTAACTTGCTAATTTGCTTACATCCATCTCATCCTATTTCTCATTCATATTCTAGTCTAACATTCCTATGAATCACTCCTATATAGATTTTCTTATACTACCAATTCATTATTATGTTTTGTTTCTTGAGTTGCATAATCTATTTCAACTTCACTGGCTTCACTACTACTTTACCTAAGCAATCAAATTCTGTTGAATCATTTCATTCTAGCTTCAGTCTGGTTAGGAAGCTTGAAGTTTTCAATGTAACCATTTGTGATTGTAAGTCCAGATTTGATTTGAAGTTTGTCCTGAAACTAAATAATAATATGGTCTCATTTAAAGTGAGATGTTGGGGTGGTTAGGTGGCACAATGAATAGAGCGCTGACCCTGGAGTCAAGAGGACTTGAGTTCAAATCTGTCCCCAGACACTTAACACTTACTAGCCGTATGACCTTGGGCAACTCACTTAACCCCAATTGCCCTCCAAAAAAAGCAAAAAAAAAAAATTTAAAGTGAGATGTGTTCTTCTATTAAGATAATTGGATAATTTAGAATTTAATACAAAATACATTCTATAATAGGTGAAATCCCCTTCTGCTAGAACAAAATGCATCTACCACCCTTCAGGAAGGGGAGAGAGTAATAGAGTCGTGTGTTATTTTCTGTAATCTTGAGCCTAGTGCAAACATCCAAAAATCCAATAAGATATTTTAGCAGTTACAAAAACCTTTAAATCATAATTTGGAAATTTACAGTAAAGATATTGTATTTCATTTATAATTTTTAATCTCCAATTAGTTTAATTTAGTCTCTAATAATGACATAAATTCTTACAAACCAGGAAAATACATTTCCTTCGTTTTCTTGTCTGTCTATATTTCTGCAATCTCCAACCTAGCCAGGATTATGAAAGCAGAGAGAAAGAATCTCACGATTTTCCCTTCTTATCTCCCACTGAAAGACTAATCAAAAAGTAAGAGCGTGTAAGTACTATGTTAATGTTACAGATCACTGGAAGAACTGTTTTTAGATTTCACTGGTTTTTCCCACCCTTCTAATCTCCCTTTCTGCACAATCTAAAAGCAGTTTTTATGGGTGACAAGGTGTTCCCCTTCAAAGTTCTCCAAGGTAAACAAGATCTTGGGCATGCCAGAGAACTTTAGAAGTAAGTGTAAGTCCTAATCAAAGTTCACCTCACTGCCTATCAAATAGAAGTTTTCTTCACTAATCTGAGGTTATACTAAGTGAAGGAGTATAGAACTAATGAGCATGCAAACTAGGATGTCCAGGTGGTTACTGGGTGCTCAAATATCTAAGGACAGTTGAGGGAAAAGACAGGAAGATAAAGACAAAGAGTAAGAAAAAAAGAAAAAGTTCTAACAAAGGTCCTTCGATTAATTTTAGTCAATTTTTTGTTTGTTTCTAGCAACTGTGGTACTAGGCTGTTGAGTGTTTAAGTCAAGGGGATTACTTTTTTTTTTTGCTGTTTAGGGCAACCTGGATAATTCTAATCTTTCTGCAGTCTTTCCATGGGCTAAGACAAAGCAAAGTCTTTCAATTTAATGGACACTCCAAACTGGGGACTGGACTGTATCCAATCTGGACCCAAGGAGGCTAAGTTTTTGCTGTGTTTGATTGGCATATGTTGATCAATCTTGCCCACATTTAACCCTAGAAATATATACTTACACAGCTTCTACAGTCTCAGAGAGCCTTCAAATTTATCCAGGTAACCACCAGGGAATTCCAATTCTGAGATCATTTTGTTGTTCTTGAGAAAATATCCCAAAACCTATTTCTATTTCTAGATTTCTGATCTTATTTTTAATTCCCAGTAATTTCAAGTCTCACATATTCTGAGCACAGAATATTTTTGCTGTTCACTAGTTAATGCCTTATTTCATTTAATCTTGAACTATTTGAAGTAACCAAGCCAGTTTGGCAGTATGCTTCCTTTAAAGACCTTTCTAGTTTAAAACAAATATTAGCATATTTTAAAGTCAGTGGGGGGAGGGTGGACAGGGAGCCAAGATGGTGAGAAAAGACTGGCGATTCACCTGACCTCTTCCCAACTCTCTTCCAAACATTTGAAAAATCAGATCAAAATGAATTCTGGAGTGGCAAAATCCACAAAAGGATGGGGTAAAGCAATTTTCCAGATCAAGACAGATTAGGTCAGCAAGAAAGGTCTATCACACTAGGGTGAGAGTAAAGTGTTGTCCAGTCCAAGCTAACCATAACCATATAAAAAATTCTCTAAGTCCCTACTGAGTAGAGAAATGCAAATTAAAATAACTCTAAGGTACCACCCCATACTTAGCAGATTGACTAATATGTCAGAAAAGGAAAATGACAAATGTTGTAAAGGGTATGGGAAAACTGAGACGTTAATGATTTTTTTGTGGAACTGTGAACTGATTCAATCATTCTGGTTGAATCTATGCTCAAAAGGTTATAAAACCTTGCTTATCTTTTAACCCAGTAATACCACTACTCAGTCTTTATTCCAAAGATATTTTTTTTTTAAAGGAAAGGGACCTATATGCACAAAATATTTGTAGCAGCTCTTTTTGTGCTGGCAAAGAATTGGAAATTGAGGGAATGCCCATCAATTGAGGAATAGCTGAACAAGTTGTAATACATGATTATGAAGAAATACTATTGTCCTTTAAGAAGTGACAAGCAGAATTTTCTCAGAAAAACCGGGAAAGACTTACATGAACTGATGCAAAGTGGAATGAGCATAACCAGGAGAACACTGGACATAGTAACAGCCATACTGTATGATGATCAATTGTGAATGATTTAGCTATTCTCAACACTACAATGATCCAAGACAATTCTAAAGGACTTATGATGAAAACTATTATCCATATCTGGAGAAAGTACTAACGGAGTCTCAATGCAGATTAAAGTATACTTTTAAAAGTTTTTTTTAATTTTTCTTTTTTTGTCTGTGTTTTCTTTCACAACATGAATAATATGGAAATAATTTCACATAACTGCACACGTATAATCCATTTCAAATTGCTTGCCTTCTCAACAAGAGGGTAGGGGAGGGAGAGAAAAGAGAATTTGGAACTCAATTTTGAAAAAATGAATGTTAAAAATTATTTTTATATGTTATTTGGGAAAATAAAATATTAATAAAAAGTTTCAAAAAAAGTCAATTAGTTTTTAAGGTGTAATGGTTTCTTTCCAAAGAAAAGAAAATCTGCTTTCTTTTCCTCCCATACAGACAACTTCTTATTGAGTAGAGTGTGGAAAGACACTTAGAAACTTAAGAAGCAGTATTTTAAATTTAATGCAATCTTAATTTAGATTATTAACTAGACCAGAGGAACATTTTTAAACCTGGGAAAAATGTCAACCAGTGACCTTTAAAATACAGACCAAGATTTTGATTACATTCATTTTTTTCTATTGTTTTGTATTATCAATCTTTTAGAGCTGTGTTATTCTAATGACCATTCATTTCCCAAACATAGTTAGGGATGTGAAAATACAACATATACCAATTTGTCTTGCACTGAAATTGGTCCTCTGACTAAATTGTCTGTTATAAATAGATTTAATTTCTCTTTAAAAATTTTAAACTATACTTCTAGGACATTTGCCACTAACGAATATATACTGAGAACTTGGTGATTAAAAGAGAATGTCACAATTTAGTTCTAATTCTTCTAGTCCCCATACTTCCATTTACTTTCCTAATTTTAACCCCAGGATCTTTACAAGTTTCTCAATGAAAAGAAAAAAAGAAATCAGATATAAGTGTTCCATACTGGTTCTAGACTAAATCTTAGAGTGATCTGCAAAGACAAAAATCTTAAGTTGTAAGCCGCTGGAGCCTTTGAGTGATAGCTGATATGTCAGAGCTGTCCTCTAGAGTGTTGGTTAGATTAAAGATTATTCATGGATTGGACCGATTGTTTAGTACTTCACTCTAGAGTCATTCATGATGTTACCTATACCAAAGTATTGGAATTTGGGTAGGAAGAAGTTTATAATCTTCCCCTTTCAAGAAAAAAACGATCTAACTTTAAAACTTTATGGTCACATTTTCTCCACAGAAACTCTGTGGGGACCAGTGCTCTTTTTACCTCAACATCCTTTTGGAAATGGACATTTAATTCCCCTGAATAAGCAGACTATTTTACTTAAGAGTCTCCTAATGGGAGCTACCAAGTACATGGACATTTGGGAAATTTTCTAGCTCTTTATAAACATATGAATTCATCAAAATGACTTCTGTAAATTGAGAATGTAATTCTTTACAGTGACCCCAAAGATATAAACTACATCAGAATTTTTCTAAGTAGGATAGAAATGCAGCTGCTAAGGGAAACGTGAATATAATATGCTGATGGCTACCACTCTGTACTATAGGTGAGCACAGGAAGGACAAAGTAGAGAAAATGAGAATTGATTCCTGTTTCTTTTTCTACTGGGAAGAAGACAGTAAGAGAAGCAAAAGCCCACAGAAGAGTTTAGGCCCTGTCTATGACTTCTGGTCTTGGCAGATTATTTGTAAAGTTCTCCTATGCCTTCTGCTCTACTCATTAGCAAGCTAGAATGTACATTATTTTATGAATGCCATGTCCTGTGCTACATATGAGGACATTTCACCACTACTCCACTTTCTTGAGACAAATTAGTTTTGAATCAAGGATGTCATGCCTTATTAACAATAGAAAGCTGCCTATTTAGTTCAGTTATGTAACTTGTTAGGAACCTCCTATTTTTCTGTTGAAAGACCAGTGGGGAAGTTGTGAGTTCACAAAATTCACAAATTCATACATTCATAAATCTCAGCATCAGGATGGTAGTATTGAGAATTAGAGTATTTCCAAGGTAGGCAATGAAGGCAGGTTCCACCATGACAGGGTATCTAGCCCTTGCCTCTCTCCTTAATGACAGTTCGGGGTCACCAGCTGCCTATTGGGCATTTCCCACTGTGTGTTCTAGAGGTATTTCAAGTTTAGCATGTTCATAAAAGGGCCCATTATCTTTCCTCTTAAATCCATCCTCCTTCCCAAGTTCCCTGTTATGCCTTCATACTTCTAGTCACTCAGATTTTCAGCCAGTCATCCTTGACACTGGTACTGTTGTCCAGTACATATGCAATGGATTCCTGCATTTGAGTTGGCCATAGTCCATCACCTTTGGGTCTGCTATCATTTTAGAACCTTTTTGTTTTTTGTTTTTGTTTCTTCCAGGATTTTTCTTGAAACAAGAGAAGTAACCAGTCATTCATATACATTTGTTAAGTTTTTATAGTATGCCAGACACTCTGACAAGCAGTGGGAATAGAAATGTAAAAAAAGTACCTGGTCATAGGGACAATACATTCTATTGGGAGAGATAACATATAAATAACTTGATAAAATGGAATTTGACTAATTTTAAACCTCTCATTTGACTTCTGAGGGAACTGAAACATGGGGAGATTAAGTCATTGACCCAAGTTTACACAGGAAGTTGAAACGTGGAACTCGAATGGGGATCTTTTGACACCAGGAATAATGATCTTTCCTTTGTACCATGCTATCTGTAGAATATGATAAAAAAAATCATCTGTTTGGCATTTAAAGTCTTTCATAATTTGACTCCAACATGTGTTTTCATGTTTTCTTAAATTCTTATTTAATATTTTATTTTCCCCAATTACATGTAAAAACAATTTTAACATTTTTTTTTCTAATTTTGAATTCTAAATTCTCTCTTTCTGTCCCCTCCCCCCATTGAGAAGGCTAGGAATTTGACATAGGCTATACATGTGTAGTCATGCAAAACACATTTCCCATATAAGTCATCCTGGGGGAAAAAAAACACAAACAAAAAACCCAAGAAAAATAAAGAAAGCAAAGAAAAAGTATATCTTCAGTCATTTTCTTCATAAAAATTCTGAATCTCCTTTTCTAATTGGTTGATTTCTTTTCATAATCTTCTTGTTCTTCTTGGATTATTCTTATTTTTATTTTTTCCTCAATTTCTCTCATTTGATTTTTAAAGTCTTTTTAAAGTTCTTCAATGAATTATTTTTAGGCAGATGACCATTTGACATTACTCTTTGGGGCAGAAGAGGAATTCTTTGCTTCAGTATCCTCCTCTGAAGATGAACTCTGATCTTCTCTATTCTAATAGGAGATCTCTACAGTTGGATTCTTTCTCCTTTGCCTACGCATTTTTTGGTAATAGTTTAGTTTTTATAATCACCTCTAGTCCTGGGGTATGGAGGATGGTGCTTCTGGCCTCGGATGCTCTTTAGTTCTCTCCTCTGACCTTGGACTCCAACTAAGACCTTCAGCCTCCTGTAAGCGTCCACTGCTAGCTGTGTCCTGGTCCACTGCTTCTGCACTCACAGGGTGTATGCTGGATCCTTCTTGCCAGCACTGTATCTCCACAGCACAGCTGGGTCTGGCATTTCTTGTCAGCAGATCTTCTCCAGCTCACACACCCAACTTCCCTCACTGTCCTAGGGGTAAATGTTCCTGTGGCTGGTGCTGAGACAGCCTCTCAACCCAGCCAATCCCAGGGTTTGCTGCTGGTTGTTTAAAAGATCCCTAGCCTGGAAGTGTTTACTTTTCATAGGAAGAAAATCTCATCCTGAGGTTTTTCTTTAGATCTTCTTGGATTGTCCCAGGAGTACCTTTGTTCTGCCTTCACTCTTATTTATTTTCACCACTTTATGTTCACCTTGAAGTACTATTTTTATCTCTTTTGTAGAGGAAGATCTTGAGAGCTTGAAATTTTCTGACCTATTCCACCATCTTCCCAGAATCCTCTCTGCTCATCATTTCTTAAAGCACAATAATATTCCATCACAATCATATACAACAGCTTGCTCAGTCATTCCCCAATGGATGGATGTTCCCTCAATTTCCAATTCTTTTCCACCAATAAAAGAGTTTATATAAATATTTTTGTACACATAGGTCCTCCCCCCCCCCTTTTTTAAAAATATCATTGAGATACACACCTAATAGTGTAATTGCTTGGTCAAAGAGTATACATGGTTTTATAGCCCTTTGGGCATAGTTTTAAAGGACTCTCCAGAATGGTTGAATGAATATACAACATCACGCATAGTAATTAGTGTTTTAATTTTCTCACATCCCCTCTACCATTTGAGAATTTTCCTTTTCTGTCATATTAGCCATTCAGACAGGTGTGTGGTAGTATCTCAGAGTTGTTTTCATTTGTGTTTCTCTCATCAATAGTGATTTAGAGAATTTTTCATATGACTATACATAGCTTTGATTACTTTGTCTGGAAACTGCCTGTTCATATCTTTGATCATTTATCAATTGAGGAATGGCTATTATCTCTATAAACTTGACTCAGTTTTCTATGTGTTTGAGAAATGAAGTCTTTATCAGAGAAAACTCAGAAATTTTTTCACAATAATGACTACCAACTATGTACTTCCCTCCCTACTATTTCCCCCCTATTTATTCTACTCTCTCTCCTTTTAATCTCTCCATTCTAAAAAGGTTTTTGCTTCTGACTTTTACTTCCCTCAAATTGCCCTCCCCTTGTATCAGCTCCTCCTCCTTCTTTTATTCCTTTCCCTTCCTAATTTCCTGTATACTAATATAGGTTTCTACACTCAATTGATGTGTATAATATTCCCTCTTTGAGCAAATTCAACTGAGAGTAAGGTTCACATGCTCCCCTCACTACTTCCCCCATTTCACCTTCAATGTAAAATCTCTTTCAGGTCTCTTTTATGGCAGAAAATTCATCCCATTCTACCTCTCCCTTTCCTCTTCTCCAACCCAGTGCATTCTTCTTTCTCATTTCTTAATTTTATTTTTTAAATAATCACACCATTACATTCAATTCATATGTCTGCTTTCTGTCTATGTATACTCTTCTTAACTGCCTTAATAATGACAAAGTTTTTAGGAGTTACAAATATAATTTTCACATGTAGGAATATAAACACTTTATAGAATCCCTTATGATTTATCTTCCCTCTTTACCTTTTTATACTTCTTTTGCATCTTGTATTTGAAAGTCAAATTTTCTATTCATCTTTGTTTTTTTCATTAGGAATACTTGAAAGTCCTATATTTTATTTAATACCTATTTTTTCCTCCAAAGGAATAATACCCAGTTTTTCTGGGTAGGTGATTCTTGTCTATAATCCTAGTTCCTTTGCCCTCCAGAATATCACATTCCAAGCCCTCTGATCCTTTAATGTAGAAGTTGTTAAATCTAATTGTACCTCCATGATATTTGAATTGTTTCTTTTTGGCTGATTGCAGTATTTTCTCCTTGATCTGCAAGGTTTGGGATTTGCCTATAATATTCCTAGGAGTTTTCATCTTGGGATCTCTTTCAGGAGGTGATGGGTACATTCTTTTGATTTCTATTTTACCCTTTGGTTCTAGAATACCAGGGCACTTTTCCTTGATAATTTCTTAAAATATGATTTCTAAGATCTTTTTTTTTTTAAATTGGTCAAGTCTACTTTTCAAGGCATTCTTCTCTTCATTGAATTTTTGTGCTTCTTTCACCATTTGGCCTATTCTGTTTTTAAGATATTATTTTCTTTAGTGTTTCTTTCGTGCCTCCTTTACCAAGCTGTTGACTCCTTTTTCATGATTTTCTTGCATCACTCTGATTTCTCTTTCCATTTTTTCTTCTGCTTCTCTTACTTGATTTAAAAAAAAATTCTTTTTGAACTTTTCCATAGGCTGAGATGAATTCGTATTTTGCTTTGAGGCTTTGGATGTAGAAATTTTGACTGTTTTCTTCTGTGTGAGTGTTCTCATCACCTCATCACCATAGTAACTTTCTATGGTTAGGTTTTTTTTTTTCCTATTTTTTGCTCATTTTCCACTCTATTTCTTAAGTTTTAACTCTATGCTAAAATGAGGCCATGCTTCCCAAGTGGAGGGGGTACTGTCCCAAGCTTCAGGGTTTTGTTTTTTTTTTTTTTTGGTATAGCTGTTTTCAGAGACAGTTCTGGGGATCTGTAAGTTTTTGGCTCTTACAAGATGGTATGATTCAGGAAGGGGGTGTGTTTACTACTCTCCTATACTGTACACTGGTTTGTGAGTGACCACAAGCACTCTTTTCAATACCAGAACTTTGACTAGGATCCCTGCTCCACTGTGGCCACAACTTCTACTGTGCTAGAGCTCCTCCTCACACTAGGGCTAAGACCCAGAAATTGGACCCAGACACAAGCATAAGCAAAGCAACAAAGTCCTGCCCCTGGTGACAGCAAAGAGATTCCTGTAAATCTTCTTTAGAGTTGTTGTCTAGTCCCCTTATTTTCTCTGGGCTGAGAGGTCTGGAAGTCACAATTGCTGCCACTGATTTCAGTTGCCTCAAGGCATGATACTGATTTTCTGGGGCCTGATCTGTGCTGGCAAAGTCTGTTCTAGGCTGTGCTCCTCTCTTAACGTGATGCAACAGACATTTCCTACAGACCCCAGACCAAAGTTGTCTTTGGTGGGAAAATTTTTATGGCTTCTTTTTTGTAAGTTCTGCTGCTTTAGAATTTGTTTAGAGTCTTTATTTAAAGGTATTTGGAGGGTCTTGGGGAAGAACTTAGGTGAGTCCTTGCCTTTACTCCACCATCTTGGCTCCACCCCCTCCAACGTATCTTTTCAAACTGATTTCACATTATATTCCTCTTAACACTTCACATTCTACTCTTTAGGCTACTTTGACCAGAAGCAACATCCCATGTCTTTCTTTGGTACCTTTGCATAGTATAGACTGCTCCCCCCCCCCCCCCCGCCCTCCCAATCTGAGATATGTTTGTCCTCTCTTTTGTCTCTTAGAATCTATAGCTACACACACACACACACACACACACACACACACACACACACACACACACACATACACATTCACACATGCACAGTGTACAGAAACATTTTGTGTGCATTTGATTATTTGTAGTACAGACTCTGGGTCAGTTAATATCCAGAATGCATTTGGTTTTTGGTGACATCCACGCTCAGAACAGTTTTGGAGGCTTTTTAAAGTAGTATATTGCTCAAAGAAACCCATTAAGACAGTTCCCAAAACAACAAGATAGGACCAGCTCTCAGAATGAAAGTGGGGCAAAAGAAGGCATTTTATTTGGATTCCAGTTGGTTGATCTTTGCTTAGTGTTGCTTGAGAATCACTCTATTCCCCAGAAGCAGGAAGTTTCCTAAAATGGGCCATGAGTTCCTTTTAAGAGCCTAGAGGAAACAAATAGGCTTTTATGGATCCTGTAGTCTTCTGAGTCATAGCCTGCAAAGGTAAAGCCTGAGCCAAAAACTCATCCCCCCTCTAGTGAGTGTTCTATGCTCTTAATAGAAAAAGGTCTGTGTAGGGCTCCTGGAACTGGAAGTTATGGTACCTCATGCAGTGATAAGAACTGAAAGGCTGGACTGAGTTCAGAAACAAGGGTCAAATAATCACTGTGAGAGCAGGAGACCTCAAATTGTTTTTGTTACAACTGAGTATGTGGTTGGGGAAGACACTCATTGGAGACAGTGGAACAGCTATTAAGAATTTTTTTTTGCTGCTTCCCCTCCCTTACTTTAAGAGAGGGGCAATAATAATCTAGTTTTTAAGAAAGACAACGATGTTTTTGCATTTTCCTCATAAAATGCTTAACCACAGATGTCGAAAGAGAATGTCTCATAGACCTTCAGAAAGACTAATTAATTGTGTGAGCTAAGCAAAAAGTACTAAATATTTTCCCACCAGTCAGGAGCCAGTAACTAGCTCTTAGAGTGGCTAGCTCTGGTGCTAGCTAGCTTGGTGTTATGTTGTCCAACATATATGCGGTGGTTTTTTATAAAACTCATACCCATAATTGTACAATATTCATGCATTTGGGTGGGCCATATTTCATCATCTTTGGATCTGCCAATATTTTAGAGCATTGCCTATTTCTTTCATAACTTTTCTTAAAATAAGAGAAGTAGTCAGTCAGTCATATGCATTTATTAAGTGCTTACAGTATGCCAGACATTTTGCTAAGTGCTGATGATACAAAGGCAAAAAGGAGTCCGTGTCCACAAGAAGCACGCATTCTACTGGGAGAGACAACATATAAATAAATGGAATTTAACTAATTTGAAATCAAAGTGACTTCATTTGTTTTAATGAATGACAGGAATGTTATGTAGTTTGTTGAGTTGATACAATTTGTGGCAATGTACAAATAAAGAAATATTCTGTGCCTTTTATATTCCTTTGTTGCAATCAATTGTATGTATCACATATAATTTATATCCTTTTAAAACAGGTATTTCTTAACTGTTTGGTTTTTTTCTGTACTCATAAGTATTCCTGTACCTTGTTACTACAGCCAATTGGAACGAGCATTTCCTTTGATTTTGTTGCTTTTCCTGTATTCTATATTCTGTATCTCCCTTGTATTGAAAGTTAAAAAAAAGTCATTTGACTAGCAACTGTTTCTCAGAATTTTCTTTCAGGTTCCACAACAGAACAAAGAAGATAGACACAAAGTAGAATAACGACAATTTAAAAGTGGAAGGAAGTAGACAGGGGAATCAGAAAAGGCCTCCAGGAATAGGTGTTATTTGAACCTCCAGGAATAGGTCGGGAGGGAAAACAGGGAAACTAAGAGGTTAAAGGGATAGTGGGGGGCAGAGCACTCCAGCCACAGGGGGATGACCAATGCAAAGGTAAAAAGACTGTATATGCAGTGGTTAGTGAGCTGGCCTCAGAGCTGGGAAGATCTGAGTTCCTGCATGGGTTCTGGAGGAACCTATGGGGTTTTCATAGGGCTAGTCATTTACTTCCCTCCTCCCATCCCCCCAAACCTAGGCAGTTCTCAGACTAAATTGCAGAGAAAGTGCTGACCTGTATTGGTAGAGAGTGTTTTCTCACTAGAAGCTTTCTTTAGTGATGGAATCACAGGTCTAGTGAAAAGGAAAATAAACAAACAAAAAAGACAATCCCATGATATAAGAATGAGAGGAAAGGGTAATTTTATTAAGTTCTATGGCCCCTAAAAGGCAGTTAAATTATTAGCAGGCTTTCCACTTTATGGATAAAACATTACTCTGAGAAAGCCTCTTCTAAGTTGTAAGTTGAAAGGGTTCAGAAAAGTGCTCCTCTCTGAAATAAAAGTTTTGGTTTTTTTTCCATAGGCCATGCTTCTTCTTCTGTGAAATTGGCACCAGATTGAGTCACACCTCAGTCACAGGCAGGGGGCTGATCCCCACCTTATTTGGGGCTTGTTTTTCACAAACTGTTGTCTTTTCCTGAGTTTCCCCTGAGCTTCACCACCATTTCATTTCTTTTACCTAATTTGAAAGATAAGCAGGGTCAAAAGCAAAGAAAAAGGGGGGTAGAAATCAAAAGGACTGCCTGTGAAAGAAAGAATAACACTTTTGTTTCCCTCTTGAATAAGAACTGGGCTTGCACATTCCTTACCATGAAAAGTAGACCAAATTAAAATGCAATGAGTCATATCTGCTTATTATTTGCGTAAAGAGCCATACCTGTGGCTGCTCTTGGAAGGAAAGGTAGCCGGTCTCTGCAAATAATGCTGACTCACGACATATGGACTCTCCTTTTGTAAGCAATTCTTTGAAAAAGGAGACCTTTTTTTGTGATGATAGTGACACTTCTTTCCACTATTGTGTATTTGTCAATACAGTTAGCCTCATTTGGCCTTGCTTTCAATCTAGTGCCTAGTAATCCCTGTATCTGTCTTGTATAGGGCCATCATTCTGTAACTTTTTTCTTCTGAAAATTCAATTTCTGGGCTTCCCTAGATCTCTACTGCTGGCCCAAAAAATTTCAAGTGGAGGCCTGCAGCTTATATTTGCACATATCCACTCACTTTTGAAATGGCAAGGGGTTAGAAATGACAGGAATCATGAAATTTAGAATTGATTCTCTTTTAAAAGGAGGATTTAGATTTTCCTTAACATAGAATAGTTAAAGTCATTAAGGTTTGACACTTTTGGTTGATTTTTTTTAAAGGTCACTTTTTAACATGATAAGAATCCTTTTCCATTCATTAGAACATTCTATTTGTATGACCTTTGGCAAGTCATTTAACTTCCATTGGCTTGTTTCCTTATTTGTAAAATGAAAAGGTAAGATTAGATGATCTTTGAGGTAACTTCTAGTTTTTTGTCTATGCTCCTATGACCAACATTTAACTGATATAACTTTGCATAGTCAAGTAATAGAGTTCTTTACTGTTTTTTGGGTCATGGACCCCTGTGACAATTGGATAAAGTCTATGAATCTCTTTTCAGAATATGTTTTTAAATACATAAAATAAAATATGTAGGATTACAAAGAAAACCAATTATATTGAAATAGAGTTATCTAAATATTTAAAAAGTTTATAAAACCCAGGTTAAGAACCTCTGTCTAATAAGGTAAAACATATCTAATTCCATCATTTCAAATATTTTCAATCATGGACATGGTAATTGAAGGGAAAGGGACAAGGAGTACCTGTTGAGATCATAAATGGAATAAATTGCAATGATTTTAGCTAAGATACTATGAATCATAAAGCCTAAAAGTTGTAATGGTCCTTACAGATCTTCTAGTTCAAACTTCTCATCTTATAAACAAGGTCTTATGGCAGTTAGGTGGTTCAATGGATAGAACAGTGTGCCTGTAGTCAGAAAGACCTGAGTTCAAATTTGGCTTTGCACATTTACTAGCTAGTCACTGTGGGCAAATTGCTTAACCTCTGTTTGCCTTAGTCCATTGAAGAAGGAAGTGACAAACTAATGCAGTATCTTTGCCAAGGAAAATCCATGGGCAACATTGATGTGCTATGATTCATGGGGGTCATGGAGAGTTGGACATGACTGAACAAAGGTCTTTTATTGAGTTATTGTAGAACTAGGACTAGAAATCAAGTTTCTTGATTTTAAGTTCAAGGCTCTACCCATAACACACAAGTTTACAGATGTGGGTTAGAAGGCAGTTTCTCTTGGTTGAATCAGTTGGTGATTGAATAGACAGGCCCCAAGAGAGAGGTGATTGGAAAATTGATGTTAACTTCAAGGGGCATCTCTAGTGGAATGTCTTGTGGTTCCATTCTTATCCTCGTTCAAAACTTTTGCTGCTTGGCTTCAAAGGGTAGAACTAGAATGAATGACTGAATATGTAGATAGGCAAATGTTTACTCAATGTTACCCTGTCATAGCAAAGCTTCAAGCGGGAAGCTGGTAACCCATTTCTTTGGAAATGTCCCAGATGGGATTCCTGATCTTTTGAATGAATGATTGATTTTAAATCTGAAATCCTAGGATTCTACAACAGATGCTGGAGCCTGTTGACAATTAGTTGTATTTTTTTTTTATTCTTTTCTTAGGCTTAAGTTCCAAACCTGAAATGTCAGGCATAATTGTTGCTGAAAGGACCATTTAGGCTTGAGATTCCTGGTTGTCACCAAAAGATAATTAAAAACAGAGTTATTGGAAAACTAAGAAAACCTTGTATTTTATAACAGTTGTGCTATAGCCTGTTAGGTTTGATGAGTCCCTAGAACTCGGTACATTTCATAATGTTCCTTTAAGTCTTGAAGCAATTAAAGCTGTTATTGGATTTGTCCACTACTTCTAATCCATCTTTGAAATGCTTCATTCATTCCCTGCAATTTGACAAATGGTCCTTGAGAGAAGAATAAGGTAAAATAAATACATATATGCATACATAGACATTCACAAAATTGAAGAAAAATTAATCAACAGAAGGAAATGGGAAAATCAGAGAGAGAAAATGGTTAAGGGAACCACAATTTAAAGTTTTTTTTTTAAGAGGTAGAGAACCGTATTCAAGTTCAACAATTAGATGAAACAAACATAAAATCTTGGTAATTTTTACAGATAGATTTATCTAAGTATTTTTTGCATGTTTATATACTCTGATGATGATGATGATGGTTTTGATGATGATGATGATGAGGAGGAGGATGATAAAAAATGACTAAGCCCAAAGAATGGAATCAGAAAGTCTTCTATGGGTAATATCTTAATCAGTTCAACCAATAATGTAGCTGCAAAGAAACACTAAATAGATAATTGAATCATGTGGCTTTGTTTATGGAAATGGAAGGCTTTATTATGACAATTAGGAATTAGATCATTGTATCCAGAATTTATGGAAGGGTAATCAACATAGACTTTGGAAGGAAGCAATAGAAATCATCCAACCCATGATTATGGGGTTAAAAATTAAGACATTACCAAATACCTAGAAAGATATCATCTGTTGACTAGAACTACTAGAAACTTACTAACTTCCATGGAGTGCAAGATTAAAAGTGTCCATACTACATATATATATCTCAGAAATCCTAGAGCACCCAACAATAAACTATACTGAAATGGAACATTACAATAGATTCAACTGTTGCCAACAATTTATAGGACGTAATGTTTTTTTAAAATTTTATTATAGTTTGCATCATTCATTTCCACAAGATTTTGAGTTACATATTTTCTCCCCCTCTTTCCCCCACCCACCACCTCAAAACAGCCATCCTAGTGTGTCCCCCCTCCCCCAGTCTATTCTCTCCTATGTCACTT